>JAEDXJ010000012.1:1800000-2262500 GCA_023014345.1 Galerina sulciceps | reverse complement strand
GAAAATCCTATGGGAGCACCGCGTAATGTACCCAACAGTCGCCCGAACCCAATTCGGCATGCGAAGATTGATGCCATCAGGTGAGCTATTAATAACCCGGGTTTGATACCGAGCGTCATCCGGATGGTTGAAAGCGCATCCATCCTTTCCTGCACGAATTTTGGCATAAAAATTACATGGTTGGATTCGCATTAATGTCTAGTTTACGTATCTGTAATAAAATTTTTGAAATTCCCACAGAAGCACCCAATAGTCGCCCGAACCCAATTCGGTATGCGAAGATTGATACCATCAGGTCAGCTATTAATAACCTCGGTTTGATACCGAGCGTCATCCGGATGGTTAAAAGCGCATCCATCCTTTCCTGCGCGAATTTTGGCATAAAAATTACGGGGTTGGATTCGCATTAACGTCTAGTTTACATATCTGTAATAAAAAGTGGGAAATTCCTACGGGAGCACCGCGTAATGTACCCAATAGTTGCCTGAACCCAATTTGGTGTGCAAATAGTGATCGCATCAATTCTGCTATTAATAAATATCCCGTTCCGACGAAGCCAGGCACGGATTTGACGCTCGCGTCACATTGTTCTAAATTTATACGGTTTTGATCTCATTGATGCGACGTTCCCAAAATAGCGCAATGCCCAGATTTGGCGTGGGTCGGACTCATGATACCGGTCATATTTTCATTTGGGCTATATCCTGCCCCGCCCACACGCGTAAAAACATCCCAGATGGTATCTAGCCATCAATTAAAGAGGTCGGGGCGCTTTTCCCGCCCCAAAAACCGTGCTCAACGACGAGCAGCAATGAAAACATTGTTTTTACCCATGCCCGGGCTCCCCGAGGCATTGCAGGCATATGCAGGCCAAAAGGCCTTGGGCAATCTGCCCTTGAATCTGTATCAGAGTGTTGGGCAGTTGCCTATGGTTCATATATACTATAGGCTTATACAGGTGGCGAGAGCGCTATAAGAGCCGTGCGTACTCATATACTTTTTTAAAAATATTGCAGCTCATGTCTTCTCGTTAATAGGTATCTCATTTGCAAGTTTATATTGCAACAAAGCCACCTGAGCAGCCTTTAATCTTCTCTTCGACGAATTTTTCGACGTCGTTGAACGTGTTACTGGCAAGAAACTCAAGTTTTCTTTGCTCAATCCAAACGCCAGCCTCCTTGCTCTTATTTTCGATGCAGAATCTGCACAGATGCAAGCATGCGGCGACCGATTAATACGTGTTAATGACCCGGAAATTAGCAACATCGCAACAAAGAATCCCCTTGAGATTGTTCAATATTTTGCAAAGACATGTGACAAACATTTTCTTCGGTGAGTACTATACACATATACATGACATTTTGATAGAACACTGACTGTGGTTCGCAGAAATATTGACAAAATTCCAAAGACCATTCCACAGAATGTCATCAACCGTTTAAAATCGTGGCTAGCCCTCGATAATCACGAAGACATTGCTGCCTGGCATAATTTCTGCAAGTCATCTCCCTACCCGGAAGTACTGAGTGCGTCTTTCATTGACCTCAACTGTAAAATCAATACTAACTCAGTAAATTTATATATTAGACTGGTACGACCAGAAAATTGCCCATCCTTGGTACTTACCGTCGCTGAATCGATTTGTATCCCCTATGCCGAAGAAAAATTGGGATGGTACACCAAATCATAGTAATATCGGTGAAGGGTCCCATGCTGGACGAAACGCAGAGACTGGCATTGGCCGACCCCTTCTTGCTGGCATTCAAGATACCCGCTTCCGTGACAAGGAAATCGCCAAACGTCTTGATCATTTCGAGTCCAATTTTACGACAGCAGAAAGGTTCAATCTACCCTACACCCAAGAGAAACGAAGCGCTGCCAGATGCGAAGCAACACACTGCAAAATCCAGTCTGTTGATTCGGCACGTCTTCGTTTCAAAGACCTGGAAGACGAGGTCAATGAACTTACGGGAAAGCGTCAAAAATCTTTAGCACGGAAGAAGGAGATTACGGACCGCCTAAACGACATCAATACGAAGCTTAAGGGGTCGGACAGCTTAACCTTGGCAAAGAACCTTCAAGACGAACACACTTTACTGAAAAACGAGGAGCGCGAGGCACTCAACAAGCGAAAGGAATGGAACACAACTATTGGAAAGCTAAAGGAAGAAATGAGTGCACTAAAGGAAGGCGAACTCAAAAATCATCGCGTTCATGAACCTCGTCAGGCTGAAACTTCTCAAACACCTACCTCTTCCGGAGAGAAGGAAAATGTGTCTACTCCAAGGTCAAATCAAATAGCATCCCCGACACGACAAGCGCCTCGAGACATTGCACGATGTTCGCCTCCCCAGGAGATATCCAATCTGGGAGTTAACTGCGAGCAGTCCTATCCACCGCAGCCTGAGCAAGATCTTGAATTTGGCAATTTTGAGCCGCCGCAATATCTTTTCGATGATTTGGATGTGACCTCGGGGATGATGGCATCGTCATCAACTGCTCAAGGAAGTCCAATTCTCGAGATAGAAGACCCTGGTGAATTGAACTCTTGGGGGCTTGAATCGGAGGAGTTTCCTGATCTTTATTATCCCGATGAAGAGGCGAGCGCAGCTTCAATGGCTATTTTAGATAAATTCATGAAGTTGTTCCCGGAAGATGTACCGGTAGAATACACTTTTTAACCACAGTAAGTTAAGTACATATTTACGTAGTGTAGCACGTTGTAGTATATAATCTAGAAGGATTTAAATTCAATCAATAGCGCAAAAAAGTTACAAGGGGATTCGTCGAGAGGCTGCCTCGATGCGCATCTGTCAGCCCGCCGCCATATGACACATTTGGAAATGTGGTGGGATACCTGCCGGGCGGCACCTCAATGGTCAACTTGGAGCCGTATCCTGCCGAAATGAGTTTTCCAGTGGGATGGAGAACTTTTTCAGTGGGATAGCGATCCCATCCCACCCTTTTGCTCGCCCCTCAAAAACAAAGCAGACATGGGACGTGTGACTGAAGAAGGCTCCAGGTTACAGAGACAATGTCCAATCTTAGCCCAGAAGCAAGGCAAAGAACAATTATCCTCACAACTGCGAACAGTTTACTGATAGAGGTGGAGAGTTTGGACAGCGACATGACATGAGAGTCGAAGCACAACAAGCTTCAAAGTGAGGGAGAGATAGTCTACGGTGAGAAACACTATAAATGTTCACTCGGATGAGAATACGTTGGCTTGAAAGCCCCGGAATAACAAGGCCAACGTAGAAGCCGCAGTGAGAAGAGCATACCTTTCCCGGTCTAACAAGCAGACGACGCCCACACCCGAATAGATGGATGATTGACACGATGACGATGATGCAATGCTCATGTCTGCAGACTTTTTCTGCCACGCCACGTTAAGTGTCAATCAATGACGGGGGATGTCGGTGTTCGATGGCACCACGAATGCAATGAGGAATGTTGGCGGGGATTGCCAAACAGTACGACAATTGGCGTCGTCGTCGAGAACGGTGACGAAGATAATCCTACTTCAGTCTGTCAATGTCAATGTCGATCAACGAACATCAACGAAGGGCCACCCAAGTCCTAGGCTGAGCGTCATCCTGTGGTCGCATTCGCAAACTAGAAGAAAAGAAAGAATTAGAAGGACAGAAAGAAAAAGAATAAGAGGACAGACGTACTGTTCATTCTAGAGTTGTCGGCGTCGTCCAGCTGGCGGGTTCCGCTAGCCGTCGTCCTAGAAGAAATGGGGATGCGAGAAAAATTGAAAATAAAGATTTGTATCATCGGTACTTCAATGATACCTCCGCCTCGCAGACTCCGAGGGGAATTAACACGTTCTTCTCTATAAATGACTTGATAACCTCGAGGCGCAGCAAGTTTGTCCGCTCGTCAGGCCCCAGAAGTCAGGCCCCGTATTGAAGCAACAAGGGCCTAGAGAAGATAATTAATTATGCAGTACGAAATTTCTAGAACGTCGCGGTGATGGGATCAGCTTAATAGTCAAAAAAAAATGAATGTGAACGACCCACGGCGAGAGCGGAAGGAAGTTTTTGCGATGACGAATGGTCCGAAAGGTTTGCGCGAGGCGGGAAGACGAGAAACTTGCGGTCTGGGGCGGGTTTAGCGGAAAGTTTATGTTCTACTGACGAGGATAACCGACGGGAACGGCGAACAGCTAGGAAGCGGCTGGTTTGTGTCTGGACAGTGTTAAACGACTAGCGAGAAGAGAAGGAAAAGCCTTGAACAAAGCATATCGAAAGTCGAGAGAATGCGCCTACGCCTCAGCTTGTCTCAAGGCTCGAGCTCCGAGCCCCGAGTGTGGAATCTGGCTAGCCCCAGTCTTTCTTTACACGCTCTTAATTTACACGTTCTGTGGAGAACTTCCGATATCAATATATTTTATTTGACATATAGAATATCAGGGCTCACTCAGAGTAGGTTCATTGCGTCGCGAAGATGGTTTCTAGGGTGCGAGTTCGCGAAATGAGATGGACGGTGCGCGATGCGGATGAGAGGGGTTGAGGTACGGACTTACTTGCTGAGGTACGCCTCATAAAGTAGACGTGGACAGAATGTGTATACGCTCGCCATGGAGACATATACGTCGGCGGATGGTAATTAGGAGGTACACTGTACCATTGAATGACGACGTAATTCATTCTCGAATCCGTTGGGGTGTAAGGTTCTCGCGAAGTTTGATATCGTTCTCGAGCGCTTTTGAAGCTAGTAGGATTGGTGCGTTGGAATCGGACGGCGGACTTGCAATGGAGACGTTCTTCGCGTTCGGCCAACTTTGAATAATAAACACGGTAAGAGGAAAAGCAAAAGGAAAATAATCGCAACCACCTTCGCGTTCCTTGCGTTGCACCGAACCTTACCAAGTAACACAATAAGCACCGCAGCGTCGTTGGGTAATGGCAATTAGGAAGGGTGCTGCACCATTGAATAACGAAAGGTCGGCATCGTAATTGATTTTAGAATTCATCGGGGCGCATCTCGCGAGGATCGGCATTGAGTTATCGAGTATGTATTGAAGCGATGGGAGGGATTGAGGCACGGACTTACTTCCTGAGCTACACCTCACAGAGTAGACATAGACAGAATGTCTATACGCTCGCCATGGAAACGTATACATCGGCGGGTGGTAATTAGGAGGTGCACTGTACCATTGAATGACGACGTAAATCATTCATGAATCCGTTGGGGTGTAAGGATCTCGCGAAGTTTGATATCTTTCTCGAGAATTAATTATTGAGACTCATAGAATTGGTGCGTCGGAATCGGACGACGGACTTGGAATGGAACCGTTCGTCGTGGTCGTGTTCGCTTTCGCGCTAAGCATCGAACAATAAGTAAACACAAAAAGAAAAGCACCAGCAAAAGACTCGCATTTCGCATTCCTTGCATTTTCCCCGGACTTTGAGCGACGATACGATTCGGGCGTTCGAAAATTGAAATTGAGTCCTTCGAACTTCGCGTCCGCGATTGCACAACGCAAGATACACACTAAGTAACACAATAAGCACGTCAGATGAACAGCAAGAACTTGCATTCCTTCTTCCTCGAGCGTTAATACATTACAGGTACTCCAGCGGAGCATATGATTCCACTCGCAGTCCAACATGCGCTGTCAGCGAAGAAGTACAATGGAGGCGCAGCGCTGACAGGTCGCGCGGTGCTCGAATATGCACACATGCATATACAGAAAAAGGAAAGAGACAAAAAGAAAAGAAAAGCCTCCGCAACGCAACAAATACCCCACGGAGAGAAAAGAGGGAGACAGCCGAAAAAGGCTGTGCACGCAGTCGGCACCGGAGAGTTTTTAGGTTCCGTTTGGGAGTGAACTGAGCAGAAGGGAGCAGAACGATCGTGGGTGGAGCGATTGTGGAGACGAATGGAGACGGGAGGAAAAGTTGACCGGTATGGCAAGTAGAGGTGTACTTGGATGATCGTGAGGAGCGCTGGAGGACGAGAAAGGAAAGAAAAGACGTCCTTGTTGTGGATTTGGTTTGGTAGTCGCTGAGATCCGGCTTGACGTGTTGAATGTAGAATTGAATTAGGCATGAACCGTTATGTGCATTGCGGCGCGGACGAAAAAGTAGAACTGCTGAGAAAACGGCGGCAGACGGAGAGAGAGATAGACGAGAAAGAGAGACGAGAGAGAGAGTACAGTCTAGCATTCGCGGTTCGGAGTCTTGATCCGAGAGTGTCCAGCAGAGTGATGAGTGATGAGCGCTCGAGGGTGGATTCTCCAGAGGTCTGAGGAGCGCGCGGAGAACGAACACGAGTCCTTGTATTCGTATTTGGATTGAGAAGGCGTCGCTGAGATCCGACTTGACGTGGTGAATTGAATGGACGACACGATCGTCTGCAAAACTCCTGATGCTGACTGACTGACTGACTGGGTAAGAACGAGATGTTAGGATTGAGACAACGAATAGAGAGAGAGAGAGAGAGAGAGACGTACGAGCGCAGAGTTGAAGTGGTCGAATTCATGCCACCTACATGGACACGGGAGGCAAGTGCTCACACGAGCAGCAAGCATGAGGCAAAAACGAGGCGGACGTGGGATGAGAGCCTGAGAAGACGAGGATCCGAGAGAGCATCAAGCTGTATCATAGATCGTAATCTGCAGCGCTCATCGCCAGCGCCGGTGGAAAAAGTCTAGTTGCGAACAGTCAATATCAAAGAGCGAAGTGAGCGGATGAACAGAAGAAGAACGAATCGTGGAGCGTACTCGCATGTATGCACGTACGTCAGTGCTCGGGAACGGGTATGGGCGTCCGTGGTCTTGTATTCCGAATGGAAATGGGGATGGAGATGGAGATATCATTTCGAGAACCACCAAAAAAAAAAAAAATTCCGGACCACGCCGCGATGACGAAGCGAAGACGCAGCAGCCTACGTACGCCATGCGATGGATGAGTCGCACTCGTCAACGCCGTGCTATGGTGCAGGTTCCACCCCCCCTTCAAAGAAAAAAAATCGAAGGTGGATCATGATCAGTGACAATTGATTGCCTGACTGATCATGGCGGCTGCTCGGCGCTCGCTAATGAAGGTATGATGAGAGGCGTAGAGTAGGGCACGGTGGAGAAAACTTGAGAACTTGAAGGGTGGAAGATGAAGGATGAAAGGAGGACCCACCAAAACCTTCCGGCCCGCGTCGACGCGACGCGTTGAGAATCGCTGTCGGGAATCGGGGTGGGCAGGCCGTGTGGATGACGAAGACGAATTCAACGAGAGAGTCGCAATCATCAATACCGTAATACCGTGGTGCGGTGCAGGTTCGACGCAGAAAAGAAAAGAAAAGGTATAAATCACTGATAATCAATTGACGGACGACAGTTAATTAAGGCATGACGAGAGGATAACGAGAGACGTACGGCGGGGATCATTGGCGAAATTTTTAGGAAGCCCAGGGATCCGACGTCGGTTTTTGCGTTGATCTCGTAGTACGTGTAGGTGTAGGTGTAGGTGTAGGTGTAAGTAGGTGGCGAGTCGACGTCGAAGAGAAGACTTGGAAAAGAGAAGAGAGGGAAGGGTGACGGACGGGGAAGAGAAGGACCTTCAACGAAGGAACTCCAACGAAGAAAGGCGACGCTCGAAGTGATTCTCGGGTTCTGGACCGACGTTCCGCTCGAGCTAGTAATAGATGCTCGATGGCTTGATGGACACTGGCGTCAACGTTGACGTCGGGCTGATAGAGCGAGACTTGCCTGTCGTACCTGGGACATCGATCGATGATGCAAAAACCCAGCGCAGGCCAGCGGCGATCATGATGTGTGTACTTTGACACGCTGACACAACAGACGTTGACAGCGAAGGGAAGGCGACTGCGAAGATGAGAAGATGAGGTGAGGGGATCAACTCCGAGTCTCCATGGCGAGAGTGAGATTGACGGCGGGGGAAGGCTTAAAATCGTGGGTTGTCGGGATGTTAGATGTCGGGATGGGCGATTGGCGGGGTCAGGGTATGGAACATCCACGATGGGAAACGGGAAACGGGAGATGGCGATGGCGAGCATTGACCGCGATTCAGAGCGCAACGCAACACGCATGAAGGAAATCTGGCGGATGCACAAGTTGGCATGCACGCACATCGGCATGGGGTACTCGGGGGGAGAAAACATGTGTTGCTTACGTGGAGGCATTAGTGAAGGGTAAGGGTCGTGTGGGGCTGGGAGGGCGTGCCTTTTGCATTTATTGCATTTAGGATGAATGGGCTGGTGAGCTGGGGACGGACGGGAGAGGAAGGGAGAGGAGGAAGGGAGAGGGAGAGAAAGCAGCGGCGAGCGTGAGGGTGCGTGGAATGGAGGTGGAGTCGGAGGAGGAGAGACGCGTGGATATAGACTCTGGAGAAGACGGCAGAAATGAGAAGATCCACATCCGGAAGTGGATGCGAGAGGGATGTTTGATCGGGTGTTTTTTTTCTTTTGGATTTTGGTGGCGAGTGAGGTGGATCGGGAGGGTAGCTGTGCGTTGTGGCATTGGAGAGTACGCAGAATACGACGCGTAGATTACACAGAAAAATACAGAATCGCAGAGCGTTCTCAGTTGAATGCATCGACGGACAAAGGGAGATCTCGATCTCGATCGGGATGATCGGCCAATGAGAGCCAAGAAAAAAGGAGACTTTGCCAAAAGAGGAAAGAAGAGGGGGCGAAGTGCCGTGTTTGTTGACTCCTCTTCTTTCCTTTCTTTCTTTCTTGGTCTTCTCTCTCTGCTCTTCTCTGCGTCAGCGCTGGCATGAACGCTGACTCGCTGCTACTGCTGCACCCCGCTCATCCGCGATTGACCGGGCCATAAACCATGTCTACCACTACCACCACCACCACTAGCAGTACCACCACCACCATGCCTACTCCCCACTCCAAACCGCACAAACACACGCCCGTCCCTCTCCTCCTCGAATCCTTCCCCATCCCGCCCACACACATCCCGCCGACGCCCACCACGCCCAACACCCTCACCATCCTCACCTCCACCTCTGGCCCTGGCAGCGGCAACCCCCCGCCCAGCGGGCCCCCCTCGACGCCCCTCCCCCCCGTCCCCGGCCCCTCCCGCATCTCCGAGCACGAGCAGCTCCTCCTCCTCTCCTCCGCCGTCAACAGGTCCCGCAGGTCGAGCAAGTACTCGGTCACGTCCTCTTCGCAGCGCGAATCTGTGATTAGCCTCAGTAGTGCGGGCCATGGGGCGTCCACGAGCTCGCGCACCAGCATCGCGTCCTTTTCTGGGATGGGGGGGAAGAGTCCTATCAGCGGGACGTCGCCTCTCCCCCCGCACACCCCCACCCGCTCCGACTCGCGCGCGTCTTATTCCAGCCCGCGCAGCCCCTCGTCTGCCTCTGCCTCTGCTTCCACGTCCTCCCCCGGCACGGGCCGTCCCTCGATCTCCATATCGGGCACATCGCCGCCGCCCGGCCACGGCCAGCCCCAGCTCACCCGTCTCTCAATCTCGCCGTTCCCACTGTCTGACATTGACGACGACGACGACGACGGGGTCCTTCCTCCTTTCGCTCCTACTACCATGTCCTCTCCCACGCGCACAACAGCGCCCGTGCGCCGCTTCGTGCGCCGGCACCAGCTGAACGAGAGTATAAGCTCGATTGATATGCGGGATATCTTGGGGTTGGACGTGCTGCCTGATGAAGATGAGGACGAAGACGAGGTTGGAAATGGGGTTGAGAACAGGGATGTGTTGGAGGAGCTGGGGCAGAGTACGAAGTCGAAGTCGAATGTGAAACCCAATCCCATGCTCTCATCTCAATCAGGACGCCATCACCCACAGTATCAGCAGCAGCATCAACAGCATCATCATCAACATCAAGTGTCACTCGCAGACCCCATCGACCCGCAGACCATAAACCCCAACCCACGGTTTACGAGAGCCATAGCAAGACCCACACTCGACGAGGACCGGCCCTCGCCTTCGCCCCCTTCCACCTCTATGTCCACTCCCATGCAGACGCAGATGCAAACGCAAACGCAAATGCAAGCCCAAACACACCGCACCACATCCTCCATCGGCTCCTTCTCGTACCCCTCCTCGTCCAAGCGCTCGCCTATCCCTGCGCTCGCGCCGTTCGTCCCCGCGTCTGCCTCTCCGACTTTGTCCAGTGGGCATGCGAGGTTGCCGCAGGTGCCTCCCACGCCTCCTTTACCTTCAGCAGTAGCACCGGGAGTGGGAGCAGCAGCTGACGCTTATGGACCGCCGTCTGCGCCGGCACTCCCGCAGTCCGCGTCTACGATGACGCAGTTCTCGGCGTCGGCGTCGGGTTCGTCTCCACTGTCGTTGTCTTCGTTGGGTTCGTTGGCTGAGGCTGCTAATGACGAGGGTCCAGTTCCCACCCACGCTCCTCCCCACGTCTCTTCTTCCACCTCCGCCTCCGCCTCTGCTTCCGTTGCCCCTGCCCCTGCCCCCGGCGCTGATTCTACCGCAGCCCCCTCTCCACCCCAGCAGACCCAAACAATAAAAGACATCCGCCTCGAGCTGCGCGCCGAACGCACGCGGAGCGCGGGGTTGAAGCATGTCTTCGGCGTGCGCAGCCGGAGTAGGAGCAGGGCGGCGGAGAGGGAGAGGCCGCCTGAGCCTGGGGGGGCGTTGCCTCCTGTTCCCTTTTCTGTTCCCTCTGCTGGGCCGCCTGCTGTTCCGGTGTCGGTGCCGGGGTTACTACAGGGGGAGAGTGGGCAGGGGGGAGAAGGGGGGAAAAAGGCAAAGGGGGGAGGGGGTAGGCGAGAAGGAGGGAAGGGGAGTGGTGGGCTTGGGACTGGGCCTCGGGATTGGAGCTGAGGAGATGGGCAGGGTGTTGGGTGGGATTGTGGTTACGAAGACTACGAGGACGGAGGTTGAGGTGGTGGGTGGGGAGAACTGTGTGAAAGAGAAGGGGGAGATGACGCTTGATGAGCTTGGGCCTGTCAAGTCTGCGCCGCTGACAACGAGAGAGACGGGGGCCGCAGCGAAAGAGAAGACACAAGAGACGGAGAGGAAGGCGGGGGTGAAGAAGAAAGTGGCGGAAACCAAAAAAGAGCAAGAGCAAGAGGACCCACGCTCAGCAAGCCCCGATATCGCCACCATCCTCTCTACCACCCCGCGCCCCGCTCTAACCAAGTCGACTACCTCCAGGGCTCGGTCTCGAGCTCGAGCTAGTGGGAAGAGTAGACCCACGAGCAGGAGTAGGAGTCGCAGTCGAAGCAGGAGCAGGAGTCGGAACAGAAGCAGAGTTAACAGCGCCGCCTCAAGCTCCGCTGCCCCCCTTGGTTTCAATGCGAATGCGGCAGGAGGAGGAAAGGTGGGGAAGAGGCGTGTGAGCGATGGCTTACCACCTCGATCGCGGTTCTCCTCTGCATCAGAAACGACGGGGCCGGGGAAGAGGCGCGTCTCCGAGACGGGCGCTGCTTCTTGGCATGGGCACGGGCATGGAACGCCAGGTCGAGGGGTGGAGGTGCAGAGGAAGGGGTCGTGGGATCATCCTACTACTACCACCAGCAGGCGCTCCACAATGGATGAGGGAGGGGAGGGGGAGGAGGGGGGAGAGTATGATGCTGAGCTGGAGAGGGTGTTGGAGGGTGTTGGGAGCGAGGATGATGATGATGATGGGGGGTATGCGCTGCGCGAGCGCGGGCGGGGAAGGAGGGGAGGGAGGGGAGGGGCAGCAAGAGAGGAGGAAGAGGAGGGGGGTGATTCGGATTCGAGTTTGGATCTGCATACGCCTTTGCCGTACGTCTTTTCTCTCTTGTCTCTCTTTTTATTTTCTTCGAGGTGCTAACGCGAATCTTTTTGAAAGGCACCTGATGGTGCGCGACGGCCTCCTCTCGCCCAACTCGAAGCTGCTCCCCGGGGGTGGGGGCGGTGCGTCGAGGGCGGGGACGCCGTTGGATGGGAGGCCCGGGAGTGGGTTGAGTTTGGTGTCGCATGGTGGGTCTTCTTTTCCTTCTCTCCTTTCTCCCTCCTTCCTTCCTTCCCTCTTTTCCTTCCCCCCTTCCCCTCCTTCGTCGCTTCGTCCCCTTCGTGTTCATCTTCGACCACCTTTTTCTGAACGTCATCCTTAAAACAGCCACTCTAATAACCAAATCAGGCATCATCAAAGACGAGCGCGACACGCCGATGCGGCGCGTGCGCCATCGCGACGGGAAGATGTTGAGGGGCGGGATTGGGCTCACGACGGGGTTGGGGTGGAGTGATAGGTGGGTTTGCAGTTTCTTCTCTGCTTTTTTATATTTCTTTTTGTCGTTTGGTTTTTGTGGCTTTTGTTTTTTGGCTTGGTGTTCTTGTTCTTTGTTGTTTTATGGGGTGTAGCCCGCCTCGTTGTTTCTTCGTGCTCATGTTTTTCTTCGGCGACCCTTACCTTTACCTCTTTGTCTGATACCCATCTCTTGTCTCTCCCAAAAACCATCAACTGACGCCTGCCCCCCTCCCCAACAGCGAAGACGAAGACGCCCCCTCCCCACTCACGCGGCGCCTCTCCTCGCTCAACCTCTCCCGCCGCTCGTCTGCCTCTTCTGTGCTCACACCCGGCCGGCCGTCCTATTCTACGTACGCACGCCATCCGCTGTCCAGGTCGTATAGCTCCGGCGCGCTGCTCGAGTCCGAGCGGGAGTATCGCTCTTTCGATGGGTACGACGAGTACGACGATGAGTTTGATGAGCTTGAGGAGGGGAGGAGGACCACACGTTGCAGGAGACGGGGGAGTGGGCTAGGCGGCAGCGCCAGCGGGCACCTTCAGGGTCGAGTGGGGTGGGTAGGGCAGGACCGCGCGCGTCGGTGCCTCCGACGTCGTGGCAGCGCCGGACGGCGTCTGGTGCGAGTGCGGGTGCGTCGCAGGACAGGAAGAGGAGTAGTGGGGGTACGACGAGGACGAGTGTGAGCAGTGTGGGCTCGGGGGTCTCGTTGGATGTTATGTCCACGTCCGTGGGGGATGGGGAGAGGACGCCGTCGAGGATGAGGAGGCCGAGTGCTGGTGCCTATGCCAGTGCGCGGAGCAACGGTGCAGGCGCAGTGGCGGGAGCAAGAGACTCAACCGGCTCCTCAGTCGACCACTCTTCCTCAAAAACGACAACGACATCAGCAACGGGCACGCCGTCGTCGACTGCGTCGACGCTGAGCACGTCTACTTCTATGCCTGCTACGCCGCGCGACTCGGACCAGCTGCATCTCTCCAGTGCGAGTGTGAGTGCGAGTGCGATGACGACGCCGGTGGCGGGGAGCACGTTCAAGTCGGAGTATAATAAAGACAAGACGCTGCCCCCGCTTCCGCCCGGGGGGATTAAGAAGATGGGGTCGTATTCGAAGATGAACTCGGCCTCGACTACTTCGACGGGGCCGGCGGGTGGGGCGGCGGGGTCCAAGATTGCTTTTCCGAGAGCGCGGACGTTCTCTTCTACTTCATCTGCTTCAGCGTCGGCGACGGCGGCGGTGTCAGCGTCGACTCCCTCGCCTGGAGTCCCATCTACTACTTTAGCCTCAACCTCTCCCGCCGTCCGGCCCTTACAGCTCCCTCGCCAAGCAGCCCGCGCCGCCTTGGGCGCATCCACAGGCACAGGCACAGGGAAGGGAGACCGCGCAGCCGTCCCCGTCCCCTCCGTGCTCTCCCTCTCCTCATCTATATCGCGTGGGTCTCTGCGCGCCCCGTCCTCCCTTCTCCCCTCGCCCTTGCCCTCGCCGGGGTCGCCGCCTGGGACACCTGGGGGCACAAGGAAGCCGCGGACGGGGACGGGGATGGTGTATCATTCTTCGGGGTCGTCGAAGATGAGGCCGCCGATGACGCTTTCGCCGTCGGCGTCTGTGTTAAGTGGAGGTGGGGTTGTGGGTGTGGGAGGGGGGAACAATGTGAGCTCGATTGGAAGGGCGGGAGGGGGGGCTGCGCAGAGGGCGATCCTGCTTTAATTGGGTGTTCAACGACGGCCATGGGGTTTGGTCTTCCACTCTTTTACTCTTTGATTCTCGTTCTCTTTCTCTCTTTCTTTTTCGGAACACCATTCATTCATTCAGCCATTCATTCATCCATTCCCACTGTCTGTTCGATACCACTACCACTCCTTCATTCATGTTCATGATCATCATTTGCACCTACATCTTTTCTATTGTCTATCTTCTTTCTATCTCTTCATGCTCGTCATTGCCAACTAACTAGCTAATTGTACACTCTTGGATTCTTCTCTCCTCTTTCTTCCTTGGCTGGATTTTGATTACTAGAATTCAATTTTTGGTCGTGCTCATTTCATTTTTCCATTCTCTTTTCTTTGTCTGTGGGATATATGATCTGCATTTCATCTTTATTTCATCTTCACCCTCATGTCTGTTATATACTATCATACATATAAACACGTTCATTCTTTTGGCTAATCAAGGAGGAAAATAAATGGAAGGATTTTGTTGTATCGAGACTGAAATATTTTGAGGCCACAGTGAACGACACTTGTACGTAAAAACTGTCTTGATTTTTACCCTCATGACGACGAGCTGGTAAGCGCGAGGTCAAGCCGTGGTTACAGCATTGGGGTCGTTTGCACGAAGCGATTCGTTCGAACCCCACCCAACGCAATTTCCGCAGCCTGATTTCAGCACGGCCGAGCGCGGAGGTGTTCCCGAGTGGAGCCGGTGTTCAACCGGTTGTGCCCCTGCTCCATCTCACGTTTCTCAAGTCCCGAGCCCGAACCGCTTGGTTTGTGAGCCGGCTTGTGTAACCCCCGGTGTTCGCCCGAGAGGGCTGAACCCGTGACTTTCGCTCTGCTTCCGAGCTTAGCAAATTCCAGGCCGACCTCCGTGGTTGTGTGCCTTCCAGGACGTAGGACAACTCCGGTTGTTGTCTGAACCTGTTTTTGACTTTGTTGTACACTCCGATATTTTTGTGTTGTCCATCGTCATCGTTCTCAAAACGGTTGGCGCTAACGATTGGTGCGTAATTGGTCGGTCCAAATTTTTTGAAACCAGGTTGATCTCGCCATTATTTCTTCTCATAATTCGTAGAAGACAGATCACGACAAGCATTCTCCTCGGAAGGTCGAGCTTAGGAAGGATAAGAAGGACGAAGTGCAAACTAGAAAACTGAGCAACTGATGTCATCGTGATGGTCGGTGCGTCCAAAAACTCTTTTCTTCAGCTATCGAACACTCATACGCCTTCTCCTTGCCCATATATATCACATTCGGCACTCTGACGCGCTCTTGGTTCCATGGCGTGTGCCGAAAGCTTGTTCTAATTCGCACCCTGCAGTCTGCGATCCTTTCAGCATCGGCTCGGAATTTTCCTCCACTCATGAAGCCAACCCGCTTATGTTCGTCATCCTGCATACCCAGAACCAAAAGCGTAGCCACCAGCCTTCGAAAAGTATGTGGAAGCTACGAGACCCTGGTGCTCACCCCTCCCTGACAGTAACTTTCCAGTTCAACCCAACCACAAAACCGTAATTTGAACGTTCTCATTTCGATCTTCTTCCATCCTGCAGCGTACCCTGCCTCTCGTCGGCCGCCACCTCCCACCGAATTCGTGGTTCGCCGTGTGCACCTTCCTGCTTGAACCACCACGGATCCCATTTCCTCTGAGAGACTTTGCTGGACTCTGAACTCTATTCGACGAACTCCATGTGGGATGCAGGAGTCGGCTCCGCAAGGTATTCACGATTGTCAGACTCTGTCAAACCCTGTTTATTTATATCCTCGTTGCAGCAGCAGAGAAGTCTAGAATCTCTCGCCCATAGGCACCGAAAAAAAACTCACCATGGAGTCCCAGTCAGCCGGTGTCGAAACTCTCGTCCTGTTGAACGCAGCTGACGATCGAAGGTCCTCCCGCTTTACATGTCTTTCCGCGAGTGCTCTCAATTAGAAATCCAAAAGCTTTCGATGACGTTTCTCAATTCTCGTGTGCAGTGGATGTTCTGATTTGCATTACGGCGGCTATTGTTGCCTGGTTTTCCAGCGAACCAAACGTTCACGTGAACTGTCATACTCGTCACCCTGATGAGTGATCTTAACCAATAATTCAAACCTTTGTCTGCTTCTTCCACCATTCATCACTTGACGTTGACGAGAGAGGCTCGATTTGGAGGCTTCAGCCTTCGACGTTGACGTGTCCTTCCTCCCAGACTCCCAACTCGAAAGCTGCGCGCAAATGCCCCACACTTCTGACGAGATTCTCGCGATAGCCAAGTCTGACCAGTTTTCTCGCAAATGCGCATGCAGTAAGCATCTGGGCCGCTTTATTTTCTGCTTTGGTTGACCCTTTTTTTCAGTCGCAGGTCTGTCGCTTCTTGCTTGGGACACCTTCTCCAACTTCGATAAAGAATACATATTCATCTTCAAGTGAGCGTCGAGATTACCGTAGAGCTGCCTTCCTCAGCCCGTTCTCCCAGGACCCCACCGACGAAAGTCAAGTTTCTTTATCTTTTCGCGCGTTACTTTGGCATCGCCAGTCAAATGTGTGGTTCCTTTCATTCTTAACCTTCCGTCTGTTGTCTAATCTGTCCCTCCTTCCAGTTTCGCTGTCTTTTGTGCATCCGGGCCTTTGTCGACGATACCCATTCCTTTGGAAACCTGTCGCAAGTGGTTCTACTTCCAAACTCTTACCATAATGGCGCTTCAGACATCGGTTGAAGCGATCCTTGTCCTACGGGGTACGAAGTCAGTTTCGTTCTCGAGTCTAGCTGCTCAATAAGATCAACAGTCTACGCGTTGTATCGGAAGAGCACTTTGGTCGGGTGCATCCTGACGTTTTCAGTTGTTGCCGAAATTATTCTGGGCCTATACCTCGCATTCTGTTCTTTCGACAGCTTGGAATACAATGCTGCTTGCATCGTCACCTCTGCCTCTCGGAAAATGGCACGAGTCGGGTATGTTGAAAAATTCCGGACTCAGTTTGAAAGCTTCTAACGTCCTGCCATTCGCGATCTAGGGCATGCGTAGGTGTTACACAAACAAGTATCTGGGGATTCGCACTGTACAAGTACCAGCAAGGCTTGCGTGAAGGATGGGCAGATATCCCGGTTGTCTTGAGAGTGATACGAGATGGGAGCTCGACGTTCGTCGCGATCATTGGTGCGCCTCTCTGAATATGTTCATCCTTATTCTGGGCCTTATTCAATCTCGAAGCGATGCTGCTGGTTTTTGTGCCCGTTTTCTTCCATGTGAAAGACATTGCCCATATTGCTATCCCGTAAGCAAAGTCTACGAACAGCCTTGAAATGTAAATGACAAATATCCCTTCCCTCCTAGCCTTATAACCTGTGGTTTCTCGGTACTGGTTCGTCCGCAGTTTCGAATCTTTCTCCCTATCTTTCTAACGTCGTACATAGGCCTGCAGGCTCATCATCAACATGCACAACCTGAAGCAATCTCCCCCGGAGCCCGTCGATGTCGAATTGACCTCGGCTCTCGAGATGTCGTTCGTGGAATCACGGCGTTCGCTAGAAACTATTTTCCTTGCCAACACAGCAGATATTCCGTAGCGCGAACGGACGGGCATTAGCTTTCGTTCTTTAGCCAAGTATAGGCAACCCTGAAACCAGCCGTATGGAAAGTTACCCCGACCAACGAATTTAGGCGAAAACTTTGGGCGGCCGGCTTGGATATCAGGATGCGATTGGTAGACGTGTTCGACAGGGTGCCTTCTTTTCGAAGCCCTTGAAACTCGACGACTATTTACTATGGTTCTCGGCGAAAACTGCATGACGAAACACGACGGCAACCCAATTCCTAGCCTGACAGACACTTATAGTCGAGCCTATAACGTATCGTCGTTGATTAATGAAATCAGGTCGGTGGAATTTCTGGCGTCGGCATCCACGCTTACGACATCCAATTAGGTGCAATACTTTTCTCACTACCCGCCATTAGCGAGGAAGTTGGTCGCAGAGGACGTCATACCGCCTTGCACTCGGGACTGCCAAATAAACCATACCTTCAAAGCACGGCGTAATGGGGCCCGAGTCTGTTCTGCATGAAGACTTGAGGTTGGATTTGGAGGTTCACAAATTGTTTCGGCTTTCGCCTGAGTCGGGCTCATGCGATGCCAATTTATAACCGCAGCCGTGTATTCGAACAATTGTTCCATAGTTCCATAACCTGAATGCAATGCCACATAAGTACAACAGACGACTGAACTATAAAACCTAATTGTGACAACCGCAACAACACCACGGATCATTTTCCAAATTACCCAACTATTGGCGTAACGAACAAATCCAACCATTACAGAAAGGGTCTGGACCAGACCCGCAGCGAAACGACTGGTTGGTGGACCCAATGCCGAAGCGCATGTGTGTTTAACGGCGGAAACAGCTCGAGAAGCCCGAGGCACACAAGACGTAATGCTGGAGAACATCCTCTAGCAAACCACCTAGCACCGCCGAAACGTAAAATCCGTTACAGAACAAGATTACAGTCTCAAGGTTTAATCCAGCTATGTTCGAGCAGTTCGGCAGCGGTACTTCGATCCGAAGGTTTTAACCGCAGCATTGACTTCAGAAAGTGAACACATAGCGATTTCTCAGCACCGTCGAAGACATGATATGCATCTAGAGCTTCCTCCAGGTTTCGAATGCCCTCTACTCGGAGAGAGAGACGACCTGTAAATGTGTTTCTCTTAGCGAGCCGTGCTTCGTCATAAGCTGGCGAGTCACCTTCAGGTGAAAAGTACTGGTCAAAGTGCTTTCCCTTTCGGATGTACTCGAGATCGAATTCTTCTCCAGCTACTACAGGCATGTGGGCAAGATGGTAGGATTCCGCGCTCCAGGTCGGTCCACCTCGTGGAGCAAAGAGCCATTTTCCAGTGAGTAATTCGAATAACTAGAAGCCACGATAAGTGGTACTGCGCCGTAACAAACATAGTGAACGAGGTTTGGAATGACGACTACTCACTAGGCATCCTAAATTCCAGATATCCGTGGCGCCATCCCAACCATTTCCCAAGATGACTTCTGGGGCACGCAGGGCGTAAGGCTGGATAACGTCTGCATGTGGGCCGTCCAATGTCGCCGCTAAACGATACAAGGTCAAAGGTGGACTTACGAAGGATATAAAATATTACATACCGGTCCCGAAATCTATCAGCTTCAACTCAAATCCAGGTTGAGGGTGGTCGTTGCTTGGCGAGTTACTCGAGCAGGACTCAATGATTGGACGGGATAATACAACCGGAAGGATTGTATCAGGGAACTCTTCCAATTTCGGCCTCATTGCTTCATGTTTGAAGATTTGATCTGGCCTTCGAAGGGTAACGAGAATGTTGTCGGACTTGATATCTTTCAAGCCAATAAGATTCGTAGTACGAGAACGACCACAAGCGCACCTGTATGAACTACCTGACACCCACGATGCAAATAGTCGAGAGCAAGTAACAGCTGCCTCCCGATAATCTTCACGAAGGAAACTGGCAGCTTCTGGCCGGGATTATATATCGAACCGTTGAAAGTACCGCAAGGATCGAAAACAAGGCAAAGATGAGCGCCGTGTTGATCTGTAATTGAGAAGTCGTCCAGCAAAGTGGTAACATGTTTGCAACCAGGATGTTCCTTCGTGCCTTCTTTGCTGATTCGTCTAAGAATACTGAGCTCGTCGGCAATCCTGCCTTGAACCTGTGTTGCATGGGCTGACAATATTTTGAGAGCGACAGGACGACGGTCCTTCCTACAGGTAGGATAAGACAAAACGAGAGGTTTACACTTGATAAAAATATAAGACGCACCTCAAGTCTTCCGCAAGCCAGACGGTTCCCCATCCCAACTTGCCAATCAAGGTGTACCTTGAATTCAAAGTCGAGCCTAAGGCAGCCGCGTAGTACCCACCCTTTTCGGCGACAGAAAGTCCTAAAGCTTCTTCTGGGAACTTTAGAGATACATTAGATGACCTGCGAAGGAATTGAACAGCATGGCGCAAGGCTTTGAGATGGTTCATATCAATGAGCAGACAAATAGTCATTCTCGTTGCCCTCGTCATGGGTCACATGGTCAGACTCAATATATCGCGGTCACGTTGCAAAACGCCGCAAACGACTGTTCCTTGACTCCTCCCAACTCGTACGACGTGTCTTGGAGGTCTCTGGTTCATTTTTTCATTAGCAGTAAATGTCCTCCTCAGAAGAAACCTCGTCATCTTCTGAAGATGAGACGCCGCGTTCAGTTCAACTTGCCGTAAGTACAATTTCCGAACCCAGGGGTTATGACGCGGCGTCGATCTGTCGTCCCGTCATAGTTGTCGAGACATGTTCGGATAATGACTTCAAAATTTTTAGACAAAGAAGATGCAAGCCGTAATGAAAGCAAATTCGGCTGTGAAGGTTCGCATTTTGCTACGCCAGGTGTCTAGGCTAATGAACCTCCTGTTTTTCATCCAGAAAACCCAGTCATCCTCAGAGTCCGAAGACAGTGATAGCGATGAGGAACTTGAAGTTCCTAAGCCACCTCCAAGCGTAAGTAATTCATTATCCTTAAGAACGTGATTAACTCTCGGAGAGTAGAGAACTCAGAAAACTCAGGCAAGTCAGAAGGCTCGAGAAGAAGCTGAGATGAATAAAACTATGAGGGGAATCAAAGCTCGGTTGGAGGCTAGCCCACAGCATCAATCAAGTCAGCTTGCTACTACTTCACGCCCAAGCCCTGTGAAAGTTGAACCAGAAGCAGCAGACATCTGTTCGAGTACGCGAAGCCCACCTGTACAGAAGAACGATGGCTCAAAGGTAAGAAACCCTCTTTTTCATTCATTAGTTTCGATTGCTTCTAATTGACTTGTCTGTGTACTTGCAGAAATCCCCAACGAAAACATGTCCAGGTAAACAGGTGCGTCAGTTGACATCATTCTCGTAGGCATCGCCTAATAATCGCCATTAATTTCAGAATGTGCCGGAATCCAGCGACTCGGAGTCTTCCTCCGAGCCTGAGGAGACTCAGGCAAGTGATCAATTTGATGATGCTCGCCACATTCATTTAATTGTTATCCTTCCCCTTTCCTTGAATGTGAACAGAGGGTATCGACGAAGCGCAAAAACACCCAAGATGTGCTGAACAATGAAGAAGTCGAACAGAACCCCGAACCACCTGCAAAACGGAGACACCAGTCTCAGGAAAAGGAAGTTAATGAGGTGCAGGTGTCACCAAACGACAACAACGATCTGGTGGATCAGATGACTGCATTCTTCGGAAGTCAAAACTACCACAACCCATGCGTCCTGGGCGACCTCCTTATGACGGGCTTCACAAAATACGAACTGCTCACGATGCGTGGACTCGAGCATTCCGTCATCATGGGTAGATTCAAGGCTATATTACCTGAAGACCGTCAGGCTCCGGCGCAAATTGAGAGTTTGACATTTGCTGTCTCGTCGGCTTCGTCTGATCAGTGGAAAGCGTTGAATAGTGGATTTCAAGTTGGCAGTTAGGGATTTATATATAATGGAACATATTGGACAGCCCCTTAGTTTACTTACTCTAATCATAATTCTTAATTAGGGTTCAAATGTATATACTTCTTAATTACTACTACACCCGTTTGGAGAATATTCAAGACACACGGCGGCGCATTGTCGGAAAAATCGAAATTATAATATCTGCCGTTATCCGCGATTACTGAAGCATGTCATTGGATTATGCTGGCATATTTCAAAAGATATGGTCAGATTTGGGACCATAATCTCTGAACAGGTTCAGTAATCACTGAAATGCTTATTTCGATTTTTCCGACAATGGAAATGATTTGAGCAGAGTACAACACTGCCCCCGTTTAGCCTCCATATTGACCAGCATGGTGTCTCGGTTGGACACCAAAGTACAAAATGAAGAATACCAAGAACTATGAAAATAGGATATGTCATCGATTTAAAAGCGTCTGGGTGGGACATGTATTTAGCGACCGCGAAATCTTGGAGAGTGGGGAAATTTAAGAGTCCAAGGATGTCGGGCCTCTGGTTGGCGAAGCTCACAGCTTCCACTGGCAGGTGAGAGAAATTGCATTGACACGGAGCGTCTTATCGTCATGTATGTCGTCGAGGATAACTTGGCTTATTCTGAGGAATAGGGATGGTGGGGCCGAACGTGGTCATGTATTCGTCATCGAAACCGAGGGCAAACCTACTGAGATCATTTATCGATTTATTGTTCATCCACACTTTTTTCTGTCATTATGCAAACGTTAACAGGCGGTAATGTGTGCAAATTAATTCTTGTAGCTAATCAAATACTGTTTAAAAATCTACAATCGGCGAAGTGACAAAGAACACAATGAGTCAATCAAGCCTGTTAGTAGTGACAAAACAGTAGACTCCAAATGAGGGGGAAAATGAAGGAAACCAAAAGCCAGTGCCAACCGACATAAGATTGATTTTTCAAAGTGGGAGAGATAAATTGGTGGCGTCTCGACGGATTGGAGAGAGAAAAAAATGTGAGCGCAAGTCTGCATGATATTTAAATAAAATTAAACTTCCTTGGAGTCAACATCCAGAAATTCCATCCGTCCTTGTTCAGCGACTTTCAAAGGAATAGAGACGGGTGTTTCTATACCTCGCAGCCATCGAGTGCAGGTTTGATTCGATGCCATTTGGATAGGGTGATGATAGTCTATGTGTTGGAGAGTCGGGCAACTTTGAAATAGCCCTGGGATAAGAGCATAGTGCTTAATTAAGCTCATACCGCTTATCGCCATGCCGGGAGATTCTATGATAAGGAGAACGCGCAGGTTTGGGAGGGTCGGAATGGTTGCCCAGTCCTACGCGTGAAAAGAGTAGTTAGGGTTTCAACTGGGAGCATACAATAGAAGGCAGGGGCACGAACCTCAGGCAGTATAGCTTCGAGCTCTAAAAACCGGAGGGATCGTAGGTAAGTGCTGGCCGGGTTGAGCACCTTGAACATAGAGCGGGGGAACAGCCGCACTTCTGCTTTGTACGATAAAGAACGGAGGTCGCGTAATTCTTCTGGGATCTTGCCAAAAAAATCTGCTGGAAAATGGAAAGGCCTTCCTCTATCCCAGTCCCAGCCGTATTCCCACACAAATCGCGCAACTTTACGACCAGGTAAGGCACTCCTGGCGGCAAACGAGTTTCCGGTCAGCACCTTCAGGTTAGGACAGGCGAGGGGAGACAAGGGTCGGACAACAGCAGCTTTGAAGCGGCAGAAATGGAGGGAAGCGAGATCTGGTTGATCTTCGAGGAAAGGTTCGATGTCAACTTCATTGCCTACCCAGGCGGCTATCTGCAGATATTCGAGACGGAAAGGGCACTTGGGGAAAGGATTTTTGCGGAGATTGTGTAGAACTTCGATGGACATGCGTTTGACGTTAACGATATTTTGTAGCCAACCCTTCAGTGGCTCGAACCTGTGAGAGGATGACGACCTTGGGTAAAGAATACCGGCGTAAGACTTCACAAGGCTAGCAAGATAAGGATTGTTCAACATGGTTTCGATAAATCTGAAGAATTTCTCGAGAGAGTCGGAATTTACAAAGATAGTGACTTCAGAATAGATCAACGGAATGGCGAGGTTGTGAAGATGGCGGCAAGCAAGGGAAACCTCGCACAGAGCCTTTTTATCGTGTTCGTACGCGAGATTGTTGAGAATGATCAGAATTAGTTCCGGCGGTAATTCTGCTTGAGGCATTGAGAGTCTTTGCTAGTTGAGTAACGAGAATTTGAAGAGATGACTGACTGAGAGGCACGACCTGATTATTTTGGCATGTTGATTGACTCATCTGCTGATTGAACGGCTTGTGTTCGGCACCGCGCTAACCACCCGTCCTCCCAGATTGGCGACACCCATACTAGCTAATTGTTGTCTAGAAATTCAACTCGCCCCTTTTTAGCGACGGCTAATGTGATAGAAATAGGTTCATCTTTTCCGCGCAGCCACCGACAGCAAGTGTCAGTCCCGCCAAATATATGTACGGCGATGTCGAGACGTTGGAGAGTTTGGCAATTCGAGAAGAGCTGGCGGATGCTGGCTATCTGGTTGACTATATTTTCGTTCCTGGGATGCCTGACTAAAACGAAGAGAGCGGAAAGGCTAGGTAGAGTGGCTATAAAGATCCATTCCTGTGTATTGATTTAAAAAATTATGAGAAGAGCTTGGCGAGAAGAAAATGGCGGGTACGAACGTCGGGTAGCATCAACTGGACCTCCAAGAACCGAAGAGATCGTAGAAAGACGCTAGGTGGATTGAGTTTACCTTTGAAAATGGAATATTTTGGGTATATCAGACCCGCTCTGTCGTAAGATACGGAACGGAGGCTGTTCAACTCCTCTGAGATCTCACTGACCAACGTCGGAGGGACCCTGTCAGACTCTCCTCGTTGATCATTCCACACGAAGCGTTTCACTCGGTGACCCGGAAGGAACGATATAGCTGTGTATATGTTTCCACTGAGCACCTTCAGATTTGGGCAAGCAAGCGGGGAAAGAGGTCGCGATCCAACAGGGCGAAAGTGGGCGATGCTGAGAAAAAACAGGTCCGGTTGCCTAATAAGAAAATTTTCGACGACCTCTGTACCGCCGTAGAAATCTACATAAAGAGCGTCGAGGGAAAAGGGGCAGTCAAGAGGCAAGTATTGATGAGAATTCCGCGGAATCGTGGTTTTCAAAATCTTGAGGTTGACAATGTGTTGAAGCCAAGAAAAAGGTGGGTTGAGTGGGCCGGAATAGGACTTTACGAGGCTTGCAAGATGGGGGTTGTTCAGCATCGTTTCAGCAAAACGAAAGAATTTGATGTCAGTCGTGTCCCACTTTGGAATGAAGACGTTAGAGTAGAGCAGTGGAGTAGCAACTGTGTTCAGCGCGTGGCAAGTAAGAGACGCTGCACAGCGAGCCTTTTCGTCTTGTAGACCACCGAGGATGACTCGGAAGAGTTCGAGCGGCAGGGTTGGTGGAGACATGCTGGTGGGACGTGGACAAGGTCGTGTACTCGCAATCAAGACCGTAGCTCATCGAGACCCGAGTGCATGACAAAAATACCTTTTTCTGGGACGCCAACAGAGCTGCGATGCTATAGCTTATAATTAATAGTACCTGCTACTACCTGGCGCAGTTCGTCATCTATGTTTGTAGCTCGAGTAGTCAAAGAAATGAGGACCGTCATTCATTTGAACCGTGGAAAAAGTGAGAGAACTGTGCAGCGTCGGATGGCTACCGCCTTCAAAATTAGACTCATCCAACACAGTTCGAGGATGACAGGTAGGTCCTGTTCGCTCGTAAACCAATGGGAACAAATCGTACAGGGCCTGGGCCTATAAAATCGCCCTCCTGACGTCCATGTGCGTGATTGGGTATCTTGAGGGGGGGTTGATAATGATGCACATTGGTCGGTTGAGCCAGTTCACTACTCAGTAGGAAATAGACCGTGTGAGACATCAATCGTGTAGGTGTGAGCTTGACGAGGCGAGATTGAATGAGGCAGAAAATCAGAAATATTATGTCCGTTTGAGATCTGGGTATGTAACCGAAAGAGGCATCTAGCACGTAGAAGTCAATACTTGGACATTGCGGTTGCAGGAGGAGCACAGAAAGCGAGCACGGTTATAGATGACAGGCTGCTTCAAGCTTGTAGGCAGTAGAAAGGATACGTAGCATGTAAATGACGACTAAGTTTTAACAGACGTAAGACCAGATGTGAAATAAGCGGTTAAAGAAAAAAAAGTCAAAAAGGAGGGGCGTAGCTCAAGCGTTTTTGATACTGAAATCGGCATTAAACTTCCTCAAAGCTGTCATCTAAAAATTCGGATCGTCCTTTTTCGGCGGCTGCTAAAGGGATGGTAATAGATTTCTTGACACCGCGCAACCATCGAGCGCAAGTCATCCGTCCCATGAAGATCGGGTTGTGAAAGTCGACGCGTTGGAGACTTGCACATTTCCCGAAGAGTTTTGGAAGGCGCCTATGGTGCTTTACCAAGCTCGCCTCGCCGATCGCTACGTTGGGTGTCTCACAAATAAAGAGGACGCGTAAGGCTGGAAGGGTCGGTATAACGTCCCAGTCCTAGATGGAAAAAAAAGGATCAGTCAAGGCCGGCAGCCGAAAAAATTAGGACGAGATAAGAGGGAAACTGACCTCGGGTAGCAACGCTTCCATCTCTAAAAATCGTAGGGATCGCAGGAAGGCGTTTGCGGGTTTGATCGCACGGAACATGGGATGAGGGAACAGCTTGACGTTCGCCATTAGGTACGATAAAGAACGGAGGTTGTTTAGTTCCTTTGAAATATCGCTAAACGATTCAGTCGGGAGATGAATTGGCCTTCTGTGGTCCCAGTCCCATTCATACTCCCATTGAAATCGCACAACTTTGCGACCAGGTAAGATGCATTTGGCGGCGAATGAATTTCCAGTGAGCACCTTCAAGTTTGGGCATGCGAGTGAGGAAAAGGGTCGCGTTACATCGTCTTGGAAGTGGAAAAATTTGATGGATGAAAGATGTGGTTGGTCCTCGAGAAAGGGTTCGATATCGAGGTCATGGCCTTCGAAGAAAGTTAGTTCCAGGGATTCGAGGCGAAACGGGCACTTGGGAAAGGGGCGAGTGGTCAGATCGTGTCCAACATTGAGGTACATGGTTTTGACATTGACGATATTTTGTAGCCAGCCCTTCAGTGGCTCAAACCTAAGAATGGATTTTGAAGACGAATCTGGGAGGAGCATTCCACCATAAGACTTCAAAAGGCTAGCGAGATGTGTGTTTGTGGACATAGTTTCGACAAACTTGAAGAACTTGTCGTCAACAGAGTCGAAATTCGAGAGTATGACTTGAGAATAGATCAAAGGAACAGTGAGGTCATACAGCATGCGACTAGCGAGAGAAACTGCGAGGAGAGAATCCATGCTATGCTCGTCTGTTAAGTTATTAAGAATTTTCAGAAGGAGTTCAGGCGGTAGTTGTGGTTGAGGCATCGAAAATCTGTGGTTTCGCGGATGAGAAGGACCCCCGAAGGACCACAGAGAAGAAAGAGAGAGGGTTGTTTTGCCATATTTGACAACAGCCTTTCCGGCTGTTCGTCAGTTCGGCACAGCTTCAGTCTGTTCTCTTTCTTATTTCCATCGCACAATTGGGTTCGCAATTGCTTGAAGTATCATGTACGAGTACATTTTACTTATTTCGAAATTCTTCTTACTTTCTGTTTGTTATTTCTTGAACATTTGTTACAGGAACACCCTTGGGAACATCTGGTTTTATAAATAAGCTGAATCCGACATCAGCGTCCCTTCCAAATACCAGCTTTCCACCAGCTAACCTTCTGCTCCAGCTCATTAGATTGACACGTAATGGCGTATTCTTCAACGTTATCAAGTACAAAAAGCAAGACGAAACCACCTTTCGTACCTTCACCGCGCTGGCTCTCAGAATCACCTGCGTACATACCCGGTTCTGCAGATGTGGACAGCTCAGACCGTCCATTAAATTTATCTCGCCATTCATCTCGGAAGACCTACTCTGCTGAGCTCAGGTCGCCCATTCCACCGCCGCCAGCGAACCTCTACCCACCAGGCACACCCGCAGCGGTCAGCGTCGACCCAGGTGTTCCTTTTGCTGCAACTGCAGGCCCGAGCGATGCTGGATCAGATAACGGGTCTGTCAGAGACGAACCGCAAGAGGAAAAGAGGTTTGTGGGTGGGCTGGTGACGGGCATCAAGAAGGTTGTGCGAAATTCTCTGCGGGCTGCGTCGAGGAGCCAGTACCAGCAGCAACAGCAACAACAGTATCAGGATGAGTGGTGGAACCAGAGTATCTACACTCAACCTCCTGAAGTTCGCGACTCGGGATACGCTGCATCTACCTCTCAGCTCCCTCCAGCTCCCTTAGGACCTGCTCCTGGTGTTCTATCACCAATTCAGGATGTTCAATCACCCCCACAATCCTCACATCGAGGAGAAACCATTCGTTCTCCACGCCCGCCCTCGGAGACGCTGATAGGCCACGTAGAACCCAAATTCGGCAGGCAGCGAACGCCCTCTGTCGTGGCCCAGCAGGAAATTATTCCACCAGAAACGATCATGAGCCCCGTGTCAGCCTCACTTGAACCTGGCTCCGACTACGGCGCAATGAACGCCACGCCTCCACCTAGCGAAGCCTCGCTGCGGACATACTTCAACCGCGTGAAGAAGCTCGCGAAGAACGTGAACGACTTGCCGTGGGTCGCGAAGGACCGGGTTACAACGGATTACTACCCCGAGCGCACACGCCGACGGGACGAACCCAAACACCCTGCAATTGCGTGGCGGAGTCATGCGTTTACGCAGATGGGGTATCGGACATCGTTTGGGGCTAGCACGCCTGTGGACGAGGAAAAGTACGACGAGGATTCGGGGAGCAGTATTCTCCCTATGCACGCCCCTCATCATCAAAGGTCGCATAGCATTATGGACCTGAACGACGAATTCGACGCGAACCCGACGCCTGTACCACAGGGCACGCCGTATGGGTCCGTTTATACCCCATTCGCCCACTCTCGTGACGCCCTTCCTCAAGATCCACCCCAACCTCAGATGCAAACGCCAACTCAACGAACGTATCAACCTCCTTTACCCACCGACTCAGTCCTCCTGCAGAACAACCCCGATGCACCGCGCCCGACGTCTCCTGCCCAATCCTGGTCAGCCGCCGTACGCACCGCGCAACACACCCCCATCTTCCCCGTCACAGGCCGCGAGTCGTTCCAATATGACACGCCGAACATCCGTACCCCAGATATTCCGTCTCCGAGAACGCCGCCCGTGCAGACGTCGAAACAGAGGGCGCCGTCGACACATTCGCGTTCCTATTCTCAGTCGCAGAATCCCGCTGCGAGTCGGTACGACGATCCTCGGATCCAGCAGACGAGCCAACAACCCGCGTATGATTACGACTACGACTACGACTATAACGACATCGACAACTACACGCCGACTCCTGCACCAGGGCATACCCACCGCCGACGCGCATCCCAATCCCAACCGCAATCCGGAGCCGCGCCTAGAACACCTCGCACTCCTCGAACACCAGCTCCTCGTACCTACACACCCGCAGCGCACGTTCAGAACGCAGACGAGTGGGAGTCGTTCCCGCAGGAGATGCACGGGTACGTGCCGTCTCATCTCGCGGAGAACTATTACGGGATGCGGTATGGACCGGGTGTGCATGCGCAGCGCCCGCCTGTTGCCCCGCCGCCGCTGTCGGGGCCGTCTTCTACGACGTCGCTTAGAGTTTTGTAGAAACAATACCATTTTTTTCTTGGAAATCGTATGTTTTCAGGCACGAACATATAAAAAGTGAGTATTTTTTTGAAACTAGACTAACTATAATGGGACTAGCGTGTAAAAAAACCGCAAGTTTCAAACTCGCTGTCCCCTCCTTTTTTCGTACCAGCATAGTTTCTCCCACCCCGAAGGGCAGGAGAATGCGCCAACGGGTGAGGGTACACCCGTCGACGAAGAGCCGCGACGATGGGAGGAAGGAAGGGGAAGTGGGGTATGTAGGTAGAAATACGCACCATGTACGTAGCCATGAATAAACTGGTTTTCCCCTCGAATACCCCACATATCTCACATCCGCGAACATCTGCCTACTCCCTCCGACATCCTGCACCCTCGTCAGCTAACCCTACTTGTCTCAATGAAGGCCTTCGCGTGTAATTTCTTGTCTTTCATGGATGTCGTCCAGTTGTACGTGTCGGGAATGTCGTATCTCCTGCTTAGATTGAGTGAGGCCAGCGCTAATCGTGTGACACATCTATGGAAATGAGGGCTTCGAGTGTTCGAAAGTAAGAGACTTGAAATCAAATAGAATAGAAACAACTTACTCAAATCCCCTGCTCCAAACGTGTTCCTGTAGTTTCTGAGGACGTACAGCCGTGACTTTCGAGTCAAAGAAATGCTTCAGATGAAAATTCGTGTCTTAGTGACATCTGAAGATGCGAAATGACGTCGAATGGCAGGCTGCAAAGGAATTGGAATAGGAAAATCCACAACGCAGTCAATAAAGAACCCATACTGGAGAAAGGAAGACTTACCACACTGTTCCGCGGATGTTCAAATATCAAATTTCAACTTCGAAAGCTCTTGTAGCTTCAGAGAAGCCGCAGAAATGTCGCAGATGGAGCATGGTGGAGGAAAGGGAATCGAGTCGCATGCTTGATAGGATTGTATCAACACGACATGACAATGAAAAAATAACGCAATCACTCACCAAACTCCATTCCGCAGTGTTTCCCGGAAGTCCAAATATCAAGTCGGCTTGTTTTAGGCTTTGAAAATGCTTCTGCGACGTAGAGGCGATTGGCGGAACCACGAAAATCAAGTCAGATCTTGAATAGGGAACATATCAGCCCGGCGCTTAACAAAGTAAACGAAATGCTTACCGTTAAACAAACCACACTGCTCCCCGGAACTCCAAATATCGGGTCAGAATTTCTGGCTGGCTCTCAGTCTTGCAGACGCTGTAAATAGGTAGTTTAATGACAACGTGAAAATTAGATGATTGAAACAAACTCACAGCGTTTCCCGGACCTCCAAATATCAAATCGCGTTCTCGAGGACCTTCTGACGAGACTCTACACCAGAATATATCAGCATAGAGTCTATTGACAAAATGAAAACGGTGCTTACAATGCAGAGTGCGAAAGGTGAAGGTGGTCATCAAGAAAGGAAGGTCGCATCAATGTTTGGCACATCAACACAACAGATAACGACGCGATCAAGCTTCATCGTCGACAACGACAATAAGGGGGGGCATACTGTCATAATGCGAGCATTACGACGGCGTGATGGGGACTTTAAGCTCACTCGGTAAGTCCTCACCTTTATAGGTTCTATGTGCCAAGGATCCCAAGCCCGATCAAGGCGCTAGTGAGTAGTAGCGCACTGATCTAAGTGCTTCTAAGCTGTTGTTTCGCATCTGTTCGCTTCAAAAAATTAAGGACTACATTTCTGAGTATTCTTAGTTGATCTTTAGCTCGTTTAATAAGACCCTTAAGTTTCGTATCAATCACAATATTTCCGACAGCCGAAATACTCATCTCACTCACATCAGGCCTAATTCCAGTGCCCTCCCTCTCAGAAAATATTCCTTTGTAGCCATTGGCTAGCAAGTAATCTTTTCTAAGAGGGAGGGCACTGGAATTGTCCAGCCCAGAGTCCTCATTCACACCGAAAGAATAAATTATGATTTTGCACTTACCACACATTCAAGACATCTGCAGGGTCTTCAGCCACTTGAAGCCCGAGTTTTCGCTTTACGGCCTGCGAGAATTACTGTTAGAAGCCTTCTTCAGCTCCGAGACGCACCATCGGCAAATCCCCCGAATTTTTATTGCCGTCACATTCACGCCGCTCCTTCAATCACACCGCCTCTCTCTCTTTCTCTCACCAACCTCCACTACCCCTTTCACAGCGCATCCTCTCTGTCATTTCTCCCTCTTATGCTCCCTATTTTTTGGTAAGTGTTCACCTTTTATCTTGAATTAACTTGAGCTCACCACGTCGTTTCTTTCCAGTTCCCGTGTCTGATCACTCTCCTGCATTGCGGCAGCAATCATATCAAAATATGATTGAAAAACTCACGGTATGCTCTTTTTTGCCTCCATCGCACTCTTTCTGACAATGTAATTCCTTGTAGCACACCGCATAATGCGCATTCTAGCAGAGTTTGAATCGCGGCACGATGCAAGATGTGATCGATGGCACACTCTTTCTACTTTTGGAACATCACCACACCACGCGACCGTCGGATATTCGCACTATACTCGCTACCTCCGATTTCAAGTCCTGCCGATTCATTATTCCCTTCGACTTCTACCACCCATATGACCTTGCTACTGGTTATGCAGCTGCTGGGAGCAATGTTATATGGTGTGTTCTGGGTTTATTTCACTTCCAGTTCAAATCCCGTCCATTTCCTCCTCTCCCAATCGACTTCTAGCACCTGTATGGCTTCGTTACCGGTTATTCAGCTGCTGGGAACCAAGTCACATTGTGTGTTCAGTGTTCACTTCTTGTTTTACAAGTGGCGTGAAATATTGGTGGGTCTCTCCCTCTGGTTTTTTTGCGAATTTAAACTGACCAATTCATTAGAAATGTCGTATAATGCAATAAGAATTTATTTGACTCGCTTTCGAATTCTACCACCCTTATTACTCCATTACTGGTTACCCGACTGCCGGGAATGGTGTTGTATTGGGTGTTCAGCCTCCATTTTCCCGAGTCCCATTAAATATTAGCTCAGTAAGTTCAACAGTAAGTGGTATTTCACAATCATTTCCGTGAGGTTTAAGCGCTGGTGTTTTTTCTGCCTCTTGCGTGATTGAATCTCGTTTACAATAAGGCATTCTATTGCGTGGTAATATTACATGCACATTACCCTTCCGTACAATTTTAGATAGAGCTTTGGGAGATTGGAACGGGAGGCATGCCGACTTGTCGCACTGGATGATCAGGTGGTCATTCTCGCCTCCATTCCCTCTTCTCGTTAGACTAGATTTTTTGACTTCAAATTCTTCGGAATTCACGTATCACCGGCTGCGCGTCAGGGACCTGCATTGCAACGGCTTCGCAATTTTGCCAAGTACTCCTCAGGAAGTGCAGCAATTCTGATGAGCAGCCGGCGTACTACCCTCTCCTCCGTCCCTGCTTCGCACTTAAAAATTCGCTAGTGCCTTTTTGGGGCACTTTAGCAGCTATTGATTGTTCGGATCCCACTAGACTACTATCTCCCTCCGTTCCCTCTTCTTGTTAGATTTTTTTTTTTTTGACTTTTGATTCCTCATAATTTGTCTAACGCCGGCAGCTGCAAGTCAGGGACCTACGTCGCAGTAGTGTCGCGTTTTTGCATTGACACACTTGCTGCAGGTTTGCCTAGTTCGGCGCTTCGGATGAGTAGCGTACTACCCTCTCCTCCATCCCTGCTTCACACACAAATTTTCGCCAGTGCTTTTTTTCGGCATTTTAGCAGCTCTTGACTGTTCAGACCACACTAGACTGGGGTTCAGTCCGTCGCGCCTAACATACCGAAAAGAATCTTGCAGTCAAGAAGGCGTTGCTAATTAGTATTCCTATCATTCGCATCATTTGTAGATTAATATTCGGCATGTATTCCATTAAATTGAATAAAGCAGAGCCAGATAGAAGGCTCATACCGGGCCATACACAAAGCGCTGAATGAGCGCCTATTTTGCAATGAGAATTCAGGATACTCCCGTCGTATGGACGCAGGTTTCTCTAAAGTTCAATATTTAACTGGTGTAAAAGTACACCTTGTGTAATATTAATGCGCTCGCATTGGTTCTAGGAGCTCCGAAACACGAGACGGCGGCACCAATGGGTCCCGATCAGCATCCTCTCCTCCGCACCCGTTTCTCTGAATCACTCCCAGATAACTGGTCGGTTTGGGGCTTCTAATTTCGGGGTTTAATATTCGGTTCCCATTAGGCTAGGGTCCTGTCAACAAATGCTTACCGAGCGCACGGCCAAGAGGAGTGATAACTCGAGCAGTGCAATAGGCGCTCGTCCTGTCCATTGCTCAAGTTATTCACATTATAATATCTACAGTACAGACAGTAGTGTACAGTACACTAGTAGGTAGGCTTATTTTAAAATACTCAGAATTAATCAATGAAATGTAAACTGTGAGCATGAAACGCGAACCTTGAACTCTCTATGGTGCGATCAAATGACCATCTCCTCCGTCCCCGCTTCCCATTTTGATTTTTGAAAAAGCGGAGCTGTATCTATTGCAAAAAACACCCACCTGTTCGGTTAATACCAGTCAAGGGTTCAGTTGAATTGAAAAACAGTGGTCGAGCTCGAAGATCACGAGAACGGTGTGTGCGGCTGTTATGGTAGTTTAGGCGCTTCTACCTTATTGCGCGTTCTTTGTAGAACTAAAGGAACAGATATATTAAATCAATGCAGTTAGTAGATAGGAGCAAAGGAATCACGTAAACGCAGGCAGGAGAGCAGAGAGCGGAGGCGAGGGTACTACGCAGAGCGGAAGATCCACGATCTCGGAATTCTAGTACCCTTCCTCCATCTCCCTTTCGCAGAGCTACTCTCAAAAAAACAGCACGTTTCGGCTGTTCGGTTCCGTTTATTCGGCTAGTACTAGTCTGCGAAGCGGAAGGTGTCAGCACTAACGAGACCGCAAAGAATGTTTCGAAGGTTCATACATCCATATGCAATGCAGTTGCTTGTCCTCCGTCTCCCATTCGCCGAGCTGTGCTCAAAAAAAAATAGTGCTTGTCACCTCTTCGGTTCCTTTGTTCGCTTAGTACTAGTCTGCGAAGCGGAAGGTGTAAGAACTAACGAGACGGGAAAGAAATTCCTTCGAAGGTGCGTACCTCCGCGCACACTGCGCCATCTTGTGCGTATTTTCCGATTGTCCGCCGTTGCATTTCCTGGGCGGCGTCGAGTGGATCTGATCAGGAGGAAGGATTCAATTTAATCTTGTCGGTCAGTTAGTGAATTATGTGGTTGCTGGTTTTGAGTAGCAGAGGTAGGTATTAAGTTTGAAAGTAGAAATGAATACTCTACAACTTGTTAGATTATTTCAATAGCAAAACGGCGTCAAATTTCTTTATCTACAAGGTACTATCATACACTTCATAACGTGAAAGAAGAGATATGCAACTCATCTGAATCTCAGAGTCCAGCGGAGGACAAACGGTCTTCCATCCGATCCCGCTAAGCGCACGGAATCTTAGTGCAGGGACCTATCACACTTCCGAAGTCGAAAAAACCGCTAACCGCTAGGCGCGGTTCCGTTGATTGCTCGCCTACGTGCTACCGAATACAGGGATTGGAAAAAGGTATATAAGCCGACGTGAATTCGGCTTGTATCCTCCATCCCCTCTTCCCCTCTCCTCTCCTCCTCTCCTCTCCTCTCCTCTCCTCTCCTCTCCTCTCCTCTCCTCTCCTCTCCTCTCCTCTCCTCTCCTCTCCTCTCCTCTCCTCTCCTCTCCTCTCCTCTCCTCTCCTCTCCTCTCCTTTCTCCTCTCCTCTCTCCACTCCGCTCCTCTCCACTGTCGTCGATCTCCTACTCGTCCTCATCAGCACCGCCAGCGACGACTCGCGGTCTGGTACGTTCCTGCCCACTTATTCCTTGCCGCACTCGGGCTGACGTCCTCGCCAGCCTTTTCAGATCGTCTCCGCCTTTCCTGTCCGCATGGTGGGTGCTCGCTTATGTTGGCGTTTGTTTTCGCTCACCGAATGCTTCCCAGTTGGTCTCTAAACAGACGAAATAAATGGATCAGCCAACGTATAGGTAAGTTTCGAGACCATCGACTTACCGAACACGAGTTCTAATCCCTTTCCAGCTTTGTGTTCCAGCACATAACGACGGCGGGCTGGCTCTCGAACCTTCGAGTAAGTGGTTTCGCCCGTCGCCTTGCCGATTCTCTTCTGACTGCACCGCGTTTGATCCGTTCCAGGCATCGTGATAGAAAGAAAAGCTGAAAAGAAATAAACGGTAAGCACTGTTTCTAATAATCGAAAATACAAAAAACTTACCAGCTTTCTACCTCTCGTCAATGCCGCGGACAGCGCCGAAGCTCAGACGTGCCGCTGCTGCCGTTGGTCTGCCCACACCTCGCACCCACATCTTCGACGATCGCGATACGACGAGCGAGGAGGAACGACAATGGCGAGGACGATAACGACTAGAAATAGTCGAGACCGCTGTCCATACGACGAGCAGTCTCGCTATTCGCAAGTTGGTACGTCCTTCCCTGTCCTAACCTCCCACCTCCAGTCTATAACACCCAGCCCATCTCCCCGCTGCAGTTCGCAGTCCTCGTCACATCTTCACCCGCACCTGCACCGATGGCGAGTTCTTCGCCCGCCCCTCGCATTTCCAACGACCACGACACGATGAACCAGCGAGGAAGGACGGCGGCTGCGACGTCGACGACTGGAAATAGTCGAGACCGCTCGTCGTACGGACGAGCGGTCTCGCTATCTGCGATTTGGTACGTCCTCCCGCCGTCCTAACCTCCTGCGCCGTCTCTAACGCCTTCGCCCACTGCAGCTCGCAGTCGTCAGCCTATCCACACCCACACCTCATATCGGCGCCGACCCATCGACTTCGAAACGAGAGCCAGGACCCGAAATCGAAGACGCCGCGGGAGGGACGACGTTGAGAGAGGATAGGGGGGACGACGCTGCCTGCATCGTTTGAGGGGGTGTATCGGTCGGGTAAGCCGCTGTCCTCCCCTCCCCCTCGTATCCTTCTAACCTCGCCCTAGAACGGGCCGTATGGCTGACCCCCGCCTCCCGCGCCGCCTTCTTCGAACATCCCCCGTACTTGCCGCATCCCAGCACCCCGGTTTTCCCTGCCTCCAGCCCAAACTCGTGCCCCGGCGAACGAACGAACGAACGAACGAACGAGCCCGCGACGTCAAAGAGCAACGACGACGAGGACTGCGCCTCGACGATAGAGAGAGGGGCGGGCGTGGACGGCGAGAAGGAGGGTCAGAGCTGCCTGCCCGCCCCGCAGCTCCCCTCCCCCTCCTCCTCTTTGAATTTCCCTCCATGCTCGCAGCACCCCAGTCCTCCGCATCTCCGCACCCACCCCGCAGCTCGACGACGACGACGATGATGACGCGAAGCCGATGGGATAGGGCCTGTCGTTGACGGTGCAGGAGGACGACTGACTGGGGAGGGATACGACGGCGCGAACACGACGGGATGGGCATCGTCGGCGGCGCGCCTCGACGATTCGGAATCGGGTACGGAGGGCAGGGTTGGTGGGATGAGACTTGAGAGGGTGCAGGCGCAGGTGCAAGCGGCGAGTAGGACGGATGGTCAGCTGGAGTGGGGGTGGTCTTGACGACCCGCGGCGCGGGGTACGATTCCCCAGGTGAGTTCTTCGTCGCCGAGTCCTTCTGCGAGACAAGACCGAGGCCATAGCACTAACCCCTGCCTGCCCCGCAGCCATCCTCCCCCTCCTCTTCGAGTTCCCGCACTCCTCGAACCTCCGCGCCTCCACACACACCTCCAGACCCTGCACCCGAACGGATGGACGAGGGCATGAACGACGTGGGAAGGTGACAGCAGCGACGACGGGGTGGGACGTATCGCTGACGGTGCGCCTTGAGGGGTTAGAGTCGGGGATGGAGGCGCATGCGAGGGGTGAGCTACGAGTTCCAGGTGAGTTCGTCGTTGTCTTCTTCTTCTTCTGCGGGTGCCTAACTCGTCTTCGACCAGCGGGATTGTACGCTGCGGCGCCGTGAGGTGTAGTTGCTCACTCCACACCCGGAACGAGGATGAACTGGCGGATGCTGCAGGCAGGCGTCGGCATCATCGCCACCGTCGACGACGATGCCAAAACGTCGAGGTGCTGGTGGGAAGAATGCTACTGACAGGTAAGCATTTATTCAATATCAAAACGAGTTACTGCTCACTTTATCCCTTCGAATTCACCCTACTATGTGTCCCGGATGCACGTAAAGCTTGCTCGTGGGTCGTCGACTCGACAATTCCAAGCCACAGCGTTGATTGTTGACCATCCCGGCGTCGTTGGCGGGGGTACAGGTGCGAGGGAAGTAGGCGAGCAGGGCCGATGCAGTGCAGGGCTACACTGCGGCTTGGGTGATGTCGGTGCAGGCGGGGGTTGAGCTGGCGGTGCTGGGAGACAACGACGAGATCTTTGACGTCGACGTCGAAGTTGAAGTTGTAGGGTTAGCAGTGGTTCGACGGTGGCTGTAACAAGGTGAGCGAACATTTGACGACGATGTGACATGATAGTACTCACATTGTAATTTCAAAGCCCTCTGACGTCAATTCGACTTGAAAAGGTTCTCGCGGGGGCGCTCGAAGTCGACAAATTGAAGTTCCAGAGTGGGTGCGAGTGTTGCGAGTGTACTAGACGCGAGGTAAGCGAAACTTCGAACCCAGAAACGAGCTTATACTGACCTTGTGTTTGATATTCGTAGCTCCTCTACTGCCTTCGACCCTTCCGCCGCAGTCGACGAGCATCCAGCGTGCTTCGCGGGTGTACGTCGTTGACGAATGCGAATCGGGTGCAAGAGCACCCGTTTCGTGTCCTTGCCAGGGCATACGAACCGCACCGCCGCGAAAGGGGCACGATGAACCAATTCGGCACTGAAGGCGGAAACCAGGTCATTCGGCGCTGCGGGACATGTGGGCGAGGTACTGGGACGACGGGATGGTGTAATCGATGAGAAAGTCGTTTGTCGAGTCCTGGATTTGAGGTAAGCGAGTATTCGCGTATCAAAATCGAATCTGCACTCACCCTTGGTTGATATCACTAGCCCTCTGCCAACTTCAACCCTTCCTGTGTCGATAACGAGCACGTCGCACGATTCGCAGCGGTATCGCGACAGCGAACACGAAACGAGTGCTGCTGCATTCGTTCTTGTTCTTGCAGGTACATGCGGTTCGCACTGTTGAGGCTGTGAGTGCGCTGAAACGATGTGAGTAGAAAGATAACGACAGCATAAACCCGAACTTACCTCGTCATATTCGAAGATTTGAGCGTCGCTCGTCGTGTTTTTGAAGGCTCAACGCCGACGTGGACGGTATGAGGGTGCTACGAACGATGTAAGTACGCCTTGTGTACATGAAAATGAACGAATTGAACTCACCTTTAGCTCGGTTTCCTCTAGACGTGTGTGATGAGGAGGCCGTATTCCGCCAACGAATGCAAACGGCGTGTACGACGACGTCGAAACGCGGGACGACGGGCAGGTAAGTGGATTGGTTCGAATTGAAGGTGCAAAGGGAGGAGGGGACGATGGAACGAAGGCTCGAGCGCGGGCGGTAGTTGTGGTTGAGGCATCGAAAATCTGTGGTTTCGCAGATGAGAAGGACCGCCGAAGGACCACAGAGAAGAAAGAGAGAGGATTGTTGTGCGATATTTGATGGCAGCCTTTCCGGCCAAGGGGCTACGCCCGGAAGATTCCGAGACACGAACTACCTCACTTGTGTTCCCGTCGTTTCGTTTGGGGTCCACGTCAGGGTCCCCTATATCAGGAAGGAGTCCTCCTGGAACCGCTCGGGTACCGCTCGCTTAGATTGTAAGGCCGTCCTTCAACCTGAGCGTCAAGCCTGCTGTTGTATCCCTCTCGTTTTTCTTTCCACAGCTAGAGTCTTTGTATTGTTCTATAAATATATCTACATGTGTTCTCAAGCTGATTGCTCTTCGATGGCGTGCTTGGGAATGACGCTTCTTGTGTTGCTGCTCCCCCTCTTCTTCTCCGAACTTCATGCCTCGAAAGCACAAGAGGTACAATGCCGTTCTGACAAACCCCGTTATACAGACTTTCTTTCAAGAAAATTCAGGTTCTGTGGTTTATTACAACATCTACACTGAAGTTGGCACCGAAAGGGAATTGGTTCAATGTCAGATTTGCGACCTTTACTTTCCCTTACAGGCTGATCGATCTGTGGCAAATCTACGAATACACCTGGGGAGTGAAGAATGCAGAAAGGAAAAAAAGAGGTTGGAAAGAGCGAGGATTGAGAATGAAGAAAGGCTGGGAGTAGAACAGGCGATGAAAATGGCATTTGGTCCGTCTACTGCTTCAAGCTCTTCCTCTCAAATTCTTGGCACATCTCGATCATCGCAGGCGCCGCCACGATCTCCCATGGCCTCGCATTACCCAGCGAATTATTCGCCAGACCTAACACCCCGGCAGTCACGCACCAATCTCAGATCAACTAGGGATACCGATAGTAATCTGGGGCTATTGGATCTCGAGCGTCTAATGGTCGATGACGCACAATTATTACACACACCTCAAAGTCCCGAAAACGAACCCCGAGAGCACAATTTAACTGACCCGAATGATGATGGCAGTGACGACTCCGACGAGGACTCAGAAGACGTCGATATTAAAGTTGAAGCTGACTCTTGTGAACCCGATTGTAAAGGGCAGCGTGTTCAATGGGTTGCCGGTTCGCTTTGGGATACATATGCCTACCAGCAGCATATCACCGAAGAAATAAGTTGGGAACCCATTGGCTTTTCGGTGGCAACCAATTCTATCCAATTGCGGTCAAAGTTTTGTTCTCGCACTCTCGACTCGGACAAATCAAACGTGCTTGAAGGAGATCAAGTCTGTATGGCTTGCAAATCTTTATTGAACTCCCCGCAGTTACGTCGGTTCATGTCTCGCGCTATCCCAGATGCAGCTCCACCAAACACCCCATATATTTATCGCAATTTCCGACAACTGAAGTCAGCACTCGCTCTCAATGTGAAAATGAATAATTCAATGAAGTTAGAGGCATGTACTCAGATTAATCTCCGATTTTATTCTACGAGGCTCACCAAAAAAAGATTATGAACTACAAGCGCAAAATTGGCCGATTAGAAAAGAAGGTTAGCGACTACAAACGCATAATTATGTTACTTTCACAAAACAAAATTGCTGGCGTTTCACGGATTTTATCCATCGCGCTTCGGAACGGTGCATCCCCAGACGTAATTTGCGCAAAGTTACATCAGGCGATCTCCGGGACATACAGGCCGCGGTCAGGTTGGACGCAGAAAGAATTTGACATTGCATTTCTCATCAAAGCGCTTGGAGGACCGCGCCTTCTTTACTCGCTCCAGAAAGCGGAAGGCTACCCGTCATTAACAACACTACGAGAGCAAAAGTTGATTCCAGAACTACTTCCTTCAGTCGGAATCCCACAGAGGTATGAAATACAGAAAAATATCGAATCATTCCTAGGTGAGAAAGGTCGTCCACCTCCTAAGAATATTAAAGTCGGACAAGTTTTCATGATGGACGGCGTCGCAATCGAGGAGGATATTCGATACGAGCACAGACAAAATTCACTGGTAGGATTGTGCCGTGAGCATTCTTCACATCTCAAGAAGGTCATCGAAAGTATAGCCGACCTTCAGAAAGCAGCAAAGGCTCTCTATCCATCGGATAAATCAGTCAAACCTAGCTGCCACTGTGGAAAGGATGGGACAGTTCTTGGAATTGCACCGGTGACAGATGAGGAAAACTATCATGTTGTACCTCTCGTCCTTTCGGCTTCATGCAAAACCGAAAAATCTGACGCAATTAAGGAATGGGTTGAAACTGCATTGGATGAATATCAGAACAGTCCATGGGGAGCACAGCGCCATGGAGAAGTTGTAAATCTTTCAACTGACGGGGAGTCATCTTTTCGCAAACTTCGAAATCTTATCTGTCTAACTCAGGACCTTGATCCATCGTCAGAAATGGGACAAATTCTATATAGGTTGCCTGGACTAAATTGCAGGACTGGAAAAAATGGAATTGTCGGCACATGTGACCCCAAGCACATTGTCAAACGCTTTGCCACTATGCTTAGATCCCCAGTCGGAATCCAGGTTGGAGACGTGAGTCTCACAGTTGATGGCACTCGCGATGCGCTCCAACAATCAATGGACCCTAAAGCGGCTAATTCATTGCTAAATCCAGCTGACAAACAAAATGTCCCTAAAGCTGTAAACCTTATCCAAAGCCTGCACAAAGTATCAATCAAAAAACCCGATGCTAGACTGCCTTCTACATGGAGCCGAATTGAAACAGCAGGTTTCGTCGCAAATGTACTCAGCTTTTTCCTTTTCCCTTTTATTGACGTCACAATGTCGTTATCTGAACAAATTCGGTCGCTTTCTACATTTGCCCACCTTGTTACAGCACTCTACCGGATGCATCGGCTTGGATTTTTTGACGAGCACCCTATTGGCTGACACCCAGGCAATCATCAAGAGTGTTTTATTCAATCTTGCACGGCTGCAACTTGTCGATGCAAATTTGAATTATTATATTCTATTTGAAGGAACTGACCGACTCGAGAATGTTTTTTCGCATGCGCGTACTCAAGACCACGCTCGAAACTTTGATGTACTTCAGCTTTCACATAAGCTGAGCATTGGTGCGGAAATTGATGCAATATTTCAGCGATATCCTGAACTTGATCGTGGACACATCCGCCGTAACCTTGTTAATGCTCAAGGTGTTGATCACATTAACCCAAAGTCCTGGCTTGGAAATGTGCGCGTCGGAGATGTTGACATTCTGAGGGAATATACGGCAGGACGGGATGAAGCAAACAGAATAATGGTCAAGCAGTTCAAGGAAAAGGGATATACTGACTTTGACAAAGTCTTCTCAGAAGATGAAACGGATCACCTACGACCAGGTGGACGGGTGTATGTTGGCTTTCAAACCTCTGGCTCTGATGAAATTGAAGAAGAAGAAGATGAAGGTGTTTTGACTGGGAGTCTTCTGGGGGTTGCTAGCCATGACGGAGAAAATGAAGATGAGTTTGACGACGCTCGTGATTCTCTCAGCGTCCAAGAAATTTATCCGGTGGACACTGAACCAGAAGAGCTCAATCCGTCATCTACGAAAAATAAATCTCACTACATAAAAGTTGAAGGCCAAGAATTGTATATCCCAGCATTAGTCAAGGAATATCTTTGTCCGGATCCAGAGCGCCGTCAACTTAGCACAATTAGGCCGCTCCGTGCCATGGGGGTAAAAATAGCACAATCACTTCGTGGAACCTCCGCAGGCATTGATTCATCTGGAGATAGTCTCGACTCTTCTGAGGGCCAGGTAAAAGCAGGAGATTTAGGCGCGGTCCTCGTTTCTCTACCTGATGGAATATGTTTGGCAGTTGTGGAGGCCTTGAACTTTCGGCAAGGAGCTTCAAAAGTCAATCTTGGTTCAGTCAGTGTCGACGATCTCGATGAGAATGGCTCAAAGGCTGTATCAGTGGCTGTTCAAATTCTTGAGCTTATTCCTCAGTCTTCTGGCGGTGCAGATTTTGAATGGTGGTGGTCCAGGAAATATATTCAAATCCAAACTAGCAAAGATGGCACTTTACAGAAGCGTAATTTTGTTACCCGCATTCCAGGAAGTGACTTCCACCTCTTGACGCAGTTCCATTTGTTATAGTGGCGATGACAGTGCAGAAGATGGAACTGATAATAGTCCAATACCAGTATGGTCAATCCAGAATTTAGAACTCGATGAAACATTTAGCCGAGCTTGGGAAGCCATGGATCCCGACTCGGACGGCATTGTCAACAATGTGAAAAGGCTTCCTCTTATTTCCAGGACAGGTGCCGATGCAGGGGGACTACCATATAAGCTTGATTCTGGAACGCCTCAATTTTATCTTCCGAACAGTCAATTACCAGAGTCATTAACAGCTGTCAAACTTTCAGGGAAAGCAAAGGTTGAATGTCTGCTTTGTCAAAAAACACTGGCGCTTCAAAATATGCGAAACCATGTTGGAATACATCTTCTTAAAACACGTTATGAGATGCGCAAGAAGGGGATCAAGGTTCTGAATCAATTTATTTTATTTGACGTACAAGTAACTTATTTTCCTGTACATCCAGGACCAAGGCAACCCATGTGGTTGGTGTGGGCTTGACTCCCTCGGCTGCGTGACCAAACTTTCTGCGCCACTCTCGAAACCTGCAACCACAACGTCGAACTGCAAATATCATTATGGGGACATGAATTATTTGAAAGCGGCTCAGTCCACTGTGCGCTCGCCGTCTACAAATGTACCCATACATTGTCCGATCTGCCCGGTAGACTCAGACGGCTCGAGAACAACTTTCTGGAAGTATAATCTCAAAAACCATCTAGATACAAATCACCTTACAGATGCAGGAAAACGGCCTTCACTTCCTTTGGAACTGATTGTCACATCACATCTCTCATGTGAAGAGGAATCCATGATTGGAATTGCCCCGAGCGACACATACAGTTATAGGGATGACGAAGGTGTTCTTGGAAGCGATGACATCCAAGCAATGATTGAAGATGAGCGGGAAGGAAGGAAAAGAGGGATGTCCGATGTATCAGCATCAACGACGTACTCAGAATCAAGGCAGCCATCACCTTCTAAAGTGCAACGTGTCTATACTTAAATTTTACTACTTTCTTCGCATTCAGTTAGCATCCAGTGGCAAGGATGGAGGAGTTAAGATGGAAGGCTTTGCTTGCGAGTGTGCGATCTAAGCGAGCGGTACCCGAGCGGTTCCAGGAGGACTCCTTCCTGATATAGGGGACCCTGACGTGGACCCCAAACGAAACGACGGGAACACAAGTGAGGTAGTTCGTGTCTCGGAATCTTCCGGGCGTAGCCCCTTGTTTCCGGCTATTCGTCAGTTCGGCACAGCCTCAGTCTGTTCTCTTTCTTATTTCCATCGCACAATTGGGTTCGCCATTGCTTGAGATATCATGTACGAGTACATTTTACTTGATTTGAAATCCTGCTTACTCCCTTTTCGTTCTTTCTTGAGCGTTTGTCAAAGGAAGATCTGGATCTATAAATAAAGCCAAATCGGGCATTCCGAATTCCACCATGCCTCATCGAGTTCCCAGCTAACCAGTTTACTTCATGGCGTATTCCTCTACGCTATCAAGTACAAAAAGCAAGACCAAGCCGCCTTTCGTACCTTCACCTCGCTGGCTTTCAGAATCACCCGCATACGTACCCGGCTCTGCAGAGGTAGACAGCTCAGGACGTCCTTTATCTCGCCATTCGTCCCGAAAAGCTTACTCTGCTGAGCTCAGGTCGCCCATTCCACCTCCGCCAGCGAACCTCTACCCACCAGGCACACCCGCAGCGGTCAGCGTCGACCCAGGTGTTCCTTTTGCTGCAACTGCAGGCCCGAGCGATGCTGGATCAGATAACGGGTCTGTCAGAGACGAACCGCAAGAGGAAAAGAGGTTTGTGGGTGGGCTGGTGACGGGCATCAAGAAGGTTGTGCGAAATTCGCTGCGTGCAGCGTCGAGGAGTCAGTACCAGCAGCAACAGCAACAGCAGTATCAGGACGAGTGGTGGAACCAGAGCATTTATACTCAACCTCCCGAAGTTCGCGACTCGGGATACGCTACATCCACCTCTCAGCTCGCCCCAGCTCTTCCACCAGGTCCCGCTCCTGGGGTTCTGTCACCCATTCAGGATGTTCAATCACCCCCGCAATCCTCGCATCGGGTGGATACCATTCGTTCCCCACGCCCGCCCTCGGAGACGCTCATAGGGCACGTAGAACCCAAATTTGGCAGACAACGAACACCCTCCGTCGTGGCCCAGCAGGAAATTATCGCACCAGAAACGATCATGAGCCCCGTGTCAGCCTCGCTTGAACCTGGCTCCGACTACGGCGCAATGAATGCCACGCCTCCGCCTAGCGAGGCCTCACTGCGGACATACTTCAACCGCGTGAAGAAGCTCGCGAAGAACGTGAACGACTTGCCGTGGGTCGCGAAGGACCGGGTTACAACGGATTACTTCCCCGAACGGACGCGACGACGCGACGAACCCAAACACCCTGCAATTGCGTGGCGGAGTCATGCGTTTACGCAGATGGGGTATCGGACATCGTTTGGGGCTAGCACGCCTGTGGACGAGGAAAAGTACGACGAGGATTCGGGGAGCAGTATTCTCCCTATGCACGCCCCTCATCATCAAAGGTCGCATAGCATTATGGACCTGAACGACGAATTCGACGCGAACCCGACGCCTGTACCACAGGGCACGCCGTATGGGTCCGTTTATACCCCATTCGCCCACTCTCGTGACGCCCTTCCTCAAGATCCACCCCAACCTCAGATGCAAACGCCAACTCAACGAACGTATCAACCTCCTTTACCCACCGACTCAGTCCTCCTGCAGAACAACCCCGATGCACCGCGCCCGACGTCTCCTCCCCAGTCCTGGTCAGCCGCCGTTCGCAGCGCGCAACACACCCCCATCTTCCCCGTCACAGGCCGCGAGTCGTTCCAATACGACACGCCGAACATCCGCACCTCAGATATTCCGTCTCCGAGAACGCCGCCCGTGCAGACGTCGAAACAGAGGGCGCCGTCGACATATTCGCGTTCCTATTCTCAGTCGCAATATCCCGCTGCGCGTCAGTACGACGATCCTCGAATCCAGCAGACAGGTCAACAACCCGCGTATGATTACGACTACGACTACGACTATAACGACATCGACAACTATACGCCGACTCCTGCACCAGGGCATACCCACCGCCGACGCGCATCCCAATCCCAGCCGCAATCCGGAGCCGCGCCTAGAACACCTCGCACTCCTCGAACACCAGCTCCTCGTACCTACACACCCGCAGCGCACGTTCAGAACGCAGACGAGTGGGAGTCGTTCCCGCAGGAGATGCACGGGTACGTGCCGTCTCATCTCGCGGAGAACTATTACGGGATGCGGTATGGGCCCGGTGTGCATGCGCAGCGCCCGCCTGTTGCCCCGCCGCCGCTGTCGGGGCCGTCTTCTACGACTTCGCTGCGGTAATTTACGAGTAGAACCTGTTACCTTTACCTCTCGTTCAAATGAGATTAGATTTCGCACAGATGAGAGGCAAAAGTAGTTGCGAGTCAAATTATTAGATGGGAATACGGAAAAACATTGAGGCTGTTCTGAACTCAAGCCGACTGGTCGAAAAGACTGCCGTCAAATATCGCAAAGCAACCAAATCAGGCCTCTATCTCTCTATCTCTCCTCTCATCCTCGAATTCTTAAATTCGCAATGCCTCAACCACCACTACCGCCCGAACTCATTCTGAAAATTTTTAATCACTTAGCAGACGAGCATAACATGAAGGCTCTCCTCTCGGTTTCCCTTGCCAGTCACATTCTGCACGACCTCGCCTCTCCTTTGTTATACTCTGAAGTCATAATCTGGCACTTCAGATCCGTTGAAGACAAATTCTTCAAATTCGTCGAAACCATGTCCGCAAACCCACATCTCGCTAGCCTTCTAAGGGTTTATGGAGGAATGCTCTACCCAGAGTCGTCCTCAAAATCGACTCTTACTAGGTTTGAGCCACTAAAAGGCTGGCTACAGAATATCGTCAACGTCAAAACCATGCGCCTTAACGTTAAACACGATCTAGCCGATCGACCCTTCCCCAAGTGTCCGTTCCGCCTCGAATCCCTGGAACTAGCCATCTTCGAAGGTCATGAGCTCGATATTGAACCCTTCCTCGAAGATCAGCCAAATCTGTCTTCCATCAAATTCTTCCACTTCCAAGACGATGCAAGGCGACCCTTTTCCCCACTCGCATGCCCCAACCTAAAGGTGGTCACTGGAAACTCATTCGCCGCCAAGTGCATTTTACCTGGTCGCAAAGTCGTGCGATTTCAATGGGAGTATGAATGGGACTGGGACAACAACAGGCCGATTCATCTCTCGACTGAATCTTTTAGCGATATTTCAAAGGAACTAAATAACCTCCGTTCGTTATCGTACGTAATGGCGGACGTCAAGCTGTTCCCTCATTCTATGTTCAATGTCATTAACCCCGCTAACGCCTTCCTGCAATCCCTACGATTCTTGGAGATGGAAGCGTTGCTGCCTGAGGTCAGTCTCCCTAGTTTGTCTTCATTTTTTTGACTCCTCGGCTTAACTGGTCTCTTTTTCACCTAGGACTGGGCAGTTATACCGACCCTTCCAGCCTTATGCGTCCTTTTTATTTCAGAGTCGTCCAACGTAGTGATCGCCCAGCCGGAGGCGAGCTTGGCAAAGCACCATGAGCGTATTCCAGAGCTCTTCGAGAAATGCGCGACTCTCCAACGCGTCGACTTTCATAACCCGATCTACACAGGACCGACATCCTGCGCTCGGTGGCTGCGCGGTGTCAAGGAATCTATCACCATCCCCTTGGAGGTCGCGATAAAAGGACGGTCCGAATTTTTAGATGACAACTTTGAAGAGGTTTGATGTCAGTTTCAATTTTCAAGGATGCTTCAGTTATGCCCCTTCTTTCTTGATTTTTTTTGTTAAACCTGGTCCTCAATTAGCTATCTATTTTTTGTCCTGCCTACAAGCATTCTGTATGCCCTCACCGTGCTCGCTTTCAGTGCTCTTTCTTGGAATCACAATGACCACGTATCTTTAACATTAAATCCTATGTGTTGAACGCTTCCTTCAGTTCCCCCACATCCCAAACGGGCACGATTTCCAGCCTCCGTCATTCTCGCATTGTCAACCTCACATTTGCATGGCTCGTTGTCTCACGCGATCTATTTTCTGCTCTGAGCTGGCTCCCGACGTCACAGTAGGATGAGCTAACAGCCCGTATTCCGCACATTTACTCCCATCTATTTACAGAGCTACTCAATAAGCTCGATGAGGAAACGTCGCACGAGTGTTATAGATATTGGGAAGTGACAAAAAATCAATATTTGATCAGCGAACTGCGCGAGGTACGCATAACTTATAATTATCGCAGTTCTGTTGGTTTCTGAATAAATTATATTTTTGTAGCTTAGGACGATGGAGCAGCAGCGAAGATCGCGGTGTTAGACGTGCACTCGGTCCCGATGAACTGCGGGTTTGATTGCACGTTCATGAACTTGTCCACGTCCCACCAGCATGCCTCCACCAAACCTGCCGCTTGAACTTTTCCAGGTAATACTCGATAATCTACAGGACGAAGCTCTCTGTGCAGTATCTCTTACCTGCCATGAGCTGAATGCACTCGCCACTCCTCTGCTCTATTCCAATGTCACCATTTCGAAGAATCACACGAAGGACAGCCAATTCTTCCGTTTTGCTGAAACGATGCTAAACAAGCCTGATCTTGCGGGCTTTGTGGAGTCGTATTCCGGTCCACTCAAGCCACCGGCATCCCTATCCGAGGAATTCAAGCCGCTGCAGAGTTGGCTTCAGCATATGGTCAACCTCAAAACCTTGAGAACCACGATTCCGCCGAATTCTCATCAATATTTCCCTCCCAACTGCCCATTTTCTCTCGAGTCTCTTCATGTAGGCTTCTACGGCGGCATGGAAGTCATTGAAGATTTTCTTATTCAACAATCAGACCTATTTTCTCTCAGCCTTGCTCGCTTTCGCCCGATTGGGTCACGGCGCCCCTCCCCGCTCGCTTGCCCGAACCTGAGGGTGCTCAGTGGGAACATTTACACCGCTAGGACTTTCCTTCCAGGTCGCCAGGTGACGCGCTTCGTGTGGAATTATCAAAACGGAGAGGCAGTCAGCGTCCCTCCGACATTGCTCAGTGATATCTCAGAAGAATTAAACAACCTCCGCTCTCTATCTTACAAGATAGCAGACCCTGCATACCCTACACACTCCATGTTCAAAGGCGCACTCAATCCACCTAGCGCCTTCCTACGCTCTCTCCGGTTCTTAGAGGTCCAGTTGATGCTACCCGAGGTTTGCATCAGCGATTTTCTTCCGGTTAAGCTCTTGCCTTATGTTACTTAGGACTGGATCTTCATACCCACTCTACCAAACATTTTAGGTCTTTTAATTTCAGTGACACACTGCAAGGACGTGAGGTCGTCAACCAGACAGCCCGCATCTCTGAGCTCTTCGCGAGTTGTCTAACTCTCCAGCGTGTCGATGTCGCGGGACATGGGTATCGTAGGACTAGCATTTGCTTTCGGTGGCTACGCGGAAACCAAGAACCTGTTCCCATATCTTTAGCAGTCGCTGAAAGGGGTCGAATGGAATTTTTGGAAGATAACTAGACAGTAGCGAGCCAATGATATAAATTCACGCTGATCGACGTGCCGAACACAAGCCGTACAATCAGTGAATCAACATGCCAAAATAATCAAATCGCGCCTCTGCCCCTCCCTTAGTACTTACACACAACTTGCAAAAATTCTCGATGCCTCAACCAGAATTGCCGCCAGAACTTATTCAGATCATTCTCAATATCGTCGCATACGAAGGCGACATGAAAACTCTGTGCGCAGTTTCTCGTGCCTGCCACAATCTGCACGAACTCGCCACTCCATTGATCTATTACGAAGTAACCACCCTTCCCCATTCCGACTCTGTCGACAAGTTCTTCAAATTTATCGAAACCATGTCGAACAACCCTTATCTAGCGAGCCTTGTGAAGTCTTACAACGGCACTCTTTACCCAAAGGCTTCCTCTGCCAGGTTTGAGCCACTGAAGGGATGGCTACAGAATATCGTCAACGTCAAAACCATGTTTGTCTTTGTCGAACACGATCTCATCAAAAATCCATTTCCCAAGTTTCCTTTCCGTCTCGAATATCTGCAGGTGGCAATCTTGGAAGGCAATGCACTCGTTATTGAACCCTTTCTTGAAGATCAATCAGATCTCGCATCCCTCCTTTTCTACCACTTGAAACCCGCTGTGATGCGGCCCTTTTCTCCCCTCGCTTGCCCAAACCTTAAGGTCCTAACTGGAAACTCGTTTGCTGCCAGGAGTATCCTACCTAGTCGCAAAGTCGTGCGATTTGTGTGGGAGTATGACTGGGACTGGCAGAGAAGAAAGCCCATCCATCTTCCGCCTAGCTTATTTAGCGAAATTTCGAAGGAACTAAGCAACCTCCGTTCCTTGTCGTACAAGGCAGAGATCCAGATGTTCCCTCACTCCATGTTTAAGGTGATCAATCCGGCTAGCGCGTACCTTCGATCCCTCCGATTGAAGCTTTGTTACCTGAGGTTCGTATCCCAGCCTTATCCCAGTTCCGAGTTGAAGGTCTCATCAACCTATTTCCACCCAGGACTCGGCAGCCAGTCCGACTCTCCCAAACCTGCGCGTTCTCCTTATCATAGAATCCTCCAGTGTGTTGATGAGCAGTGCGAGCCTAATAAAGCACCAGGCTCGGATCCCGGAGCTACTTCAAAAATCCCCAACTCTCCAACGCATCGACTTCCATCACCGCATCTATATGGGATCAAAACAAACATGTGCTCGATGGCTGCGCGGTATAGAAACACCCCTCTCTGTCCCCTTGACCGTCGCCGAACAAGGACGGATGGAATTTTTGGATGACGACTTCGAGGAGATTTGATGTCGTTTTAAAATCGAGGACGCTTCCGGTATATCTTCTCTTTCACTTCATTCCGTCGTGTTTTCAGCTTTCCTTTCTTGAACTCGGTATTGTGGCTTTTGGCACTAGGTATTGGCTACCCGCGATTTTTTTCAGCCGCTTTCTATAGCGGTCACGGTATATATAATTTGTGTTCCTCGTCAGTTGAAAGAGAGTAGAATTTCCTATAGGTATAGTTGTGGAATTGATCAACAATCTTAGTAGGTTGGCTTGGAATTCCCATGCGCTGTGATCCGAGTCGTGATTGACAAACACATGTACGATCAACTTGACCACGTCCCACCACCATGCCTCCACCATCCCTGCCGCTCGAACTCGTCCAAGTCATTCTCGATAACATACACGACAAGAAAACTCTCTGTGCAGTTTCTCTTACCTGCCATACCCTGTGCACCCTCGTTACTCCACTGCTATATTCCAATGTCATCATTTCGAACTATCACAATGAGGACAGCGAGTTTTTCCGTTTCGCTGAAACCATGCTGAACAAACCACATCTTGCACGTCTTTTAAAGTCGTATTCCGGTCCACTCAAGCCCCCGTCATTCTTACTCGATGTATTTGAGCCACTCCAGGGCTGGCTCCAACACGTTGTTAACCTCAAACGTTTGAGAACCACCGTTCCACCAACTCCTTATCATTATTTCTCCCTCGGCTACCTCGAGTCCCTCGAATCTTTCCATAAAGGTTTATACAGCGGCATAGAAGTCGTCGAAAACTTCCTTATCAAACAGTCCGACCTGCTCTCCCTCGACATTGCCCACTTTGACCCTATTGGGATGCGGCCTCTTTCCCCGCTCGCTTGTCCAAATCTGCGGGTCCTTAGCGGAAATATTTACGCCGCTATAGCTTTATTCCCTGGTCGCCGAGTTGTGCATTTTGTGTGGAATTATCAGTCTGAAGAGTCAATTATAGTCCCTGCAAATTCGCTCATTCACATCTCAGAGGAGTTGAACGGCATCTACTCTTTATCTTACAAGATAACTGATGGTGCTCATCCCACACATTCGATGTTCAGTGGCGCGCTCAACCCGCCTAGCGCCTTCTTACATTCCCTCCGGTTCTTAGAGGTCGAGTTTATGTCCCCCGAGGTTTGTCTCAACACTATTCCCGTGTTTTAAGCTCTCATCTTTTTTACAGGATTGGATCTCCATATCAACCCTCCCCAACCTTCGCGCTCTCTTGATTCTAGAGACACATGACGAGGATGTAAGCAGTGTAGACCAGACAGCTCACATCCTTCGGCTCTTTTCGGGTTGCCCCACTCTTCAACGTCTCGACGTCGCTGGATACGTAACTTACTGGACTTATTCTTGCTTTCGGTGGCTGCGCGGAAAGAATGAGCCCATTCCTATTCCATTAGCTGTTGCAGAAAGGGGACGAATAGAATTTCTTGATGATAAAATGGGAATTAGTGACGAAGATTCCCAGTTTTAAACGTGCTTTGAATTATCCACTCGTCCCTTTCTTCGATCCCGGTTTCTTGGTGAGTTTTCGATTCTCTGGCATAAATGTTGCCGATGATTGATTACATACCTATTATCATTAGTCCCTGATCTCCTCCATCGTCTACTTCTATTCTAACGTCCAATTTAAACATCCTTCTTGTCGATGTGAAGGCCCAACGAGGGTAAAGTTGTAGTCTGTCGAATCCGATTTGGTGTCTATCATATGACTCGACTCTATGTTTGAGACTTGAAACAACCTTGCTTTCGTACCACCAAGGGCGAAACGATGGGAAAATCTGTCAAGCCCGTACATCCTTCCCCGGACGCACAATTAAGTATCCTCGACTCCCCATCACCGATTGCCAAGCTACCCCAGGACATCCTTTGGCACATTTTTTCTCTACTAGCCTCCATTGACGAGGTTAGGGTGTACGACGACCCCCACGGCCTAGCCTTCCTTCGTTATAGTTCTCAAGTATCCACTTCCTGGCGGATACTGATCCTAGCCTCACCCTCGTTGTGGGGAATAGCCATGGAATTTACATGCTTCACGCTGTGTCCAGACAGATGGCGCACCGAAGTCCTACGCCGATCAGGCAGCTCGCCTCCGTACATCCGAGCCTCGGTTTGGAACCATGATAAAGGGGTGGAGGCGTTCCTTGCCCTCATTCTTGACGAACACTGGTCTAGGATTCGATGGCTCAGTATCAGGCTTGGACAAAGTTTCCCCCATGCAGAGGAGTCGATGTGGCGAGCTTTCCAGACACCAGCGCCTCATCTGGAGCACTTCTCCATGAACCTGGAACGACCTCCGTCTCGCTCGGTGCTGGATCAAGTGGGGTTGAACATGTTCAGCGGCCACGCACCGTTTATCAGACACTTCGATAACTCGAACTTCATCATACGCCCAAACAGCACCTGGTCATCTGCCCTATGCTCGCTAGAATTCACCTGCCACTTCGCAGCCCACGAACTTATTGAATTCCTGTCCCAAATGCCGTTCCTTGAAATGCTATCGGTCTCCACGGACGACGACGAGGCTGACCTGCCTGTAATCGGACAACCTGTGATGCGAACAGTAACCCTACCACACCTCAAGGAGATAGATGTGGAAACAGGACGGACGACGTCCAACTACCTCGAGCTTTTGCTGCACCTCAATCTCCCCGCTGGATGCGGACTCTGTTTCCAAGCTGACGTTTCCGCGCTCACCCCATCGAGCCTCTTTCCAGCCCAACGTGTCCTGTATTCCTACTTCGAGCGCTGCTTCAAAGATGTCCCGACTCACGACCTCGTATTGACGTTGGGCAAACGCCAATTTGGGCTGTCCGCGGATGATTTTTCATTTCACTTCCTGCTCGAGTCCCAAAGCGATTTTCCCAGCCCATGAATATTCCTGGAAGGTTTCGATTTGAACTCACTACTCGAAAATATTAACCGTTGCTCAATTTTTATTTCGGATCTCGATTTCTTGCCGAGTGACCCAAACTTCAGGGAGACTGTCTCTTTGCTCTCCTCTGTTGAAGAACTAGAAGTCGACCCTGATGCTCTTCGTCTCCTCACCCCGATGCTTACCGAGGAAACCCCCATTTGCATGCCCTCCCTCACAGAGTTGGCAATTCTCGGATTCTACGATTCTGACTCAGACATCCTGTTGGGTTTCCTTATCTCACGGAAGGAGGCTAATGCGCCGATTCAAGTCCTTAACGTGACAAAAGTGTCCCTGATCTGGAAATCGCTTCAAAACCACCACCGCTTGGATCGGGTTCAAGAGTTGAGGGTGTAAAACTATTTGGAGAATGAAATTCCTTCGACCGTTGACTAGTATAAAACCAATTTGTACAGAATATTGTGGGAGCTGAGACGTAGTGGTGAAGCAGTGTTTTTGTAAAGCAAAAATACACGAATCTACATCTTTAATTGGTTGGTAGCTTCACAGCTCATTATTTACAAAAAAGAGTTGGGCAGTCAACCAAATGCTTCCTTGTCAAGACAAGTACCGGCTCACGGGACCGCTGTTGCCGGTGCAGTGATGATCTCGCTGCAGCTTGATGACTCCCACCACAATCATGGCTCTCCTCAATCTGCCACCAGAGCTTATCTACGCTATCCTGAACAACATACGCGAAGACAGAAAACTGCTCTGCAGCGTCTCCCGAACCTGTCATGTTCTCCACGACCACGTCAGCCCGCTTCTGTACTCAAACATTCGCCTACAGAATTATGGCGAGCTGTACGGCTTTTCAGAAACCATGGTCAACAACCCCAAGCTCGCGGGTTTTGTAACCTCGTTTTTCGGCCTCATTTCCTTGCCTGTATTGCAACCAGTCTATGGGTGGTGGCTGAATACCGTCAATCTCAAATCACTGCACCTCACTGGGACGTTCATGTTTCCGATCAGCTCGCCAACTTTTTTCCCCAATGTGTCATTTCGTCTCAATTCCTTTGAAGTGAGTGGTCACCAAGGGATAGCGCCCTTCGAGAGCTTCCTTGAGAGCCAACAGAACCTCGTTTTCTTCAGCCCAACCACATTTCGAGATCTTGAGCGACGACCACTTTCCCCACTGGCCTGTCCAAACCTAAAAGTGCTTCGTGGTAATATATACGCTGCAAGGTCCATCTTTCCTGGCCGTAATGTAGCACGTTTCGAGTGGACCTACGCTCAAGACGAGCCAGTTCAAGTCATTTCAGGCCTTCTCAGCAACATCTCCGACCAACTTAACATACTTCGTTCGCTATCATATTGGGCGGAGTCTTCGACTACAGGCATCCACCCCCTCTATACATTACCGAATTACCTACGTTCTCTTCGTTTTCTGGAAATACAGATAATGCATCCTGATGTTAGTAGCTTCTATCCACGTTGCTTATTCTGTGATCTTGATCATTTGCTATAGGACTGGATATCCATACCGACTCTCCCCAACCTACGAGTTCTCCTCATTCTAGAGCCATCCTACGTGCTCATGAGCGCGCTCGATAAACCACAACGCGTCGTCGGACTCTTTTTAGAATGCGAAAGCCTCCAACGCGTGGACGTCGGGGGAAGGGACCATCTAAATACGCTTAACTGCTCTCGGTGGCTGCGAGGTGTAGACGAGCCGATACTTATTCCGCTCCACATCGCTGAACGAGGGCGGATGGAGTTCCTTGACGACTCGGAATAGTTATGCTCAGCCGTCAAGCTAGAGAAATTAGGAGAAGCTCGGCGACATATGAGCCAGATTTACGGTAGTTATTTCCAGCAGCGCGATCCTCAACGGGGATCCACCTAACTTATTTTCCCCCCAAGTGCGACCAACTCCTCAAGACCCGCCGTTTGATGTTACCGATAAAATAAAAGATAACGTAGGCGACGCTAAACGGAGTCAGAGTCTCCGTCACCTCCTTCCCTTGCCATATTTTACGCGTCTTTTTTTTCAGTCCTGCAAGACCGATATTCTATTCACCTAAACGATGCTTATCGGGCTCCCTCGTCCAGTAACGTCGTCCATCGCTCTAATTCCGTGCCCCGGGCTTCGAGGAGTAGAAGAACCGCTCTCCACTCTACTCAATGTCATGAAGATTAGCAGAGAAGATTTTATTTACGAACTTTGTTGGAACACTTACCTACGGCTAATCGTCTGATAGAAATTCTTCATGGTTGTGTGGGGGTTGCTTTTTTTATTTCTTTCCTACTCATACTTTCCCGTGGGTAATCAGTAGTAAATGTGATTTCGTTCTATCATGCACTTCCTTAGTTCTAGAGATTTTCGTTAGCCAACTTTCGTTTGACCTGATCCGTCGATATGAATAAGATGTGATATTTATTTCAGATTATCTTGAGCTATAATCCACTTAGAATATAACTCACTTTGTCCTTGAAGCTAATCCTAGCGTTTTACCAGTTTTGATGTTGGCAGCTGACGTTATTTTTAGCCGAGGAATCGATTCGCGTTGACTCATTACACTTTGTTCTCTCCCACACCAGCCACCATGGTACCCCTACTAGACCTACCGATTGAGCTCGTCTTCGCCATCCTGGACAGTGCCCGCAACGACAGAGACCTCCTATACACTGTTTCTTTCACCTGCCACACCCTACATGGCCTGGCGAGTCCGTTGTTATATCACAGCGTTCACCTAGATGACTACTTTCGCCTTTTTGCTTTCGCTGAAACTATGTTAAATAACGCCCATCTCGCCAGCTTCGTGATCTCATTCGTTGGCCCAATGGTTCCGACCAAATCTGCAAGAGTACAGCAACCACCCAACGGCTGGTTACAGAACATGATCAACCTGAAATCGCTTCATCTTACGAAAGAGCATGATAACCAAAGACCCTTTCCCAAAGCTCCATTCCGTCTGACTTCCCTCGAAGTGAATTGCTCGAACGGTCTGGGATTCATTGAAAGCTTCCTCGAGGACCAAACGAGTCTCGAATTCATCAACACGGGTGCCATTCCTGATCTCGCATTCAAACCGCTATCCCAATTAGCGTGTCCAAAGCTGAAGGTCTTGTGTGGTAACGTAAACGCCGCGAGGGCCTTTTTACCTGGTCGCGACATAGCACGCTTCGAATGGAGGTACACGCAAGACGAGCCAATCTGGGCCTCAAGCTACCTTAACGAGATTTCCGATGAACTGAGCAACCTCCGTTCTCTATCCTACGCCAAGGGGAGCAGCCATATAGGAATTCACCCCATGTATATCCTATCAACTATCAGTTTGCGTTCTCTCCGCTTTTTGGAGATGGAGATTGTGTATCCGCAGGTTCGCAATGTCCCTTCTTTTTTCATTCTTTCCAGATCCTCTTCCGCTTCACTGTTACGGACTCATCTGCTTACAATTCTGTCTTCTAGGATTGGGAGGTTATTTGTAACTTTCCTAGTCTACGCGTCCTCCTGGTCCTTGAGCCGTTCGGTGTATTCATGAGCATCGCCAACCAGCCGGACCGAATCAGCGAGCTGTTCACGAAATGCACAACACTCCAGCGTGTCGATGTCGGAAGGCAGAACAAAGAGCAGCCCTGTAATCGATGGGTGCGAGGTAAAGCCACACCGATATCTATCCCACTCCATGTGGCTGAGCTGGGCCGGATGGAATTTCTCGACGACTTGGATTGACGTTTTTGGCTGAAGGGTTGTCGTGATTTGATGGCTTGGGATATACCTTGTGAGTTTAGGGATATTTCTGCGAATTATGGACCAGAAGGATAGTGTTCACGATCTAGTTTCTTGGGTAAATTCGAGAGAGACTACCAGAATTATGTTGACACAGGTGTTAAATGACAGGACAGACGTTTTAACAAATTTTAATCCTCTGCTAGGCAGGAAGGCAAGGGAAAAAACACGATCTAATTTAAGACTTCCTCGTGCCCATGTTTAGATCATCAACATTCGGATATCGTCTAATCTCAGCTTTCAACTTCCTCCCTCCCACCATCTTCAACCACAATGCCGCTACTGGACCTACCCCCAATGGTTATCGACGATATCCTCGACAACATGCGCGACGACAACAGACTTCTTAAAAGCGTAGCTCTAACTTGCCACGCTCTCCACGAAAAGGTCCGCCCGCTGCTGTTCGCCAACATACACATACGGGACGACTCGCAGCTTCGTGCTTTCGCCGGGATCATGATCGACGATCCTCATCTCGCCAGCTCAGTGACTTCGTTTACAGGGCCCTTGCTACCCTCGAAATCTAAATTGCAGCCACACGAGAGCTGGTTGCTGAACATGGTCAATCTCAAATCGCTACGCGTTACGACTCCCGATATCTACGACCCCTTTCCTAAAGTCTCTTTCCGTCTCACTTCTCTGGAAGTGAGCTGTCCGAACGGCATAGCACCTTTAGTGAGCTTCCTGAGAGACCAGACGGATCTCGTCTTCCTCAACACAGGGACAATCCGATTTCTTGGAAAGACGCCGCCTCTATTGGCGTTTCCTAAATTGAAGGTGCTCTGCGGAAATATCAATGCCGCAAGGGAACTTCTGCCTGGTAACTCCGTGGCGCGTTTCGAGTGGAACTACGCCCAGGACGAGCCGGGGAAGGTCACAGTAAAACACCTCAACGAGATTTCGGACCAACTTAACAACCTCCGTTCGCTGACCTACAGAGCGCAAGAGAAAGGTGTGGGCATCCATCCCGTGTACATCCAGGGGAGCATATATCTGCGTTCTCTGCGATTTTTGGAGATCCAGATAATGTACCCGCAGGTTCGTTCGCATTTCCCTTCTATCCGCTCAATAATTTCATCCCATTCACTCAGGACTGGACGTCGATACCCACACTTCCAAACCTGAGAGCTCTCCTCATCATAGAGCCGCCTGGCGTGTTCATGGACATGCTCGATCAAAAAACCGAGATCGTCGAGCTCTTCACGAAATGTCCAACCCTCCAACGTGTCGACGTTAGCAGACCGAAACACCAAAAAAAGCGTATTTGTTCTCGATGGGTGCGCGGGGAGACACGACCGAAGTCCGTTCCACTAAAAGTCGCTGAACAAGGACGAATGGAATTTTTGGATGACTTCGATGAATAACTAAGGGCACACCAGACCTTGTGAGTATATCTCATATATACCTTTACCATTTGTATTACCATTATTCTCAGAAATTATCAAGGCGACACGGTATTGTTTGTTGCATCATTTTGTATTATCTTTTGTATGATCTCTTCTTATTCTCGTTGGATACATTTCAACCATCCTTCCCCGACCTTACTCCTTATCAAAGTCCTCCAGTGTCCCCGGATTGTGTGCAACTTTATGTCCATGCTGGTCTTTGAATATAATCTAGGACCCACTTCAGCGAATTGCCGTTCCTCGTCAGTTCCATAATACCTTTGGTGGATTCTTCACGCCAGCTTTCTGCGCCTCTTCAGCAGTTGTTATTATTTCTTCGACCTGATGACCGTTAGAGGGTGTCTCAAAATTAGATCGAATCGTACGATGTATTGACGATGTACATACCTCGCCTTCACGTTTTCCACCACGGAACTTAGTATAAACGTGGTCTCCAACTGATATCTCGTGGCCTAGCTTGTCTTTTGGTTTGTCTGTAGGCATGGTAAGTGTTGAAGTGAGGCGAAGTAGGTCTATCGTCTTTTGGGTTGGCTTTGGAGCCTGATTGCGCCACTGACGGCATTGTTGATTATGACGCGTAGTGACTTCAGGCTTTGCTAATTTGATTTGATTCGTTAAACTGCTACCCGATTCTTGACTTTGGATGATTTTTTGACGGTGGATATGGTGACAAAAACCCTTTGGGCTATGCCGGGAAGACCATTGGCGAAATGGATTTCTATGGCTCGTTATTTTGGTGGGAAGATCTTGATCCAATCATTTCATTCGATAAAATTCTCAAAAAATAACCTTTACCAACAGCACCCAGCTTCACTGGTATCTTTCCCTTCTCGTTTTTCCTAGTATTGGACAAGCCTTTTAAGAGGCCAGAAAACTTAAACCTCATTTATGGCCTGTTCAACGGCAATCCACCCCGTCAAAGTGACCAGAAATTTGCATACAGAAATAATGACTAACAGGTTCATTTGAATGACTGAGTGCCATGTTTTGTACTCCCAGAAACCTTTGAAAAAACGGAATACCCGTCAAGATTCCCTTGGAAGTCGCCCATTTCGGGTGATTAGGGCTATTCAGAGTAGGCCATTTGGCCGGCATTTGACGCCATTTGAGTCTCGTTTTGATTTTGATTTCGAAGTCGGCAGCCTCGGCAGGAACGCGGTCAATTCCGAAATGGCAGATCAACTCTGATCGTGCGGTCCATTTGGCCACAAACGAAAACCTCAGCCTCTGCAGCCGTCGGGGTTCCAACATACGATATAATAGTGAATGACAGTCTTTGCATCTTCCACTCATCACGCACATTGCGCACTATGCCCACCCGTACAGATCGTCAACTGGCCGCTCTTCACCGAGCATTTCTTGTAAATTTTATTGCGGATTTGGAGAGTCAGGAGCTTGATTACTCCTCTGACTCAGAGGGATGACTTGGATGATTCTATGGATAGTTCGTCCGATTCAACGTCTTCATCATCGGAATCTTCTGACGAGGATTCTGATTTTCAAACCCCTGCAGAGACATATGTTCACCACATGGGGAATTTATGTTCTGAGCGCTATATGGCAGAACGGACAGAGATTCCAAAAAATCATGCAGGCGATCGGATTAAATAGCATTTTATTTGATTCTATGTTCTTAAAACACTGTAATGCAAGGGGAAAGTACATCAAATATATTATTTTATGACATTTGAACTATGTCTACATTTTTTTAAGCTATCTAAGGGGCATTTAGCCTCACCAAACGAACATAATCTTACCAGAGGCATCTTAAAAAATGTCTCCGGTAACGAAATCTTCGTGTGAAACCGTCAACAAGCGCCGAGTTCGAACTCAGCGCTTGACCCGCCAACCCGTACCCGTACCCCAGCAAAACCCCCACCCTAGTCTCGTGCCCATTCCGTATTAGGCTTCACCGTGTGAATGTGCTCTGATCGCCAAAAAATAATGATGGCTGAGTGGAGATGTCCTAGCCCATCAAATTTATTTGATCTGGCCGTGTTCTCACGGGACATCGCCCAAAACGGATGGATTCGAGACTACCCCCACCCCTACCCGCAGGGGTCGTCGTACCCGTGACAATCCCTAGGTATCAAAAGGGTACTACCGTACAAGGAATGTGGATAAGGAGAGATGACACGTAGAGCGTCTGCGCAAGTAAGTTATAAAGTTATGTTGGTACTCCGACGGCCACACGTGGGTGAGCTGTTCATTTGCGTTCAAATGGACCGCACGATCAGAGTTGATCTGCCATTTCGGAATTGACCGCGTTCCTGCCGAGGCTGCCGACTTCGAAATCAAAATCAAAACGAGACTCAAATGGCGTCAAATGCCGGCCAAATGGCCTACTCTGAATAGCCCTATTACCCCTTCTGGCACGGGCTAAGTTCGTCAGGCTCTAATTTTGGCACACGCGTCGTTTTTTCTTCATGCCACCATGCCACTGCTCGACCTGCCTCCAGAGCTCGTCCAAGCCATCCTCGAACACCTACGCGATGACGAAAAAGTGCTCTACGCGCTTTCCATAACCTGTCGCCTCCTCAATCCTCACGCCAACCGGCTTCTTTATTCGAGAGTCCGCCTTCGATACCACACCAACCTCTTCCGGTTTTCAAGAACCTTGCTGGACAACCCACGCCTCGCAAGCCTTGTCAGGTCGTTCTCGGGTTCTCTATTTCACGTCCGTATGAACGAAATATTTGAGCCCCTGGAGGGCTGGTTGCAGAATCTCGTCAACCTCAGATACCTGCACCTCACCCCTTGTCCCAAAACCCAGTTTCGCCTCGAGTCCCTCGAAGTGTGCTACTATGTCGCCCGCAGTGTTCCGCAGGAAGTTCTTATGCAGGAACATCTGGACTTCGTAAACATCAACGATCACATTTTCGGTCTTCTTGAAGCATGGCCGCTCTCCCCAATGGCGTTCCCAGGTTTGAAGGTCGTTCGTGGATCGATCTACGCAGCAGGCGCTGTTCTGCCGGGTCGTAAGGTCGTGCGGTTTGAATGGGACTACCTGCAGGATGAACTAGATTACGTGCCACCCAATGTGATCAGCAGCATGGCTGACCAGCTGGATAAGCTGCGCTCGTTGTCCTTCCGGGCAGATCACATGCAGGCTATTGAAACGTTTGTTCCTTTGCCAAAAATTTCCTTGAGGTCGCTGCGGTTTTTGGAGATTCAGAAGATGCACGAGCAGGTTCGGAGCCTTCTTTTTCTCTTTTTCGAATGTTCATTGTTGACTTCAGCTTCGTAACCTGTAGGACTGGCAATTTATCGCTGCGCATCCTTCCCTCAGAGTCCTTCTGATCCTCGAGTCAAATTGCGCCCCAAATTCCATGCTCGATCAACCAAAACGCATCACCGAGCTATTTTCTAGGTGTCAAACCCTGCGACGGGTCGACGTTGGTGGCCAGTTCCACGTAACTCGCGGGTGCTACAGGTGGCTACGTGGCGTGGAAGTGCCGATCACGATTCCTCTGAGTGTTGCTGAGAGTGGACGAACTGAGTTTCTCGAAGACGCCGGATGCGACGACGATAACTGATGTCTGCGGGCAGAAGTAGAGATAACAAGCTAGGCTTGACCATGGGTTTTCAAGACTGGGGTGATTGTTACTGTCATCCGACGAGGCAAAGATCTAGAATTGCCGTCAAGGTAGATTGATACACAAATTTATATTCTACTTTAATTTAGGACGTGTTCTTGGTATAGTCATTGGTATTATTTTAGTCAAATAATTTGGAACAACACTTACTCTAACTTGGAATTCGCTCTTCGGCCCTTTCAGTTGTGGTATAGGCAAATGACTTGGATGACGCCTCCCAGGGGTACAGATGTTTTTCCAATAAGTATCTACTAAATCGGAAGCCTATGCACAAAACTGACCAACCTATCCCTGGTCCTCATTTCAATGACTACATTCATATCCGCCAGACGAGCACCTCTGTCCTCACAGCCGTCCTTCTCAGTCTATCAATCGTCTGCGATATAACACCGGGTATGAATAAAGGATAGTACTCTTCGGTTTTAAGAATGAAATAAAGGATAGGTTACTAATAACAATACTCTATCGACATAGAAAAAAACGGGGCAAGCTATGGGCAACCTGTAGCAACCAGAGGGCTAGAGGCCAGAGACACCAAGCTCCAATGAAGAAGAAAAACCATCCGAACAAAAAAGGAGTCACACGAAGCACCCCTGCTACTTATAACAACATCCTTCAAACACAGCCTCACCACTCCCTATTCCTTCGCCAGCGCCCTCCACGCCCGCCTCTCCGCCCCCGCAATCATCCACGCCATCATCCCCAGCCGAATCGGGACGCCCACCCCAACTCCGCCTCCGCCATTTGACCCATCCAGGCCGCCCACGCCTCGAAGCCCAACAGCAAGCATCCCATGCACCGCCGCACAGTCCCGCCCGCGCATGAGCAGCAACTCCGCGGGGCGCAGCCCGAGCTCGAACAGAGCGGGCAGGTCTTCGGGGACGTACCCGATGGCGTTGAAGAAGGCCAGGACGCGGTTGAGCTCGGCGGTGCGGGTGAAGGCGGTAGATGTGGATAGGTTAGAGTCGAGATGAGTCTCTTTTTGCTGGTGCTGGTGCTGGCTTTCTTCGGAGTCTGAGGAGGTGCGGACGCGTTGGCGTTTCGCCGGTTTTGCAATGGTTGTGTTCGTGCTAGTTTCGTCGGGCTTGTCTTCTTCCTCATTGTCGTCGTCGGCTGCAGCACGTCGGCGCTTCTGGCGTTTCGGAGCTGGTGCGGGCACTGGTGAGGAAGGTGGGGAGGGCAAAGGACCTTTGACCTTCCCTTTTGTGGTGGGCTGCTGAGAGGACATTGGCTTCGATCGAGACCGGAGGGTCATCTACTCAAAATACGAGCTGAGTTACTTCACGCCGCCGAGAAGGGAAAGTAACTCTACCGCGGATGGATGGGCATCCCGATCGTCATCTCTGCCGTCTTCACCAGAACCGGACCCCGAGCTCGAGCTGGATCCAGAACCCGAGTCCGAATCCGAGTCCTCACTAGCCTTCTTGTTGGCCACCTTGGGTATTTGAACCTGGCGCAGTAAGTCAGCCACGACGCGCTTCGAGGAAGACAGCAAGCCTATGGCGCGAAGGGTACATACCTTCACAGTGGCTTTGCTCCTGGCTCTTTTCTTTGTAGGAGTGGGAGGCATGTTAACGAAGACGACGTTCCTCGAAATTACGTCTTCGCCATTCGCGTCGTTGGATTTCTACACAAGAAATGGTTATGTAAAACATTCGTAGGAGACTGCACGAGAAAAGCTTGTCTGCTTACCGGTTTGCGTCCCTTTTTGTCCTTCTTGGCCGGTAAGGCTGGCGGTGGATAAGCCGAATCCCATTGCGTTGTCTTCAACTATAGTCAAATCCCAATGAGTACTTCCAACTTTATCAACATACGCTTAAAAAAACCCACCCATTTCTTAATCTGCCCATAAAGCGGACTCGCCCTTCGGATCTTCGGATCCTCGCCAAGGTCATCCTGCTTGCCGCCATAGCAGTTCCCCTCGATCTTGTTAATAGCTGTGGCGTTGCTGCTGAACGCTTTGGCGAGGTGGTTTAGGCTGAGGTGCTTCGCGCCGACTTTCGTGATGATGTATCGGATCAAAGCACGGGCTTCGCGGTTCTGCATCCTCGTCTCTGCACTGTTGGGGAGCAATGGGGTTGAACATCGTAAAGAGAGGATAGATAAGGGTGACTTACACGAACAGGGTATGAGGCTTCGCGTCGGAGGGGATGGGCGAAGTGATGATGTCGTGCAAAATAGACCATTTTTCGTCGTCCATCTCAATGCTAATGGGGGGTTAACGAAAAAGAAACTTCTGTCTCCTGACTTATAAGAATTTTTGTCATGTTTGTCTTCGCTCGTGTTCCGAACCGAAAGATCTTAAGCAAATTAGAGTCGGCCAGGGAGGCGCTTCGAAAGTTTAAATCCCTGCATTTCGTTAGAGCGGGGGAGCGTAAATAAATACACGGAGAATGGGGAAGGTCCTTGGGCAAACGATTACCCCAGCCAAACGGATCATGGTAAGAGAACCCGCGCAGGGTCGACACGACGGCGATGGGGATTTATATGTCGTTGCCATTGCCATGGATTTTTCAGGTCGACCAGAATGTCGTTGTAGGATCGATATCGACTAAAACGTGTGAGCGCTTGGGGTAGGGTTCGGTCGTGCTGTGGTTAGCTCCACAAGTCACCAAAACTGCAGTACTAGTGGATTATTTATGCGAAAATGGAGTCAAAAAATGAGACGCGCTAGTAGGAGGTCGATTTTGTATTTCGAAAGATTTGCAGGTTCAAGAGGCCCTGCAAGGTACGCGCAGTCAGCCGATGAAAAGAGCAGAAGTAACCTAAACCATACTGCGCTATGGATATGAATGGATCGAATAGAGTTTCGGACAAGATTTTCTAAAGATGAAGATTTAGTCAAATGCGGAAGGAGCGAGAGAAAGATGGCACTTACAACCAACCCCTAAAAGTGAAAGACCGACAACGACACACAAGAGAATCGCAAGGACATTCGTTGAAATACAATCCAATCCAGAGAAATCGAGAATGTTAAAAATAAAAAAAACAACTCTGAACGTTGGAGCAAAATCTAAGAACGAGAAAACTTTAATTCAATTCAAAAAATCAACCAAAAAACATCGGGGGAATACACGCGTGGATCATATCGTGGAGAGCCTATTAATACGAGGGCCAAGCCGAGGGAAAGTGAACAGGAGTGGTAAATCGGAAGTTGGTGCGGCGTTGAATGACTACGAGGGAGGAAGTGAATAGGTGGAAGTAGATGTAGAAGTAGTAGAGTAACAACAACGACGCATTGTCAGTTCTATCCAAAACAACAGGAAGGGCGAGAAGAGAGTCGATGGATTTTTGCCAGAGGCATGGATAGGATGCGTTGGGTTGGATTTGAGCAAATCGTGTGATAATGTTCCGGAAGTATGAGGGAGAAGTGGCGGTCGCTGAATCCACGTTCGGTGGTGATTTGATAGATGTCGGCGTATGGGAGGAGGTAAGTGTGCACAACGTTGGGATGAACGCGAGCGTACTCGAGGGGTTGTTGGAAGTAGGAAGCAATGAGATTGGTATGCAAAGGAAAAATTAGGATGATCAGGTGCACAGGGCAATTTAAAATAATCCGTGGGATAGATGGGAAAAAAGATGGCGACATAAATAGCAGACGGAAGGTAAGCAAGCGGACGTGTCGATTTGAGTACAAGGCCTGCGGGACCGAACAAGCCTAATACTCAATGTCGTGGTCAGGACATGTAGCCATCATGACGACAGCCACGACACAGCCATGCCGAGCAGCTTGAAAAAACCGAGGATGCACCCGCCAGAGATGATGGGCAATGTCAGGTTGTCGTCGAGGGATCCGAGATCTGGAGATGAAACGAGATAAGAAAAGGATTTTTTAGATGAAAGTTGAGGAGAGAAGAGATATATATACCTAGGGCTTCGGCGACGCCGCTGACGAGGCCGGCGAAGATGGATACGATGAGCAGCCCTAGAGCGCCACCACCACCGACTGTGGTGGGTGTCCCTGCTGCTTGGTCTAACGGGAACGGATATCGTCAGAAGGCGTTGAGAGAGAATTAAAAAAATTGAAACGAACCAAGTTGCCTCACTCCCCCTTCCGAAGCCCACGAAATATCTTTCCCGCCAGCGCGCATCGGCGCAACAAACCCCCAGAATCCAAGAGCAATACAGGTGCCCGTGACAGCAGCAGCAGCGAAGCCAGCTAACGATTTGCGAGGTGCAAGCGGCAGACGGAGGATCGGTAGTCGGGCTGGAAGTTTTCGTGTTTGCGAGCCATATAGCCTGCCAATCGTGGACGCCGCTGTATCTGCCCAGGAGAGGCTAGAGAGAGATGTCAGTAAGTGAGGATATGCGGCACGAGACGAACAGGAGGCGTACATGAGGATGGCTACGGTGGCCACGTCTTGTGGGTATAGTGATAGCACAAAGTTGACACCCAGGATGTACCACACGACACCGTTTATGGAATCCTGGAAAAACAGCGGACGTTTAGCATGGCGCTGAAGGAGAGCAAGGTAAACGCACTCGTTCGCTTTCGCGCATGAGAAAGCCGAGGAATCTCTCGTACGTCCGCGCAAACCACCGTGACTTGAACCGAAGTAGGTCAGCAGGAACGATGATAGCGAGTGCCATCCAGAGGACGAGCACAATAGTGCTCACATCCCCTTCTGAGATGTATAGGTAGAGGGTGAAGAAACCTGAAGGAAGAAGGTAAGTGATGACATATTTAGACAGGAGCTGCGAGACGTACCTATCGAACTGTGCAGAACCTTGCGAGGAATCTCCAGGTCAGGTTTCGGTTTCACAGCCGGTTGTGCGTGCCCATTGCCATTCGGGTGTCCATTCACCGACTCGGCCGCTCTTTTCGCAGCTTGCGCGTTCTTCACGGCTTCCTGACCCAGGGCGTACAGCACCTTCTCGACCTGCCGTTCCTCGCCGTCTCCATCATACTCTTCCTCCTCCGGCACAGGCAGCTCCATGTCGCTCGACTCAAGGTGCCCCAGCCCCTCTAGGCGTTTGATAACCTTCCGAGTGATATCCCGAACACCCTTGGGGTTCTCGGCCGATAAAGGCGCAGGGTGGAAGGTGATGATGGGCGAGGGAGAGCGTTTGCTCGTCGCCGACGAAACTGGGGAAGCCCTATTCGTCCTTGTCAGCGACGGAGAGCGAGCAGAACGAGACCGGCGGCGGGCTGGTCGTGGTGAGGGGTCGTGTGCTTTGGATGTGGCAGTGTCACGCTCAACCAAGGGCATTGTTTTTTTGGGCAAATTTTTCACTTGCAGGTCGTGGTCGTTGTCGTTGCGGGGTTCGTAAAACAGTGAGCAAGCAGTTCTGGTCGTCGTGCGCGACAGCGATGAGGGGTAAAAAACAGGGTTTCAAAAACTCTAATTTCACGGTTTGTTGTTTTGTTTGTTTGTGCGTCTTGATTCTTTCGAACCAAACAATGCAAGCCTTCTTCGTGAATCTGCGGTCCACCTGCGTGACGTCGAGTCAACCCTTTTGCTATCGCTTTCTCAAGAATATGACTCAAGATGGCGCCTTATTATTCCACAAAGGAATCGCTGGCTATTCTCTTCTGTACACCAGAACAGTCACCAAAAGTCACCCTTGAATCACGTGTAAATGGTGTCGAATTGCGTCGTTGGTGGTGGGAACTGAAATTGAGGAGCTAATTACCCCACTACGCGCCAACATGAGAAGTCCGATTCAGGAGAGGAATTCAAAGGAGCGATCGGTTCCCACTTCCTTTCTGGTATTGGTATTTCATATGGCTGGTGGCGTGGCGCACTCCAGTTTTCCTAGTCCAAAACAAAACTGTCCAAGGATCACCGTGACTCTCATGGTTTTCTTCGAGGTGACTCGTAAGCTCTGCCTGGAGAAAAATCCATGAGCCATCGATTCCTCACGTGTGCCTAACTTTAATTGTGGGGTTATAGTACCCTGGTTATGCTAGGACGGGTGTAAACGGCTGGCTAGATAGAGCCTCTCATCGTACTTGGAGGACTCATGACTCTGCTTCACTCTGGTCCTAAATGCTTGGCCTCTGGGTAAATACACTTCTGTGCTCGTTCCAAGGCGCTCTGATTTTACACAAAAATCCAGACCGAGACCTTACAACGTCTTGCAATTTCAACGTGGAGAAAATAATCTCTACCGCCGTACTGGATAACCCGCTCGTTCCCTGTAGCCTTGTAAAACGCATTTGGGCTATGGGATTCTAGAGAAGGCATGATGGATTATGGCCGCGTTCCAATCTATCTCGTCCTATCTTCCAACTAGAAGGACGACTCTAATAACACGTTCAGCCTGCAACAAACCATGAAGATGAAATTAATCACGACTTTTTCTAAACTTTGGGATGATATTCTGCGAGAAGTACGACTAATAGGAAGTGACGCATAAAGATATTGGGAAAACGGCCGCTTATATACCTATGGGACTCGAGAGGTGTCATCCAAGCCAATTGCTATAGCCCACCTGACAAGGCCGAAGAGTGAATTCCAGATGAGAATGAGAGTTGTTCCTATTATTTGACTAAATAATACCAGCGACTATATACCAAGGACATGTCCTAAATTAAAGTAAAATAGAGGTTTATGTATCGATCTACCATGACGGCCATTCTACATATTTCCCTCATCGAATGAGAATAGCATTGACCTCTAATCTCGAAAACGCGTCGGCGAGCCGAACTTGTCATCTATATTTTTGCTCATTCCCTTCAGTCATCCTCATCACTTCCTGCATCATAGAGAAATTCCGTTCGCCCACTCTTAGCGACGCTTAGAGGAATCATGATCGGCACTTCAACACCCCGTAACCACCTGTAGCACCCCCGAGTTGCGTGGAACTGACCACCAACGTCGACCCGTTCCAGAGTTTGACACCTAGAAAATAGCTCGATGATACGATTCGGCTTATCGAGCATGGAATTTGGGTCGCAATTTGATTCGAGAATCAGAAGGACTCTGAGGGAAGGATGTGCGGAGATAAGTTGCCAGTCCTAGATGTTGTGAAGGTGAAGTCAAGAACGAACATTCGGAAGAGGGAAAAAAATGGTCCGAACCTGCTCGTGCATCTTCTGAATCTCCAAAAACCGCAGCGACCTCAGGGATATGTTTGGCAAAGGAAGAAATGTTTCGATAGCTTGCATCGCATCCGCTCGGAAAGACAACGAGCGCAGATTGTCCAGCTGGTCCGCCAGGCTGCTGATCACCCCAGTTGCCACCCGATCCAGTTCATCGCTTAGGTAGTCCCATTCAAACCGCGCGACCCTACGACCCGGCAGAACAGCTCCTGCCGCGTAGATCGATCCACGAAGGACCTTCAGACCCGGGAACGCCATCGGTGAGAGCGGCCACGCTTCAAGAAGACCGAAAATATAATCGTTGATATTTACGAAGTTCATATGCTCCAGCATACGATCATTCTTGGGAAGACTGCGGGCGACATGGTAGCACACTTCGAGGGATTCGAGGCGAAACTGGGTCTTGGGACACGGGGCGAGGTGCAGGTATCTGAGGTTGACGATATTCTGTAACCAGCCCTCCAAGGGTTCGGACCCTTCGTTCAAACGAACGTGAAATAAAGAGCCAGAGAACGACCTGACGAGGTTCGCGAGGCGTGGATTGTCCAGCATGGTTCTCGAGAACCGGAAGAGGTTGGTATGGTAGCGAAGGCGGACTCTCGAATAGAGAAGTCGGTTGGCGTGAGGATTCAGGAGGCGACAGGTTATGGAAAGCGCGTAGAGCGCTTTTTTGTCATTGCGTAGGGGTTCGAGGATGGCTTGGACAAGCTCTGGAGGCAGGTCCAGTAGTGGCATGGTGGCATGAAGAAAAACGACGCGTGTGCCAAAATTAGACCCTAACGAACTAAGCCCGTGCCAGAAGGGGTAATCACCTAAAATGGGCGACTTCAAAGGGAATCTTGACACTGACAGGCATCCGTTTTTTCTTGGTTTTTTCGAAGGTTTCTGGGAGTACAAAACATGGCACTCAGTCATTCAAATGAACCTGTTAGTCGTTATTTCTGTATGCAAGTTTCTGGGTCACTTTGACCTTGACTTTGACGGGATGGATTGCCTTGGACTCGGAACAGGTCACAAATGAGGTTTGAGTTTTCTAGCCTTCTAAGAAGGCTTGTTCAATACTGAGTAAACCCAGACGGGAGAGAAACCACTGAAGCTGGACGCTGTTGGTAGAGGCCATTTTTTTCGAGAATTTTGTCGAATGAAGCGAATAAATCAAGATATGCTCGCCAAAATGGCGAGATATCGATGTCCATTTTCGCCAATGGTTTTCGCAGCATTAGATATGAGTTTTTTCCACCGCTTACACCTTCAAAAAATTATCTAAAGTAAACACTCGAATAGATATTCAACGATTCAAATCAAATCAGCAGAGCCTGAACTCACTACGCGCCATGATCAACAATGCCGTCAGTGGCGCGATCATGCTCCAAAGCAACTCCAAAGACAAGGAGACCTACGTCGCCTACACTTCAACACTTACCATGCCTACAGACAAACCAAAAGATAAGCTAGGCCACGAGATATCAGTTGGTGACCATGTTTATACGAAATTTCGTGGTGGAAAACGTGAAGGCGAGGTATGTACATCGTATGTTTCGATCTAATTTTCAGACATTACCTCTAACAGTCATCAGGTCGAAGAAATAATAACAACCACTGAAGAAGCGGAGAAAGCTGGTGTTAAGAACCCGCCAAAGGTATTTCGAAAGTGACGAAGAATGGCAACTGGCTGAGGTTGGTCGTAGATAATATTCAAGGACCAGCACGGACACCAAGTTGCGCACAATCCGGGAACGCTGAAGGACCTCGACAAGGAGCGTGGATAAGAGAGAGTGATCGTGACGTAGGAATAAAAGGTCATGATACAAAACAGTTCAGCGAGCAACACTGAATGTAACTATAATATTGCCTTCGATAACCTCCGACAAAAGTGGTAAGAAAAAAAAATGAGATTCATTCACAAAGTCGCCTTGATCACCGTAAATATTTATCTAGACAGGCATCGCAATCGGTCGCGATGGGAGGAAAAAAGTTAGATAGATACTCGTTGAGAATATCGATACTGAAAATATATACTAGGGACGTTCAAAGCTGGGCGCAGCTCGCAGACGCAGCTCGCAGCACGCAGAGCCATCAGCTTATATAACATTATTTTGAGAGTCCGCTTAGAGTAGATGTCACACCGCGTTGATCTGTTATCAAGTTCAGCGTTTTCATCGATTATTCTTACGATGCCATCCAAACCACTGAGGAAAGACCTCATAGACTCATTCCTACTGTCAATGGCAACACGGGACATTTTTTTACCTCCCAAAAATCTTGAAGAATATACCTTGAATCTCCAAAAAGACCTTGAGATCATTGCCATCCTCGAGGAAACTCGTTATCTGGAAGGACGTCCCTCAGTCCCCAAACGTGGTAACATAGATCTAGCTTGGGACTATGCACAGGACCCCGCTCATCACCACCGATTTGTTAACATGCTCCGTGTTTCCCCCCTTGTTTTCTTTACAATTCTTGACCTCATTAGGGAAATGCACGGGTAACCCGCGGGTGTCTGGGCGCTTACCCGCACCCGTACCCGCGCATACCCGTACCCGCGACCCGCACGGGTTTACCCGTCAAAACGAGCCCAAGAACGTCCAAAACGGCCCAGAAATGAGCAAGATATAGCTAATTTCGATGAATTTCACGAAATAATCCGTATCTCATTCATTTCTGGCCCAAAAAAGATGTTCTTGGGCTCGTTTTAAAAGTCGCGGGTATGCGAACCGCTACCCGTACCCGTACCCGTCGGTACCCTTACCCGTGACCCGTGCGGGTTGACGAACCCTTGCATTTCCCTAGACCTCATTGAAGATCATCATGTCTTCAAGAACGATACAAATCTTGGACAGACACCCGTTGAGCAGCAATTAGCTGTTACCCTTTTCCGAATGGGGAGGTATGGAAATGGTGCAAGCATTGAGGACATTGCTCGTGCTGCTGGATGCTCAGAAGGTTCTGTGGAAAACTATACAAACCGCTGTTTTCAAGCAATCCTTTCCCTCCAGAGCCAGTTTGTCCGAAAGCTAACACCAGCTGAGAAGGAATTGGAGAAGGAATGGATGGACAGTCACCTGGGATTTCAAGGAACATGGAGAGATGGTTGGGTAATGTATGATGGTACCATTGTTGTCCTTTATCGAAAACCTGGGCTAAATGGAGATGCATATTACACTCGGAAAGCAAACTATGGTCTTAATGTTCAGGTACAAGCTCATTTTATCATTTCTTCATGATTTGACTCTGTGTTTAGATTGGGAACACACCATCAAACCTTCGCATTGTGGATTTTACACATGGGATGACTGGATCTGCTCATGATGCAACTGCATTTGAGCATACAGCAGCTGCTCTGTACCCAGATTGGTTCTTTGACGGTGATGAGTTTGCATGGGCAGACTCTGCTTATGGAGTCAATTCACGAACAATCCCTGTTCACAAAAAGCCAGCATCTCTTGATCCTAGAAGGCCTTCGTGTCCGCTCTGAGCATTGCATGGGTGCTCTCAAGGGCCGTTTCCAATGCTTACAGGGGCTCCGAGTACATATCAATTCCAAGAAAGACCACCATGAAGCTTGCCAATGGATAACTGTTGCAATTATCCTTCATAATTTGATTATTGATGTTGAAGGACAAGGATCTGCAGCATATTTTGGAAATATTCACGGTCCAGATGAAGAAGAAGAAGACACTGGTACTCATCAAGGAGGTGGAGTAGACAATGACGAAAATGATGCAAAACGTAAACAACTAGTAGATGAATTATGGGTATCACGAAACTATTAAAAGGATATGTAATTAGAATAAATGAACGGCAGTTTGTAGAAAAGGCACATAAATAAATTAACCAATTAAGCATCCTCCAAATCAGATGAATACTCATCCCAATCTGGACTAAACTGACGGACAGCCTTCTTCTGACGTTTTGCAGGACGAGATGAGTGACCACCCTCAAGGGCCTTGATCTTTTCCTGAGCTTCCTCAACGGACCACAAGCCAACCTTTACCTCATCTACGATTTGCTTATGCAGCTTAAGATTGATGCGGCTTTGATTTTGAGACTTCTGGGCTGCAAGGTTTTCACTGTAGGAAAAAGATAAGAAGAGATAACAGATAAATGAGAATCAAATACCGTTGGATTTCCATTAAGGTATCTGCAAGCGAACGCTTCTGGGGCAGCTTTGAGACAGTTTGGCGAGCATTTTCTATGGCATCACGGGAGAGTGAAGAGGGCTTAGGTCCACGCTGGGGACCAGGAGTTGGACCAGGAACATTTGTGGTATTTTCAGCCTGAGGCGCTGGGTTGGGATTAGCATTCACTGTACCACTTGCATCGTTGCCAAAGGACTGTTCTCGCTGAGGGGTTTGCGTCATTTCACAAGGGCCATTGTCGAGCAATGCAGGATCAATGTTGCTGTTGTCATCGGGTGGCTGGTACCAGACTGTCTTCGAGCCCTGTGGACCGAGGGCTGTGGTTATGACTATTGGGGTTACATTCGGACAGGAAGCAAAGATACGATGAAGGGTAGGGAAGAAAGGAAACTCCTTCTCAATCTCCTCTGATAAACCGACAAATTAGGTGATTAAACAGATATAGCAAATCTACCACATACTCCAGATATTGACAGCGTGTAGAGGGGTCTCAACACAAGGGCCTTCGCCGGAAATATAGTAGGAGAGTGTTTTCTCACCGCCTTGGGAGTCACTGTCATCGTCTCGGACTCCCTCACCGGTTTCTTGGAGCCGCTTAGCATGCTTCTTGTATGAGTTCCTGAGACTAAAATAAAGGTATGAGACAAGAAAAACAAGGAGTTTGATAATTTACCTCTCGAATTTGCTCTTAACGCGGTCACGGACTGTAGTGGGGCTAATAGCAAACAATTTGGGGAATATGGCCCCGGCAATACGTGTATACACAGTGACCTTGGTCTCGCCACTTGTATTCTGTCAGAAAGTCGTGTTAATCAGTTTTAAAATGGGGAAGGAGTCATATTTACCTCGTCCACAGTCTTTTTGCCAAAGAGAACACGGTAGTTCTCTTTCTTTTCGATATGTTGCAACAAAGCCCAAACCGCCGAGGATTTGTCTGCAGACCAGTTTATTTCAGGAATGTGGGGTTTCTCGGCCTTCCCAGCCTTGTCAGCAGTGGTGCGAGCCATGTCACGTAAAATTAGAAATAGAAACAATAAAGGAGAGTGTGGGATTAGATGTCTAGCGATGTCGTACAAGAGGAAGACGGTGACAAGACGCGTCAACGTGTTGGTCACAAAAGGTCACAGCTTGGACTCTCAAAATAATGTTATATAAGCTGATGGCTCTGCGTGCTGCGAGCTGCGTCTGCGAGCTGCGCCCAGCTTTGAACGTCCCTACTGTAAATCCGGTCCATGGGTCGTTGAGCTTCTCCCAACTTCTCCAGCTCGACGGTTGATCATAACGCTATTCCAATTCATCAAGAAACTCCATCCGCCCATGTTCAGCGATGTGGAGCGGAATAAGTATCGGCTCGTTCACACCTCGCAGCCACCGAGAGCAGGTAAGAGTATTCAGATGGTTCCTTCCCCCGACGTCTACGCGTTCCAGGCTTGCGCACTCTGAAAAGAGTTCGATGAGGCGGTGTGGTTTATCAAGCGCGTTCATAAACACGTAGGATGGCTCTAGAATGAGGAGAACTTGTAGGTTGGGAAGAGTCGGTATGAATTTCCAGTCCTGCAACTGATAGTCAAAATTGCGGAATAAGCCGTATGGATAGAAGCTACGAACACCTGGATGCATTATTTGTATTTCAAGAAAACAGAGAGAACGGAGGTAATTTGGTAGCCTATAGAGGGAATGGATGGCTGTACTCGAATCTCCCGCCCGATATGACAGTGAACGGAGTTTGTTCAGTTGGTCCGAAATATCGCTGAGAAGGCCGTAAATGGCTTGAACTGGCTCCTCTTTGGGGTAAGTCCATTCGAATCGTGCTACATTACGACCAGGTAAAATGGCCTTTGCGGCATATATGTTGCCACGAAGCACTTTCAGATTTGGGCAGGCTAGGGGAGAAAGTCGTCGTCGCGCATGACCTCGAAATGTGTTTGAGATCAAGAAAACGAGGTCTTGTTGGCTCTCAAGGAAGCTCTCGAAGGGCGCTATCCCTTGGTGACAGCTCACTTCAAAGGAAACGAGGCGAAAAGACGCATTGGGGAAGAGAGTTTGCGAGTTGACCACAATCATGACCATGTCAGTAAGGTGCAGTGTTTTGAGATTGACGATATTCAGCCACCACCCATAGCCTGGATGCGATATAGGCAAGGGGAGCATGGGGCCGACAAATGAGGTTACGAAACCCGCGAGCTTGGGGTTGTTGACCATGGTTTCTGAAAAGCCATAGAGCTCGACGTAATTTTGTAGGCGAATGTTTGAGTACAGAAGTGGGCTGACTTGGTCGTGGAGGACATGACAGGTTCGGGAGACGCTGCAGAGCAGTTTTTTGTCTTTGCGTATGTTGTTCAAGACAGCATAGATAAGCTCTGGTGGCAGATTGAGCAGAGACATAGTTGTGGGAGTGATCAAGCTTGGTGACCCTGCCACACACTGCTGGAAGGGGATTATTCTGCAACGCGCAGAATTGGCGCAGAATGTAATGTGAGATAACAAAATTCTGCATAGTGTAGAATAGGGGTGCTCACAGTAGCGTTTTTCGGTTGTTTTTCGACTGTTTTTCGGTTCATTTTTCGGCCGTTTTTACTGCCAAATTGAAATCTTCGCAGGAAAAATGAACGAAAAATAAACCGAAAAACAACCGAAAAACGGCTACCGTGAGCTCCTAGCACCAGGATTTCGTGAAAAACAGCCAAGGGGTATGGAAGAAAAAAATTGGGGATATCATGTTGTTTTTTGCGTTTAAGGATTCTCGGACCCTCCCCCCCTCCCCCCATTTCCTAATTTGGACGTGTTCCTGATGACAAATTCATATTAGTCATGTTAAATTGTCAACTTTTTGCGTTGGTCCGACTCGCTCTCTATTTTCTCCGGTCTGTGCAAGGTCTGTGTTTGTCCTGTGTTCATTGCTACAAGCCTAATTTGGTTCATTTTTGAGTCATATCCGTCATGGGCACATAGGATCTTCTCTTTATCGTCGACTTTGACTATGTAGTGGCTTAATGTCACACCAAATTGCAAGTCCAGGGATGCAAAATCGCTAAAATCAAGCTAAAATATCATTCTTTGTTGGACAACCATGATTTTGCGCCAAAAAAAGTGCATAGATGCCGCGTTTATGGCCAGGATCATCCATTTGCGTACTTTGAGAGTTGAATTTGACCTAAATGTGCTACATTTATTTGTTTCCACCTCAATTATTGCCATTTATATCCTCCAAAAAAAATACGTTTAAGGTCTCGCTAGGACCCCCCCCCCTCCCAGGATGATGTGCCGGCATTTGCCGATCCCTACCCCTTGAAAACAGCTGAAAAACAGATTTCACGCCCACTCGGCATTGCAGCTTGCCTTCTAGCTCCGCTGCACCACTGGTTCTGTCTTCGTTTTATTTCTAAGTTACTATCTGTTCAATTCCCATGAGTCAACTACAGGAGTTCAGGTGGATCTGTTCAAGTTAGGGAAATGCAAGGGTTCGCAAACCCGTGCGGGTCACGGGTAAGGGTACTCGCGGGTCACGGGTACGGGTAGCGACTCGCATACCCGCGACGTTGAAAACAAGCCCAAGAACTCGTTTTTTGGTGGAGAATTGAGTGAGTTAGAGCTCATTTCGTGAAAATCATCGAAATTGACTCAATCTCTATCATTTCTCCACCGATTTCGACGTTCTTGGAGCTGTTTTGACGGGTAAACCCGCGCAGGTCACGGGTACGGGTGCTGGCGGGTACGGGTACGGGTAGGTGCCCAGACACCCGCGGGTTACCCGTGCATTTCCCTAGTTCAAGTTCAGATATCATACTTTGCGGGAATGGTTATACAATTAAATGTATTTATTACTACGTATTACACTTGAAACTACATATAGTAGAGACAAAAACAAAGGTTAGGGCAGCGAGATAGCTCGAGCCCAACACCACAAGGAAAGGGGAAGGAGCGGGAGCGGGCTGGGCAGTGCGGGCAGTGGAGCTCGCTGTGTAAGAAACGGCAGAGGAGGTGACTCAGATGGCGCTGGTTTCGCGCACATACTCAGTGCTATGAAAAAGGCAGGATGGGTTTTCACGCAAGGTACATACCTATGTAGCGGCCCTTCCTCCACCTCCCCGCTATTTTGAGGCCCTTCCCTTCACTCCAGTGTGGCTTGGTCCTCAGGGTTGTCATGCTAGGCGAACTGAGCGCCGGGGTTGTCGTTGTTGGCCTCACTCCGTGGTTCCGTGCACCGCGCGGTGTTTGTTGAGGCAGGGTTTAACTCCTGGCAGACGTAAAAAGGGGAGGTGGTGGTCAGGAAGTCGATGAAGACCATTGAACAATGCAAAGGGACCACGATGGAGCTCGCAACGACGGCGGGTCACGATGTGGGCAGTGGGGTGGGTGGGGGTCAGGAGAGAACAGGAATGTGGAGTGCTGGCAACATGGTTCGGTCGGAGATCGAATTTCTTGACAAAAAACGAAGTGGAAAAATGAACGAAAAATATGTAGTGGATGAAAAACAGCCCCAGGGCTGTTTTTCTGGTTCGTCTTCTTTTTGAGCTCTTTTCGAAGCCTTTTTGATGTTGTTTTTTGATCGAAAAACGAACCGAAAAACAAGCCGAAAAACGTTACCGTGAGCTACCCTAATGTATTTTTCTGCATCAATTCTACAATTTGGCAGATTTTTCTCAGAAACTTCTCAGAATTAGAAATTCTAATTGTTTATTGCCGTCGACAGAATGTCAACTTCTGCGACAATTCTGCGACACATAAAATATTCGCAGAATTTTACATTCTGCTTAAATTCTCCATTTGGCAGAATTTATCATTCTGCACTCAAAAATGCAGAATCTTCGCAGAACTTCCGCAGAATGGATTAATTTGGCAGTGCTTACACGACTTTGCAGAATTTTGTCAGAATTTTTCCTTCTGCGGTTACGCAGAACAATAAATTCTGGTCATGGGAGAATTTCGATAAAAGGTAAAATTCTACCAAAATTTTGATTACCTGAGAATCGGTGCAGAAATTGAAGTTCTGCCGACGGCAGTAGACAATTAGAATTTCTAATTCTGAGTAAATTCTGAGAAAAATCTGCCAAATTGTAGAATTGGAAGAAAATGATACATTCTACGGTATGTAGAACTTTTTTATCTCACATTACATTCTGCATCGATTCTGCGCGTCGCAGAATAATTATATTCTCGTCCTTGTGAGGTACGAGCATAGATTAGAATGCCGACTTTGGGTCAGCGGAAAGCACGTGAACACTAACCACCTCGTCACCGTGTTTGACGTGTGACGAGGGCTAGCTTTTTGCTTCTGCTAGCCATGTCCAGCCTTCAGCTACGTGCTACGCTGCTAACTGCAAACGCATACTGGTGCCCTCGCTTTCTTTCGAGACGCCTTCCGCTCCTCAGCTCACCTGCATTCGGCAACCAGACTCGCTAAGCGAAGGACATATCGTTTCCACACAGCTAGAACTACACCGACTGGACCGCGCTATCTAGTGATTGGAAGTCCGGTCCGGTCCGGTCTTTAGGTCTGAAATCCAAAGACCGAGACCGAGACCGGTCTTTTGCGGTTCATTAACTGCAAAAGACCGCCCAAGACTGACCAGGACCGGTTCAGAGCAGTCCTGGTCGGTCTTGGGCGGTCTTTCAACCGGTTTAGACCGGTCTTTTCAGTCCCAAGTAAAATATTCTCAAACTAGTAGATAGACATGTATAATCATGTGTATTCATTGATATGTAAGACTAATTTACATGTATATAGCTGTAAATCGAACTGAATACAATGATAAATGAATTTACCTTGGTAGTGACATGAAATATGTGTAATTAAATCAAATTTCTTCAAGGATTGGCTGAGTTATGCCTAAATTCGATAAAATTGACTGATTTGGCCATAACTCACTTAGTTTTTAACTTAAAAATATGAAATTAATATCGTTCGAAAGGTATTTAGTAGGCGTATTTTAGTGTAAATTTATACGCGAAAAGACCGGTTGAGACTGGTTTAAACCGGTTTTTCGTCGGTCTTGAGATTTTCGAAATTGACAAAGACCGAAGACCGGACCGCGGTTGCGGTCTTGATCAGTCTTGCGAATTTCCGGTCTTTTCCAGTCCAGTCCTGGTCCAGTCCCGGTCTTTTCGTAGTCCTTTAACCGGACTTCCAAACACTATACATACCTGCCTTCGACAATCGCTACTCGTAGCCGTGGTGTACCACCCTCAACCCCGGAACCTGATCCAACCGGTGATGCTGTTTAAGTGTTTTCCAACACTCAAAGCTTCCTGCCGTCAGATCGAGAACTTGAATCGGTGTATTCGCCTCCTTCCGTGAGACGAGAAAGTTCAACAGGATGTCCGTGTCGGGATTGTGGAATTCTTGAACTACCAACTCTGTGAGGGAGGGCATGCAAACGGGGGTTTCCTCGGTAAGTATCGGGATAAGGAGGCGGAGAGCATTAGCGTTGACTTCTAATTCTTCAACAGAGGTTAGGGAGGAGACAGTCTCGCTGAAGTCTGGGTCGTTCGGCGACAAATCGTGGTCCGAAATAAGAATCGAGCAACGGTCGATATCCTCGAGTAGCTCCGAGTTCGAACTAAAATCTTCCAGGAACATCCACGGGTCAGGGATATCACTTTGGGACTCGAGGTTGAAGCTGAATGAGGCGTCATTTGCGGAGAGCTCGAATTCGCGTTTGCCTATCTTCAATATGAGGTCGTGGGGTAAAAATTCTTGGAAGCAGAGCTCGAAATAAGAATACAGGATACGTTGGGCTGCAATGAGGCTCGACGGGGTGAACGCGGAGACTCCTGTTAAGAAACAGAATTGGAACCCAGCGGGGAGAACGAGGTGCAGCAAAAGCGCGAGGTACTTGGAGATCGCCCGTCCTGTTTCCACATATAAGTCTTTGAGGTGCGGTAGCGGTACTGTTCGCATCGTATCTTGTCCGATCACAGGCAGATCAGCCTCTTCTTCGTCTGTGAATACCATTAGCGTCTCAAGGAACGGCATTTGGGACACGAAATCAATAAGTTCGTGGGCTCCGAAGTGGCAGGTGAATCGGAGAGTGCGTATGGCGGATAACCAGGTGCTATGTGACCGGATCATGAAATCCTGGTTCGCGAAATGTCTGATCAATGGTGCGTAGCCACCGAACATGTTCAGCCCCACTTTATCCAGCACCGAGCGAGATGGAGGCCAGTACAATGTCACGGAGAAGTGCTCCAGCTGAGGCGCTGGTGTCTGGAAGGCGCGCAACATCGAATCCTCCACATTCGCACAGCTTTGAAGAAGGACGATACTGAGCCACCGAACCCTAGACCAGTGGTCGTCCAAGATCGAAACGAGGAAAGCTTCCAATCTGCTATCACCACCCCCACCCGAGGCCCGGATGTACAGAGGCGAGTTGCCTGAACGGCGTAGGACTTCGGTGCGCCATTTGTCTGGAAACCGCGTGGAGCATGTAAATTCAATCGCTCTTCCCCACAACGAGGACGAGGCGAGGATGAGTTTCCGCCAGGACCTGGATACTTGAGAAAGACGGCGAAGGAAGGTTAGGCCGTGGAGGTTGTTGAACACACTGACCTCCCCGATGCAGGCCAGCAGAGAAAAAATGCGCCCGAGGATGTCCTGGGGTAGCTTGGCAATCGATAATAAAGAGTCGAGGTTGCTTGATTGTGCATTCCCAGAGGGAGGTATGGGCTTGACTCTTTTCCCCATCGTTTCACTGTAGATGTGGTATGAAAGCAAAGGTAAATTGTTTCAAGTCTCAGACATATACTTGTGTGGCAGACTCTGAATCAGTCATGTTCCGTTTAGAGCATATCCGGGACATTCCAGAACGCACGAATGGGCAGTGAGTCTAAATTGGACATTAAAATACAAATAGACGATGGAGAACATAAGGAACTTTGAAAACAGGTATGTCATCAGTGCGTTTAAAACCGAGAAGCTTTGTCACCAACTCTTATTTATCATCCAGAAATTCTATTCGTCCCCTTTCCGCAACAGCTAAGGGAATGGAAACAGGTTCAGCCTTTCCGCGGACCCACCGAAAGCAGCCGTAAGTCCGGCGGAACACGTATCCAGCGACGTCGAGACGTTGGAGCGTGGGACAACTCGAGAAGAGCTCAAGAATGCGGTCTGGCTGGTCGATGCTGCTCACAGTTTCCATGCGTGACTCTAGAATCAAGAGAGCACGGAGGTTTGGAAGGGTTGCTATGAAGATCCAATCCTGTAGAAAAAGATAAGAGCTTAAAACATGAGAATAGCATTGAGGCAAACCTCGGGGGACATAAACTCAACCTCTAAGAACCGGAGAGATCGTAAGAAGGCACTGGGTGGATTGAGCGCACCACTGAACATCGAATGCGAAGGACGCGCACTTTTTGTTATCTTGTAAGATAAGGAGCGGATGGCGTTCAACTCCTTCGAGATGAGGGTGAGGGAAATTATAGGGATCCTAAGAGACTCTCCAGGCTGATAATTCCACACGAAACGCACCACTCGGCGACCAGGGAGGAAACTTCCGGCCACATAAATATCCCCGCTGAGCACCCTCAGGTTTGGGCAAACGAGTGCGGAAAGCTTCGGCAGCCCAGTGTAGTAACAGTGAAAAATGTCAACGGAAAGCAGGTCGGGCTGCTTTATTAGAAATTCTTCGATGACATCTACGGCGCTATATAGACCTGTATGAAAGGATTCGAGGGAAAAGGGGGGGTTGGGGGGGAAATATTGATAAGCCTGATTCGGCGGAAAGGTGGTCCTGAGATGTTTGAGGTTAACAACCCGTTGCAGCCAGCCCTGCAGCGGCTCGAATACATCGAGTAAGGATAACGGTGGCTTAAGTGGACCGGAATACGACTTTACGAGGCGTGCAAGATGGGGCTTGTTCAGCATGGTTTCAGCGAAATGGAAGAATTGGCTGTCCTTCGTGTGATAATTCGAAATGATGACATTGGAATAGAGCAGCGGAGTGACGAATGCGTGAAGAGCATAGCAGGTAAGAGAAACTGCAAAGAGAGTTTTCTGGTCGTGTATGTTTTCGAGAATGGCTTGGACGAGTTCGAGCGGTAAGGCTGGTGGAGACATGGTGATGGGACGTGGTCAAGTTCATGTGTTGTTTCTGCAAACAGCAATAATTTCTCAACAACGATCAAAGCTCATCGGAACCGAGTGTAAACTTACCGAGATCATTTATTAATTCAGAGTCAGTGCACGACTGAAGAAGAATATCCTCTCATGATCAGGCCGTTTCGCAGATGACAGATGGTGGTAAGTATCACTTACCTGCCAAATGGATCGTCTATTCCTGTAGCCGATCAGGTTTTGTTTGTTTATTCTACTCTCATTGAAGTGAAAAAGAACGCAACTTACCTAGACCGTACCGCCATCGACGCCTGTACCCTTCGAGGAAGAGGACAGAGACCCGTTGGTCAAATGTGTTAGCGAGCAAAAGGTAGTCGGGAGGACAAGAAAATAAGCATGCAGTCGATAGGGAAATGTTGACAGAAAGGATCTAGATGGGGAAGAGAAAAATGGGCAGGTGGTACCTCGACGAAATAAAAAGAAAAAGGCAAGAGTCCCTGATGGTCGATAAAACGACATCAAACTTCCTCAAAGTAAAAGTTATAATCAAGAAATTCCGTCCGTCCCATTTCAGCCACTTTCAGAGGGATAGAGAGTGGTATGTCCATACCGCGTAACCATCGATCGCATCTTCGATTCAATGCCATATAAATGGGGTGATGGAAGTCTACGCGTTGGAGCGTTGGGCATTGTTGTAATAGTTCTGGGATACGAGCCTGGCACTTTATCAAGCTTGCATGGCTCTTCGCTACGCTGGGCGACTCAAGGACAAAGAGAACGCGCAGGTTTGGGAGGGTCGGAATGGCTTCCCAGTCCTAGGCGAAAATATATTGATTAGATTCTCAACTTGGAAGAGGGGAGAGAAGGCTTGGACGCGAACCTCGGGTAGCATAGCTTCGATCTCTAAAAACCGGAGGGATCGTAGGTACGCGCCAGCCGGGTTGATCACCTTAAACATGGATTGAGGGAACATCTGGATCTCTGCTTTGTACGACAAGGAACGGAGGTTGTTTAGTTCCTTTGAAATATCGCTAAATAAGCTGGGTGGAAGATGGATAGGCTTTCCTCTTTTCCAGTCCCAGTCGTACTCCCACACAAATTGCACGACTTTGCGACCAGGTAAGATGCTCTTGGCGGCGAATGAGTTTCCAGTTAGCACCTTAAGGTTCGGGGAGGCGAGGGGGGAAAAGGGCCGCATCACGGTGGTTGGAAAACGGTAGAAAAGGAGGGAGGCGAGATCCGGTTGGTCTTCGAGGAAAGGTTCAATATCGAGTTCATTGCCTTCCAAGACGGCTATCTGCAGATATTCGAGACGGAAAGGACACTTTGGAAATGGATTTTTGGCAAGATCGTGTTCAACAAAGACGAACATGGTCTTGACGTTGACGATATTCTGTAGCCAGCCCTTGAGTGGCTCAAACCGGGCAGAGGAGGACTTTGGGTAAAGAATGCCGTTGTAAGACTTCACAAGGCTCGCTAGATAAGGGTTGTTCACCATGGTTTCGACAAAGTGAAAGAATTTTTCGACAGAGTTGAAATGTACGAGGGTGGTGACTTCAGAATAGATCAACGGAGTGGCAAGGTTGTGCAGAATGTGGCAGGTAAGAGAAACTGCGCACAGAGATTTTTTGTCGTCTTCGTATGCGAGACTATTGAGAATAATCTGAATAAGCTCTGGTGGCAATTCAGGTTGAGGCATTGAGAATCTTTGCTGGTTGAGCGAAATCAGAATTTTCGATGAGATGGGAAAGTGGGAAAGCGCAGTTCAATTATTTTGGCGTATTGATTTACCCACTGATGACCAGAGTACGGCCTGTGTTCGGCAAGTCCGAGTCGATCAGCTACCTGACTCTACCTCCCAACTACCTAGTTATCATCCAGAAATTCCATTCGTCCCTTTTCAGCAACGGCCAAAGAGATAGAAATAGGTTCATCTCTTCCTCGCATCCACCGAAAGCAAATGTTAGTCCTACGATACATATGTCCAGCGACATCGACATGGTGGAGAGTTAAACAGCTCGCGAAGAGCTCAGTGATGCGGGTTGTCTGGTTGACGTTGCTCACGTCTTTGCAGTGTGTCACTAAAATAAAAAGAGCGTTAAGGTTGGGTAGAGTGGGTATGAAGATCCAGTCCTGCATAAAATGAGACAAGAGCTTAACCGGAAGACAACCGCCGATGCAAACCTCGGGTAGCATCAACTGGACCTCTAAGAAACGGAGAGAGTCTAGAAAGGCGCTAGGTGGATTGAGTGCGCCTTTGAACATGGAATGTGTAGGGTATGTAGGGTCTGCTATCTTGTAAGAAAGGGATCGGAGGTTGTTCAATTCCTCTGAGATTTTACTGAGCAATGTCGGAGGGACGTTGACCGACTCTCCGTTTTGATAATTCCACACGAAACGCGTCACCTGGCGACCTGGAAGGAAACTTCTGGCGGCGTAAATGTTCCCGCTGAGCACCCTCAGGTTAGGGCAAGCGAGCGGGGACAGTAACCGTGACCCAACCGGGCGAAAGCGAGCAATACTGAGAGAAAATAGGTCCGATTGCTGAATAAGAAAATTTTCAATGACTTCCGTGCCGCCGTAGAAGCCTACATGAAGAGACTCGAGGGAAAAGGGGCAGTTGGGAGAGAAATATTGATGAGAATTCGGCGGAACTTTGGTTCTCAAGGTTTTGAGGTTGACAATGTGTTGAAGCCAGCTCTGCAGCGGCTTGAATTCCTCGGATAGGAATGCTGGTGGCTTGAGTGGACCGGAATACGACTTCACAAAGCCCGCAAGATCGGGCTTGTTTAGCATCGTTTCAGCAAAACGAAAGAATTGGCTGTCCTTCGTGTGATACTTCAAATTAGTACTACTTATGCCGCATAATTTACAAGATTTACGGCCCAATAAGGTAACTATGCTTAGTCATCCGATCACGATCGACCGTACGCGTCGGTCAGCGTCCGCGCGCGCCTCCTCCTCTCCCTCCGCGTCGGCGCAGAGTCCTCTCGACGTTCGGTGGGCGGGCTGATTGACTGATTGATGGGTGCCGGAGATAGTGGCGCTCCCAAAAATCCAAAAATAGCCTTCTGGGCGGTGCCTCGACCTGTGTCGTTCACCCCGATTGTTCGGGTCCCTCCTCCCCGCTTCCCGCGTGCTTTCCCTCCCATCTGAGCTCCCTTCCCCTTCGTTTAGATACCTGTATTATGTAGAAAAAATATATAGAGCCCTTGGAAATTTTTAAAATATGATAGAGTCTCTAATTGAGCTGTTTTCCGGCCTCAAAGCACAAGATTTCCCTTGCAATTCGTCAAAAAGACGAAAAAGACACCTGGTTCGCTCACATAAGTTGCATAAGTAGCCATAAGAACTTATTTTTGAGCAATTTACCGTAAATCAGCTCAATTTACATGATTTACAGCGAACCCGAGCTGGTTCGCGACGTGGTTTGCTTATTTTCGGCTCCCCAGAGGTCCCTGCGTCGTGTCAACCCTTTTCGGCTCCCCAACGCACGGCGGTCCAGTGCAGAAATCCTCAATAAATAGTGCACAATGAGTTCTCTGACCCCCTCGCAGCTGGATTCTCAATGATTAATTTTTTGGCTTTGATTTACAAGATTTACAAGCTATAAAATCCAAAACACCCTCATTTCGAGGCCAAAAATTCTGAAAAGCGGCTCTGGAGAGCCAACTGTCTCGCGGCACCTCTTGCCGTCGCCAATTCCTCGCTTCCCCCACTGACCTTCGAATTTCCCGCACTCTCGTGTCAGGGTCTCCACTCGATTTACCGCTAAGGCGGGCCGCCCGTAAATTCAAGAAAATAACTATACTTATTACCATCAAAAAACCAGTCCTCGCTCAACCCCCCTCCTCGAGCACCCCACCCTCCTGCGGTGAACAGTGACGAGTGCAGAGAGCAAACCAGAGTCTGGTCTTGATGCATATGGACCTCCAGAGGCAAAATGGATGAAAAAAACCGTCGCCTCTGGCGAACGTCATCCGCAACGCGAACTCTGCATCCACCCATAAACGTAGTCTAATTCTCCTGTAAACTACATAACTACACTCCTCTGGGTTACAGCACCAGTCTGATACCAGCATTTTGCCTACAAACAATTCGTTTGAGCCACCGCGCGTCGGGGATGTCAGCGTCGAGCAGCGCCTGTGCACCACGTCACCAAAGGCCAAAGACTCGTCAGCGAGAGATTACTACCCGAAAACCTGCTTTATAAGACCTCGCCTATGTGTCCTTTTACAACCTGCAGAGAGTCTCGAACAGCAAGGGCCTAACACGACATCCAGCGAGCTCGCTCACTGTCCGAATCTTCCCGCAGCTGTTTGATCGGAACGGAAGTGAACGGGCCGGTGACGCCGCATTTGGTATTCGGACGCTTAGCGCGATTCGCGATCAGCGCTTGTTCAGCGCTTCACCTGGCGGAAAGGTCAGATAGACACCGAACTACATTATTGACAACAATTGCGAGCCCTAAAAATTAATCAGCATAGTCCTGCGTGGCCCTGCTTGCCACTTTTTTCCTGTACATGACGGACTCTGAAGGACAGCTCATAAATCTCAACTGCTAAGGCTCCATTGACTAGAGAAGCACAAATAAAATATACTATTTTCAATCCCTATCACTCTGATGTGGGAAGATTGGAATACTACTCCTAGAGGTGCTTTTTTATTGTTGTCTCCCTTATATTCATTACCCAGTGTCTATCCGTCCATTTCAGAACAATAACCCAACCAAAGCAAGCAAAATGTAGGCCAGATAAGGCATACATTATTTACCGAGATGAAATTGGAGTCACTCGTTATATGGTGACCTTACAAGAAAAACCCAGTGAACATAATCTCAAAAATATTGCATGGCAACTAAAACTCAGGCAGTACATGTGTAGAAGACAGCCGCCGCCACTCACCGGTTTTAACCACAAAACGGCGCCTACAAGTTAATACAACTGCCCACTAGGCAAGCCTTCCCGCGCGCACAATATAGGCACTGGCCCTGCATTAGGCCTGTGTACTTTTTTCCAAACAACGGCGGTGACACCGTGCCACATCATTGAGATCACTGGTTTTTTGTTGGAATGGTCCTAGATAACAAAAAGTTATCATCTCAATGTCACTACTATACCGAGGAAAGGAATTTTTAATAACACCCCTTCAAGTTAAAATTTCTAAGTCTATGACACTCTCAAAATAAATTATAAAACCAGTCTACTAACTGTTCAGTTCCACTGGCACCATCAACAACCTTTCCCAAACCTTTCCAACCTTGGTCTGTGATATTGAATGATAATGTGATTCTGAGCTCAGTCTCTTTGCTCTGTGTACGGTATCGTGAGGGCGGCCTTAAAAGCGGCGCGGCTTGATAGGTATTGGTGCACAGAGTCCGAGACGGCATGCGAGAGTGCTTGCACGCATGCTGATACTCTCGGAAACCCGGTGTTCAGCTATTGGACCATGCCGGTTATACTACTACTACTACTACTACTACTTCGAAATGGTGACATTGGAATAGAGCAGGGGAGTGGCGAGTGCATTCAGCTCATGGCAGGTAAGAGATACTGCACAGAGAGCTTCGTCCTGTAGATTACCGAGTATTACCTGGAAAAGTTCAAGCGGCAGGTTTGGTGGAGGCATGCTGGTGGGACGTGGACAAGTTCATGAACGTGCAATCAAAACCGCAGCTCATCGGGACCGAGTGCATATCTAATACTGCGATCATCGCTGCTCCATCGTCCTAAGCTACAAAAATATAATTTATTTAGACACCAACAGAACTGCGATAATTATAAGTTATGCGTACCTCGCGCAGTTCGCTGATCAAATATTGACTTTTTCCAATATTTAGAACACTCGTGCGACGTTTCCTCATTGAGCTTATCGAGTAGGTCTGGTTTACTCGTAAACAAATGGGAGTAAATGTATAGGATTCGGACTGTTGGCTCATCCTACTGACATCGGTTGAGCCAGCTCACAGCAGAAAATAGATCGCGTGAGACAACGAGTCATGCAGTTATGGTTGACGATGTGAGAACGAAGGAAGCTGGAAATCGTCCCCGTTTGGGATGTGGGGCAACTGAAGGAAGCGTCGATGAAGCCTCTTAGCGAGCAAACAGTAGGCTCCTCGAAAATTTTTTTTGCGGGTAACCAATAGCTCGTGCCAATGGACATAAGGTCAAGTTCGAGAAGAGAGAGGCGGATAGGTGGTAACACGATGGAATGAAGAGAAAGAGAGGATATACCGGAAGCCTCCTCGGGATTAAAACAACATCAAATCTCCTCGAAGTCGTCATCCAGAAATTCCGTCCGTCCCTGTTCAGCGACTGTCAAAGGAACAGAGATCGGTGTTTCTCTACCGCGCAGCCATCGATTGCAGGTTCCCTTTAATGCCATATGGATGTTTACGGGGTCATGAATGTCGATGCGTTGAAGGGTTGGGGATTTTTGAAGTAGCTCTGGGATAAGAGCCTGGCGATTCATCAAGCTCACACCGCTCATTGCGACGCTTGGTGACTCTAGGATAAGGAGGACGCGGAGGTTTGGGAGGGTCGGAATGGCTGCCCAGTCCTAAGTGTGAAAATATCATGATTGATCAGGGTTTCAACTCGAAGCAGAGAGGAGAGGGCAGAGATGCAAACCTCGGGCAGCAGAGCTTCGATCTCCAAAAACCGGAGGGACCGCAGGTACACGGCGGCCGGGTTGATCACTTTAAACATGGAGTGGGGGACCATTCGGAGCTCCGACTTGTACGACAAGGAGCGAAGATTGCCCAGTTCTTCTGAAATTTCGCTAAACAAGGTGGCTGGGAGATGGTTAGGCCTTCGTTCCTCCCAGTCCCAGTCGTATTCCCAGAAAAATCGTGCGACTTTGCGACCAGGTAGGATACTTTTGGCGGCGAACGAGTTTCCAGTCAGCACCTTTAGGTTAGGACAGGCGAGGGGTGAAAAGGGCCGCATTACAGCGCTTTGGAAGCGGTAGAAACTGAGGGAAGTGAGATTTGGTTGATCTTCGAGGAAGGGTTCAATGTCAAATTCATTGCCTTCCAAGGAGGCAATCTGCAGACAATCGAGATGGAAAGGACACTTTGGAAAGGGGTTTTTGACGAGATCGTGGTCAACATAAAGGAACATGGTTTTGACGTTGATGATATTCTGTAGCCAGCCCTTGAGTGGCTCAAACCTGGCAGAGAAGGACGACCTTGGGTAAAGGTTGCCGTTGTAAGACTTTACAAGGCTCGCGAGATAGGGATTGTTCAACATGGTTTCGATAAATTTGAAGAATTTGTTGACAGAGCCGGAATTTACGAGTGTAGTGACTTCGGAATAGATCAACGGAGCGGCGATGTTGTACAGATTGTGGGAGGCAAGGGAAACTGCGCGCAGAGTTTTTTTGTCGTCTTCGTATGTGAAGTTTTTGAGAATGACCTGAATAAGTTCAGGCGGCAGTTCTGGTCGAGGCATCGAAAATTTTTTGCGAGTCGTGTGGAAGGGAGGGACAGAGCTGCGATTTGATTATTTTGGCATGTTGATTCACCTTTCCTACGGATTGTACGGCTTGTGCTCGGCACGTCGATCAGCACGAATTAATTGCTATTTAGTCTAAGGATACATAGCTATTTGACGACCAGGTTTAACAGACGTAAGATCAGTTAGTATCTCAACTGATATAAAAAAATCAAGAAAGGAGGGGAATAGCTGAACCATCCTTGATAATCGAAACCGACTCGGACATCAAACCTCTTCAAAGTCGTCATCTAAAAATTCGGACCGTCCTTTTTCGGCGACCTCCAAGGGGATGGTGATAGATTCCTTGACACCACGCAGCCATCGAGCACAGTTTGTCGGACTCATAACCGGGTTGTGAAAGTCGACGCGTTGGAGGGTTGAACATTTCTGGAAGAGCTCTGGAATACGCGCATGGTGCTTTGTCAAGCTCGCCTGGTGTACCGCTACGTCGGGCGTCTCTGAAACAAAGAGGACACGTAATGCTGGAAGGGTAGGTATAGCCTCCCAGTCCTAGTTGGAAAAGAGATCAGTCGAGGCCTCTAGAGTCGAGAAAATGAAGACGAGATCAGTTGGGGAACTGACCTCGGGCAGCAACGCTTCCACCTCCAAGAATCGAAGGGATCGCAGGAAGGCGTCGGCGGGTTTTATCGCATTGAACATAGACTGGGGGAAATAGCTGTCATTTCCCCTTTTGTACGACAAAGAACGTAGGTAGTTCAATTCTTTCGAAATGTCGCTAAACGATTCGGTCGGGAGATGAATCGGGCTTGTGCTTTCCCAGTCCCATTCATACTCCCATTCAAATCGCACGATTTTGCGACCTGGTAAAATGCACTTGGCGGCGAATGAGTTTCCACCGAGCACTTTCAAGTTGGGGCATGCGAGCGGAGAAAAGGGCCGCGTTGCTTCATCTTGGAACTGGACGAATTTGATGGAAGACAAGTTTGGTTGGTCTTCGAGGAAGGGTTCAATATCGAGGTCATGGCCTTTATAGAACATTAGTCCAAGGGATTCGAGGCGGAAAGGACACTTGGGGACGGGATGATTGGCTAGATCGTGTATAACCCTGAGGTCCATGGTTTTGACGTTGACGATATTCTGTAGCCAGCCTTTTAGTGGCTCATACCTAAGAATGGATTTTGAAATTGGGTAGAGCATTCCTCCATAAGACTTTAGAAGGCTAGCGAGATGTGGGTTTGTGGACATAGTTTCGACAAATTGGAAGAATTTGTCAAGAGACCTGTAGCGCGAGATTACAACTCGAGAATATATCAAAGGAGAGGCAAGGTCGTGCAGAATGCGACTGGCAAGAGAAACCGCGAGGAGAGCTTTCTTGTTATGCTCGTCTGCTAAGTTATCAAGAATTTTCAGAATGAGTTCGGGCGGTAGTTGTGGTTGAGGCATTGCGAATTTACACTTTCGAGGATGAGAAAAGAGAGAGAGAGAATGGGGCCTAATTTGGTTGCTTTGCGATATTTCACAGCAGCCTTTTCGGCCAGTCGGCTTGAGTTCAGAACAGCCTCAATGTTTTTCCTTATTCCCATCCCAGCCTCATAATTGGACTCGCAACTACCTTTTTGCCTCTCTTTTGTGTGATATCTAATCCCATGTTTGAACTTGAGGGAAGGGTGACAGAAAAAAGAAGATTCTCTTCTCGAGCTCAGGTCCTCAGGTTAGTTCATCATTTGAAATTGTATTATTCTTCAAATAGTGTTGTGGATGCTACTTTGCGATAATACCGTAAAAGATAATGGAAGATATTGAGAGATACTTGTACCAGCGACGATGTTACAAACGAAAAAGAACCAAGAAAAAAAAAGGAATAAATTCTACCAAACTCTAAGCTATCGCAGCGATGTCGTAGAAGAAGGACCCGACAACGCCGGCGGGGCGACAGACGGGCGCTACGCATTCACGCCCAGTCCATAGCGTATCCCGTAATAGTTCTCCGCGAGGTGAGACGGCACGTACCCGTGCATCTCCTGCGGGAACGACTCCCACTCCTCTGGGTTCTGAGCGAGGGCTGCAGGGGTGTAAGTACGAGATGCTGGTGTTCGAGGAGTGCGAGGTGTTCTGGGCGCGGACTGGGATGCGCGTCGGCAGTGGGTATGCCCTGGTGCTGGAGTGGGCGTGTAGTCGTCAATGTCTTTATAGTCGTAGTCGTAGTAATAATCGTTAAGGAGATAGAGATGGGTTCATCCTTTCCGCGTAGCCACCGGTGACCGAAAGAAAGCAAATGCTATTCCGACGATACATATGTCGACACGCTGGAGAGTTAGACAACTTGCGAAAAGCTCGGAGATGTGGGCTGTCTAGTGGACGACGCTCACGTCCTTGCAGTGAGTCACTAAAATAAAAAGAGGCAAAGATTGGGTAGAATGTATGAAGATCCAGTCCTGTGTAAAATGAGACAAGAGCTTGACCGGAAGAAAATTGCTGAGGCAAACCTCGGGTAGCATAATAAGAATCAGAGAGAGCGTAGAAAGGTGCTAGGTAAAATGAGTGCGCCTTCGAACATGGACTGTATTGGGTACGCAATCCTGAGGTTTCTCTGTAATATGGCATATAAGGAGTCGAGTCTGTTCATGAAAGTTTCCGTCCTTGTCTGAACTAAAATCGGCATGGAATGGAAGATTTGTTTCTGTGCGCAATTTCGAGACTCGAAAGGCACAGGCACAAAGACTGTGCTCGGGGTGAAACATTTTCTTCATATCAAACGTACTGGAGACGAAGTCGACGATCTCGTCTATGAGCTCCTGAGAGATTCAGAGCTGCGAAGACGGGGCGAAAGTTGAAGACATGAAGGGAAAACAAGCAAAAAGAGCTGGCTAAAAGTTCAACTTGAGCTTGAAGCCCAAGATTACGATCAGGTGCTGTTTCCTTCCTTATCCGGTAATTTGCTTGAGAGGAAGATTGAGCCAAGTATCATTCGAAAACGGTCTATGCGCTGATCACTCGTCGCTGGCAGTGAGTGCACTTAACTCAAAGCACACTCAAAACTCAAGAGAAGAGGCTTGCAGGCAGGCGACATACACATCTTATTTCAAACAAATCAGCATGGTAGGAAAACATAGATGCCATAACGCCCGAATGGTGAGATATTTAATACACGTATCCCAAAAGCTTCCCACCGACGTTCTTGCGACGCGCCTCTTCGTGGTCGAGTATGCCTGACGAGGTGGTCTGTAATCATACATGGTCAGTCACAACGACCACCAAAAGAGAGTAATGGAGACAGGGAAAAGGAGAGACGAGGGAAAGGGCAAGGAGACAAAGGAATGGGAGAGACAAAGGAAAACGAGAGATAAATGAAAAGGAACGCACAAGGATAATAATCCCAAACCCTCTCGCGGGGAGGAGCAAGTTGACCCAGGACTCGATCTGCGTGTGCTGGATGTTGAACCGGGGCGAGATCACGCCCGTCTTGTTCAGCCGCCCGTTCAGCTGGATCACGATTTTTCCGGCACGGTGGTCGTCGATGATCTCGAATTCGCCGATGTAGCCTGTAGATGGAGATGATCAGTATAAGTTTCAATGAAAATCAAGAAGGAAGAAGGGAGGAAAGGAGGGATGTCATCTCATCTGTGAACTCGTGTTCCTCGGGAGAGGCGAACACACGCTGTATGGTTGTCAGAGACGCGGTACGTCGCTTTTTCGGAGACTTAAAACGAAGGACGCGTGGGGTTAAGAGAGTCGCGCCGGTCGTAGTTATACTCCGAGGGAATGGTAAAAAAGAAAAGGACAAGAAAGGAAAGAGAGGGAGGGCGAGGACAAGGGGGACGGACAGTAAGGGGAGAGGAGGGTAAGGGCACGTCGGGAAGAAAGGTCGCCCCAATCGTAGTTATACTTCGAGGGGACGGTGAAAAAGAAAGCGGGCAAGGAAAGAAAAACAAAAGCGCAAGGGAAGGAGAGGGAGGAGAGGAGAGGGAAAGAGCAAGGGCTCACCGTGACGCTGCATGACGCTCAAAAACTTGACCACGACCTTTGAGGACGGGCGGATGAGCACTTGGCGCTTTCCACGGCGCTCGGCGTTGACGATGTTGTTCAAGCAGTCGTTCTATGGTGTCAGGTCAGTGTTATTTGCAGCGACAAAATGAACAATGAAGATATAAGGACGCACAAGGACAGAGACGCGGACCATTTTGGCTTTTTATTTTGGGGTTTTGGTGTTGGTTTTTTATTGCCGTCGACGAGGGGTTCAGATTCTGAGATGAAGAGAAGGAAGTAAGCAAGACGCCAGAGCCCGGAATGAGTGTCGTGCTACGGAAAGCGCGAGTCAAACAGGCTTTGAGAAGGAGAAGGAGGATGGGTGGTCCTGGGTGTTATTTACCTTGAGGGGTCTTGAGGACGGCTAAGACGACGACGGCGACGACGGCGATGATGGTGGGGAGAAGGAGGGAGGAAGAAAATGAAAAGCACTGGGTATTCCGGATTAGGCAAGCGGTGGCTGAGAAATGAACTGTACAGCACCACCCAGCCACATCGGCAACTCCCGACCCTTTGTTGTCTCCTCACTCTTTTCCGCTCGACGTCCAGACTACGCTCCTCCTCACCAAAGACGACGCAGAAGAAGTTAAAAGGCGATTAATCCAACATGGTGGGTACCTTCTTGACGCCAGTGAAATATGGTGAGGTGCTGATGGTATGTTGTAGGGCCGAGTTCGAACCAAAACCACCAAAAGGGCCTCGAGAGTCCTGATTGAAAAATAGTGAGTTCGGGTTCTGCCTTGCGCTGAGCAGAGGGCTGAATGGTTGCTTTTTGTGTGGAACAGCTACCCCCGCCTCACCCTCGACTTCCACACCAACAAGCGGATCATCGATGAAGTCGTGCGTATCCTCGCCCATCGCAGATTTTCGTCATATTAACCCACATGAAAACACAGGCCGTCGTCCCCTCCAAGCGTCTGCGCAACAAGATCTCAGGCTTCACCACCCACTTGATGAAGCGCATCCAACGCGGGCCCGTCCGCGGCATCTCCTTCAAGCTCCAAGAAGAAGAGCGCGAGCGGAAGGACAACTACGTCCCTGAGATCTCGGCGCTCGATACGACGGCGACGGGGCTCGAGGTGGATCCGGATACCAAGGTGCGTTTTCTTCGTTATTGTGTGTCATTTTTCTCTGGGCCAGGTCTGATGTTGTGTGGTGTTTTTTTTTTTATCTGTAAAGGCTCTCCTGGACTCGCTCAACTTCGACTCCCTCGCTGTGAACGTGATCAACCCCCTCCTCGTCGCTGCCGATCGCGCGCCCCGCCGCGAGCGCAGGACCGTCCCTGGTGCCGGCCGGACATGAGCAGAAGTCTTCTACCTCGTTGCCTTGAGGCTCCGTTTCGACTTATATTTTCGTGTACACGTGGGGTAGTCGGTTGGTGATATGCTACATATGCTATCCTATGCGATTTTATGCCTGCCCCGCCTGTATCAGCATGCAACCCTAAAAGAGAACGCTTTCTTTCTTTTTCGTTGTTCAGTTTGAGCACTGAGTACCGTCTCAAGGGAAATTATCGGATGAGGCTGCAGAAATGATATTGATATTACTGATAACCTCGTCTTATCAGATGCCAACACCATGTAAGCGTCGACCTTAAGAGTCAACGTTTCAACCTCAAGAGTTAACCGTCAAGCTAGTCAAGATACATCGAACCCTAAAAAGAACCAAGACCAAAGCCGACGCTCCCTCCGCTTACTTAGAAACCATCTTCCCCCTGACCTCCACATCATCTGGTCAGATCCATAGAAGATGCAATCTCAATTGGGAGAGCCGAAGATAGGTTGTGGAGCCAAGTGCAAACCCCCGCTCCCGCCCCCCAACCTCAAGGTCAGCGTTAGGTTAGACGTCGACTGCCCCTAGGCCTGCCCTCCTGGCGCCCATCCTTTTAATTATAAGTGCCTGTGCGGCACCAAGCCTGCCAGTGGTGAGCGTTTCACGTTCTGGGCGGTGAATTTCTATTTACTCGCTTGGTGAGCTTTTGTTTTTACTTCCCCTTACGATTGCCTTACGAATCCTCTTCGCCTCCGCCTTGCACCTGAAGCGAATCAAACAACACCTCATGCCTCAACTCACTGGACCATCGCACTGAAAAGACGGAGTCCTGTCCCACCCTCTGGTTGCCTCGCAGCCCCGCCACGCCTTGCTCCCCAAGCATCATGATGACTGGGTGGCACAATGAACCAGCAGCGGCAGTGCCGAAGATGGACGGGGTAATCTTATTCTTGATAGTCTTGATAACTGATACCCGTTCTTGGCCAGATTCTCATACCAACGCAATGACCATTGACCAGCCCACCTCACGATCAAGCTGAAGCTATCGACACCCTCATCGCCTCGACTAAATTTCATCGAATCGCTAGCTTCATATTTAGCACGCTGAAATGACTCCACCTGGAATTTGGTACGTTAATCATTTCGAAGTATTGTTTGAACGATATCATACTCAGCAATAAACAGAGGAATTTAAACCCAACTTCACTCAACTGTCTTCGTCGCTGCATGATACGAGTACCGCTGAGGCACAGGTAATGGAAAAAATGGAGCTTTAGAACCCACTCTCAATTGTGAAAGCCGAAGTTGATGAAACTCGGTGAAAATACCCCTAAAACTCAGAGTCTGAGACCTCAGGCTAAAGGTCGTGGGGAAGCTTCATCGATCGAACGAGCATCGAGCTGAACTTGAAACTATTTTTCATTGCTTTGCTTCACGCTTTCAGTTCGTCGACCGATTGAGCTTGAACCAACCTCTCCAACATCTCTTCGCTTGCCCGCCCCGCCCACATGTCTTCAACTTCGGCCCCATTTTCGCGCCTCTCGCAAGAACTCATAGACGAGATCATCGACTCCGTTTCCGGAAACCTAGGTCCAGAGATGACAGAGCGCACCAAGCTCGATCTCTCCTCGTGCACGCTGGTTTGCAGGGCCTTTCGCCATCGCGCCGAAAAGCATGTATTCCATTCGGTGAAGGTTTTAACTGAATGGTGGAATGTGGGGACCTATCAAGAAGGACTCGATTCATTACTCGCCATCTTACTTGAAAACCCCAGGATCGCATCCTACGTCCGCTGGATATGCTTGGACGTCGAACCCACAACCTTCGACTGGGCCTTGGATCCCGAAGAACCCGTGTTCCTCCGAATTATGGAGCTCATCACGAACGCCAGGAAGCCAGGCATGGAATTGGGGCTGTTCATTTATGGACGCATAGACGGCGTTCACTTGTCAAACAATCGGAACTTCGAAAGGCGGTTTGTCAAGCCGTTCGTTGTTCCGTTCGTTACGTCTCTGTTTTTGTTTCATCTGGACAGCGTTCCGCTCTGCTTAGTCGCCCATTGCCCGTATTTAAAGGAGTTGACTTTGAAAGGTGTGAAGATGGAAGCTGCACCCCCGCTCGATGCGACGGCTATTGACACCCCCCTGCTCTCAGCTTCAAAGACTTTCTTTGATATCACCACGCGGCAACTCTACCCAATTCCTGGAGTCAACGTCTGCTCACTTCAGCCGCTTGCGACATCTCTGTGCTGCTAGCTATGTTTCCAGGTCTGATCCCCCGCCCGACATAGAGGGCATTCTTAACTCTTCATCGTCTTCCCTAGAGTCCCTAGAACTCGAATACGGTACGTCAATCACTCCCAATCGTCGTCTAAACATTTTAAGTAACGAGCACCACCAGGAGCAGTAGTAGGGCTGTTTTCCACCATGCACGACCTCACCAGGTTCCCCAACCTCGCCGTCTTATCCGTGGCTAGGCTGCGCCTAAACGAGATCAGCGACATCTGCGGGTCGTTGTGCACGATACCCACTGGCAAACGCAACAAGCTAAAGTCGATCGCGCTCAACTTTCAGTGGATCATACTTCGACCGGAAGCTTGTCTTTGCCCTGAGGAAGAGCTGGCGGACCTCCGAACCGGGGGCGCCATCAGCTCGGTGCTGGCGAACATAGCTGGATATGGGAGGAAGCCGCTCGTGGTGGAGATTACAGTGGATATTCGGCTGTGCTGCGACTTGACGGCGGATGCGATGTGGATGAAGAAGGATTTGGAGGTGTATATGAGGAATTGGGTGAAGAGGCATGTGGGTCGCATGAAAGAGTTTTGTCCGAGCATTTCGTTGGTGATTAGCTATGATTTCAACATTTGACATGTCTTCACCAGAAAAAAAAAGTACGCTACCGTCACCTGATTGTTACTGATTGCACGAGTTGACCTGAACTTATCTTTCTTTACTTGCCTGCCCATCATGATGTCTTCAAGTTTTGCATCATTTTCACATCTCTCGCAAGAGCTTCTAGACGAGATCATTGACATAGTTTCCGGTACACCAGGTCGAAATCTAAAAAAAATTACGAAACGCAATCTTAGCATGTGCGCACTGGTATGCCGTGCCTTTCGACATCGCGCGCAGCAGCACTTGTTCCATTCGATAGCGATTTTAACTCAATCCTCGAGGAAAACCTATCTGGAAGGACTTCGCTCCTTATACGCCATCTTGCAGGAGAACCCCCAGATCGCATCCTACGTTCGTTGGATACGCTTCGATATCAAATCTGACACCATCGATCGGGCCTTAGATGAACCCTTGTTTCTGCGAGTCATGGAGATCATCACGAACACCTGGGAGCCGGGGATGGAATTAGGGCTGTTCGTTTATGGGTCGTCACCCACTAACGATACTTACTGGCATTTGTCAAACAATCAAGACTTCGAAATGCGATTTGTCAAGCCATTCATCACTCCGTATATCACCTCTCTCTCTTTTGATTTTCTGGACGGCATTCCTCATTTCTTGATCAGCCACTGCCCGCATCTAAAGGAATTAATGTTATATTCGTCGTCGATGGAAGCTGTACGCCTGTTCGATGTTGAGGCGATTGACAGTTGCCTTCGGCTTCAACTTCAAAAATTGACTCTGAGAACACCAGATTCACCACCACCACACAATACAGGCCAATACCCACGAGCAACATATCTTGACTTCAGTTCCCTACAAAACCTCACTATTTGCGGCTATATTATCTATTTGGAAGACCTGCCCGACATAAAGCATATTCTCGATGCTTCATCTACCTCCTTAAAGTCCCTAGAGCTTAATTACAGTATGCTATTTACCTCCGATTGTCATTTGAATATCATCTAACCGACAACCGTGAATAGGTGGAGTGGAAGCGCTGTTTCCTGCTTTGTATGGCCTTGACAGGTTTCCAAACCTTGCCGTGTTATCCCTACATACTATGGGCCTAAATGTCATCAACAGTCTCTTAACGCTTTTGCAGACGGTACCCAGCAAAAGAAATAACCTGGAGTTTATTGCACTGGAATTTGATGGGTGGGCAGAGACTTCGGATCCTTCACACCTTGAGGCATATTTGATTGACCTTCAAACTGGGGGGCCCCTCAGCAGGGTGCTAGCAAATATCGCAGGACCTGGGCGACTGGTGGTAAAATTTACAATAAGGTTTGTGTCGCTCTGCAATTTGAAAGAAATGGCGGAGTGGAAGGTAGAAATGGAACGCTGGGTGGCGGAAAATGTGGAGCTCATGACAAAGTTTAGTTCGACCGTTTCTCTAGAGATTAGCTATGATGTGATCTAGGTTCTCTAATGGAAAACTCGGATTTTAGAAACGTCTCCACAAAGTTTTATTTTGCTAGCACAAATACCACCGTGCATTATAATATTTAATGTACATTGCGGACAGCATGTTCTGTTTTGCGGGGATATATTTTCCTTACGCGTAAGTGATGAGCAAACACCTCTGCCCCCACAGTTTTGTCGCGCAACAGACGCCGCTAATCAGAGCTTCGCACGCGCTTTCGTATTTGTCCCATTTATTGGATTCCCTAGAGGCTAGGGCTAGATTCTGGGTGTGACGAAGAGAAAAATAAAAAAGAAGGAGGGAAAAAAGCGGACTGACTGGGTATGACTGAGTATACAGTAGGACGTCGTCCTGGTCGGGAGCGTTAATTGCCTGGTGTTCGTCATCTTCAGGTGCGAAATTGACTGTCGAACCCCGGTTCAATTGGAGTGGGAGTAACAATTCGTAAAAATAGAAGAAAAATAAAGAAAAACACCAACAGCTCAGCTTGTTGGATCGTCTGCTTCCCATAACATCCCTCGAGTAGGTTTCTAGATAAATTTTGACAATACAAGGATCGGTTAACAGAAATTAAAAAGTATCGCTGGCTTACACTAGCGTTGGGATACTTACGATTGATCAGCTTGGAGGTACCAGGACTCGGGTGAGCATTTGAGGCAGAAGGAAATGCCATGTGGGTTCTAGATCCAGAAAAATACGCGCCGCCAGTGTTTGGAAACTAGCGGTATTGCAGAATAAGATTGAGTGGTTTTCTTGGATTTTCGGATTACTTGATGGGGTAGGTCTGAGGATATACTCAGACCTTGGTGGTGAATTCGTCGCCCTCGGAACTTCAACCAAAACGGACATCGGCTTCGACTCAAGAGGAGGAGGAGAAGTGGCCCGAATTTTGAATTTGTACCCAGAACAACACGCGATGAACAATGTCGACCTTTCTTAAAACGAAAAAGAAAATACGAATCAGTAAAGCATCGGCGTAGTGTGCACTTCCACACCTCATTTCCCTTTCCCCTTCCCTTCCACCGGCAGGTCCTTGGACAAAGGAACCAAAACAACATCTCTGCTCCTAAAAACCCGCACCCAAAGTGCGGGTCTGGACATGCAACCTCGGCGTTGGTCGCCGTCGTGTGGGTGCCATCCCGTGTGCTCTTTGACTGCGAAGAGGGGGGGAGACGGAGGTCGGTGATTTCGGGTTTGGATCAAAGGAAAGGGTATAAAAATTGAGGGTAAGAAAGAGGAATGAAGGCAATACCCACCAAGCGAATAGATAGAAGTCCATTGTTCCGGGGGTAGATAAAGCATTATTTCTCCCTCAAGCGTGAAGCCCGCCTGTCGTCAGCTTCGGTTGACGGTGGTGGGTTTCGGTTCGCTCTTGGATGTTGACTAGGTATCTGACATTGTGGCTGGTCATATTTGAAATGGGTAAACAGGTCGCGAAAGACGACGCGACAATTTGTCGCGATCAGGTGACTATCACTTGACGCGTCTGCCGTGACAGCGGCTGTGTATTTCCAACCACCATGAACCGCCTTCTCCCGCATTATCCACCCACGAAATCGACTCCTGGGTGGGTATTACTCCGTCAATAAGGGCATGGGTTCTGGTATTTACAATACATGGTGCGTAAACCGACGACTCAGCGTGCAGACTCTTCAGAGAGAGGTGACGACGATTCAGTTCTACCTTACAGGGCCGAATGTAAAGCACAGTTCTATCTCTTTGGGGAAATGCTTTCCAGGCTACGCTAGCGCTTCCACGACGGCTCTTGTTAGATTCCTCTGTAAGCATATCCGAGACATGTTGTGGAAAGCGGAAGATTTAACAAACCGAACTGGTGGTGTGTATTTCGATTTTATCTTGATCCTTGATCCTTGCTACTTCTTCGCTAAGCTCGGTCTCTTCAGTGAATCTTGCGCCCTCCTTGAGAGGTCGGAAGTCATGCAGACACTGCTCCAGACCCAGTCGAGGTCGTACTGTTGTATATTCCGTCAGTCCGCTTTTTTCCTTTCTTTTTTCTTTTCGCTTCATTAAACTCAATAACACAATTTGCAGGTTTTGAAATTTGGCAGAGCAAAGCAGCAGGCCGGAAAAGAAAGAATCTTGATCTGGGTAATCTGAATGACAGTACCAATGCGAAGGCTCTGGCAAAGCTCGGGGTGTTCGTCAGTTGCACAGCGACAGCAACTGGAGAAGCAGAGCTCGGTGTGTGGTAAATCCCTAGGTGAGTCTCCGCATATTTCTGTCAATGGAAATTCATGTCGAAGCTATCGTTTGTCTAGGAACGTTTCCGATAATTTGCTTAGCTTCATTGATGTTAAATATCTTAAGTCTTTCCACCTCAAAAAAAAGGCTACGATCACCTGACCTTAAGAATTAACAACACCCTTCATCGATCAATCGATCTCTTCAACATCTTTTGAACACCTGCATATCATGTCTTCAAGATTTGCCTCGTTTTCGCGCCTCTCGCCAGAGCGTCTAGACGACATCGTCGACCGAGTTGCCGGTCCACTAGGTCTAGAGATGGATAAACCCACCAAACACAATCTTTGCATGTGCGCACTGGTATGCCGTGCCTTTCGACATCGCGCACAGAAAAACCTATTTCATTCGATCTCAATTTTAACTGAAACACAAAGGGCGACCTATTCAGACGGACTCCGCTCCTTATATTCCATATTGGAGGAGAATCCCAGGATTGCAACGTACGCTCGTTGGATACGCTTTAATATCGGAGCTGACACCATCAGGTGTGCGTTGGATTTGCCGTTGTTCCTGCGAGTCATGGGCATCATCACGAACATCCGGAAGCCGGGGATGGAATTAGGGCTAAACTTTCATGGACTGTCACCCAATGCTCACTTGTCGAGCAGCCAAGACTTCGATATGCATTTCATCCAGTCGTTCGCTAATCTCTTCATCACTTCTCTTTCCTTTAGTCTTCTAAACTGCATTCCTCATTCCTTGATCACCCAATGCCCGTATTTAATGGACTTGACATTAGATTCGTCGTCGATGGAAGGTGTACGCATGTTCGATGCCAGGACCAATGTCATTTCCCTCAACCCTCAGCTTCGAAAATTTACTGTGAGATCACCACCAGCCTATACAGGCCAGTTCCGGGTAGCAACATGTATCGACTTCAGTCGCTTGCAACACCTCAGTATTTATGGCACTGTTATCCGTTTGGATGACCTGCCCGCACTCATGCATATTCTTCATGTTTCATCTACTTCCCTAGAAATCCTGGACCTTAGTTATGGTTCGTTATTCACTCCTAATTGTTCTTTTATTACCTCCTAATTAACTACTACGAATAGGGGATACAGATAGGCTATTCTCTACTTTGCACAACTTCGGAAGGTTCCCAAACCTTGCGGTGTTATCCCTATATACAACACGCCTAAACGACATCAACCATCTTATCACCCTTTTGCAGACGATCCCCAGCAAAAGAAACAACCTGAAGTTCATTGCACTCGGCTTTGACAAGTGGATACTGTTTGTCATCATGTACTCGGTCACAAAAGCCTATTTCGGGCGTATCTCAATGAGTTCTTCACCTCCCGTGGAGAAATTAGTACCTACAGGTGTCATAGCATCGTAAGAATCTCAAACTAAAAAAAATATATGCACCAAGTGAGAGTTTTGCAGTCCTAGAACAATATTTTCGGGCAGGGTCATTTTTCCGGATTTAGCAGGAAGTCGGTCACCACCGATATTTCTCAAAAACGTCTGATACCCTTGAGCTGAAAGTTCCAAATTTTAATGTACCTTTAATTTTCATCAGAAAGCAATTTAAATGAAAGAAAAAGACCAGCAGGTTGTTGAGCTATGGTTGCTTACATTTTAGGATCCTTGAAAATAAGCAAATTGACCGGTTTGTGCATATGTGATGTCATTACAAAGGCAGTTTTGAGTATCTAAAAACCATCTATATTTTATGTGATAGTGGCTATTTCCTGCTTTCCAATGAGTCCAACACCGTGTCGATACACTTGGTCGTTGCCGAGAAATCTCTCATTGACCGAGTAGTCAGTGTGACTGAGTACCTGATTACGTACAGTAAATACTTCGGATCCTTTGCACCTGGAGGCAATTTTGATGGACCTTCGAACTGGGGGCCCCCTCAGCTTGGTGCTAAGAAATATCGCTGGGCGTGAGCGACTTGTGGTGAAAATTAAAATCACGATTTTGCCGCTCTACAGTTTGGAAGCAAGAGAGGAGTGGGAGGAGAAAACTTGAATGAAATGCTGGATGGCGAGAAATGTTGACCTCATGACAAAGTTTAGTCCAACGATTTCTATAGGATTTGACTATTTTCTGTTCTAAACGGTAGCATGTCGGCGCTTGTACACTAGGCATTATCCAATCACCACATTGTTCGCAATATCCTCTGGCCCAAGCACCCTTGTCTCCCCAACAGTCGTGCGGTTTAGCCGCTCGAGTATCTCCTCAAACTCATGCCAACCAGGTTCCTGACGGGCGACAGCCGCGGTGGTCGCACCGACCTTCAACAGCGCCTGCGCCGTCGTCGTTTGGATTCTCCAGGACTATGTTCCGGCACAGGGCGGGGGCGTAGACGTATATAATCGACGCGACACACAGCCCAAAGTTAGCCTAGACTTCCAGGTTTTTTATCCGCTGGCTCTATTGATGCACTGCTTTCATAATATCTCTCGGATATGTTTCTACAGAAATTTAAGAAGACAAGTGTAGCCTTAACATGAATTTCCACTAAGAGAAATACTGGGAACTGGTTTAGAGTCCTGACCGCTCCCTCACTAACCGGGCCCTGCTTCTTCGCTCGAATTTTTCGATCCAGAAATCAGTGATGAATGCGATAATCCACCCCGAATTTGCCGAACACAGGGCTTCCTGAATTTCGGTGCCAGGCGTGGTGGGGGTAGTGCTAGCAGTGATGGTGATCCAGCCTGCCCGCCCTCGGTGTTGTCACGAACGCGCATCAAGTGATAATCACCTGATCGTGACAGGTAGTCGCGTCGAGTTACGCGAACCGATTATCTATCTTGAAACTGATCAACCATCATGGCAGATACCCAGCCCTCGAATCCAAACCCAAACTCATCTTCAACCAAAACAAACGACGACGACGCCTCCTTCGAGTTGTACGATCTCCGCGTAGAGGTCGTCTGTCCACCAGGCGCACGCATCCTCTGCGGCGCTAAGCCAGGCGACCATTTCACGCTCGAGGGCGAGATGCTTTATCTACCCCCGGGGCAGGGAATTTCGATCTATTCTCTTGGTATGTCGTTCCCTTTCTTACCCACTATTTTATACTCTTTTTTTTCTGACCGATACCCGAACCTACTAGCCTCAATCCTTCCCCTCCTTGCCGCGAAACAGCGCCCCGGACTGCACCCGCACGACTGGATGGCGACCGACGCCGAAGTCGCATGTCCAGACCCACATTGCGGCTCGCGTTTGAGGGTGGAAAGGACGGGCGTGCGTGTTTTCAGGCGCGGTGATGTTACATTGGTTCCTTTGCCCAAAGATCCGGAGTCGATGGGGGAAGGAAGCTGAGGTGAAGATATACTCACTGCTCGCAATGCTTTACTGAATTTTTGAACTTTTGAGCAGTCTTAATTTTTTCATTTCGTGTTATTTTGACTACAAAAACACCGACTACAATTCTTACATTTTCTTCAGCTGGTGGTCATCCCGAGTCCAATTCCGAGGTTGTGGACGTTCTGCCAAGCCCTATCAACTGCACTCAAACGTATCGAATAAATAAGCAAGGTAGCCCTTCGATATCAATTCCCAGTTACTCAGCGGTATCGATACCGATCTCGTCGTTCATTTTTTTAGATTCAGGAGAACAATTCTTTTTGAATTCAGAGCTAGGACGGGGCAGGTAAGGGTGTCAATTGACGTCCAAACACACCATGCAGTCGTTAATAAGCCACACCGTGCATTGAGGCAACGGATACACCGTGCATCATGTTCCTGTGGCATTTTAGCGCCGTGACACCAGATTGACGAAAGAAAAGAAGAAAAATAGTGCGGTGACACCTGATTTCACCTAGACTATCCTAGGTCTTGTAGAGAATAAGATATATTGAAATCTAGTTCCTGCTGACCAAATTTTGTCACTGTGAGTACGTAGATTGCGATGGAAAAACGGGCGCGTGCCACTCTAAATACTGATATCTCAAATATCTGGCTGAGCTGCACCATTTATTTACATGACTAATTTGGTATGGACCCACCAAATGCAACGGAATTGTGAAATTCGGTGTAGGTAAACTAAATTTAGTGATCTAGAAAATGCAGTGTGTTTGAGCTTGTAAAACGGAATTAGACTAGAAATTTTGTAAGGCTGCACCAGATAATAGAAATCTGTAAATACGGTGAAGTCACACCGAATTCAGGAGCTTTGCCGACATCTGGTGAGCATAAACAAAATTATCATCAGAGACAGATTCGGTCGCAGTGCACCATAATTCCTAAATCCAATGGATCTGGTTGCATTGCACCATAATTCCTAAATTCAGTGAATCCGGTCAACTTGAACTATATTTCCTCTGTCCTTGGAAATTAGGTGAGTATGTACCAGATTTTAACAGCCTAATTTTTAGTTACAGCGCACCAACTGTCTGAATTTCGGGCGGCACATTTTGATTGCCAACGGCTTAGATTACTTAACTTGTTTCCTACTAGTTTGCTACTCGTTTGCTACCTGTTTGCTACCTGGCGCTGACAAGATTACCAGCGTGAGATTATGAACGCCTCCCGCTTTTTGGTCTCTTCACGCTCACTGCCCCACACGATAAGCGCGCAAATTTCACTGTTTCCATCGCGTTCCACGCGTTTTTTTCGTGTAAAATTAATTGAATGTATTTATAAGACTTATTAATGAGTCCTATTGAATATCTTGACCGCATTTAAGTGAATTAAATATTATATTCCTTCAGGATACCTTGTAGGCTATTCCCTCTTTGAAATCACTTTCTATTGGACAGCTAAAGAGTTAGTCAAGGCATTTTAATTTCTATTAAACTTATCAAAACGCCTCTGGTGTTATAGAGGTCACATAGAAGACAATATAAGGCCAGTGGCGAAGGGGGAGGAGGAGCACATGTGTCCTTTCGCTTCCTTGCAAATCCCCTCAACATATTTGCATCCCTATATCACATTAGATATTATTTGAAAGGTGTACGCCAAGTTTCCGGGAAACGGAGCGACCGGAGGATGTCTGGTAAGAGTATTGGTGTGTGGTGAAGGCGTGATAGAATACCTACATTCCAGCGCATCCAAGCCAAACCCCGCGGCCACAAAATGTTAAATAGGCTTTAATAAAAGGTCTACCCAAAATTAGAAGGGTATCTACATGGACAATGAGCCAGCATGGACGAATGACTGGGGAGAGAGATGTCCTTACTACTCATGACTCGGGCAACAAATTCCAAATGTTCCTTCGCTTTTAGACTATCCTAGATAGCATACATTAGATCCATGAGCTAAATTAAGAGCGCCTCAACGATAATATAGAGAAACGAGGATGGGTGTTACCCCACTACCATCCACCAGAAAAAACACTAACCCAGCCTTAAATTTGAGTGTCCAATGCTTCAGAACATTTATAGACGCCACATAGTTCAAATATACGCATCTCTAATGCCTATATATCCAAAAAATAGGCCGCCGTGAGGAAAATAGCACAGGTGTTAAAATTTCACTGTATTTCGGGAATTATACCGCGAATAACGCGAATAAAAATGATATAAAGACAGATTCCGAGAGGTATTTACTGTAGTATTCCAATTCAAAAAACCGTTTGAGATTTGACGCGGTATGAGGAAAGATATTGGACAATTTGTCACAGAAATATCGAAATTGATCCGTTGAGCCAAAGAGCATAATTTTGTACTTTATGTGGCACGGCTGTCTGCGCACGGTCGGCATACATATTTCTATATATCTTTCCTCATACCGCGTCAAATCTCAAACGGTTTTTTGAATTGGAATACTACAGTAAATACCTCTCGGAATCTGTCTTTATATCATTTTTATTCGCGTTATTCGCGGTATAATTCCCGAAATACAGTGAAATTTTAACACCTGTGCTATTTTCCTCACGGCGGCCTATTTTTTGGATATATAGGCATTAGAGATGCGTATATTTGAACTATGTGGCGTCTATAAATGTTCTGAAGCATTGGACACTCAAATTTAAGGCTGGGTTAGTGTTTTTTCTGGTGGATGGTAGTGGGGTAACACCCATCCTCGTTTCTCTATATTATCGTTGAGGCGCTCTTAATTTAGCTCATGGATCTAATGTATGCTATCTAGGATAGTCTAAAAGCGAAGGAACATTTGGAATTTGTTGCCCGAGTCATGAGTAGTAAGGACATCTCTCTCCCCAGTCATTCGTCCATGCTGGCTCATTGTCCATGTAGATACCCTTCTAATTTTGGGTAGACCTTTTATTAAAGCCTATTTAACATTTTGTGGCCGCGGGGTTTGGCTTGGATGCGCTGGAATGTAGGTATTCTATCACGCCTTCACCACACACCAATACTCTTACCAGACATCCTCCGGTCGCTCCGTTTCCCGGAAACTTGGCGTACACCTTTCAAATAATATCTAATGTGATATAGGGATGCAAATATGTTGAGGGGATTTGCAAGGAAGCGAAAGGACACATGTGCTCCTCCTCCCCCTTCGCCACTGGCCTTATATTGTCCTCTATGAAGCCTCTATAATACTTAGGGCCTTCATTCATTGATCTGAAGAATTTATTCAATGGTGCTTATACAACAAATGCCTAGAACGCGGTAAAAGAGGTGAAATACATACACCCGTTGTCTGGAGCGGCAAGCGCAAAGGCCCGAACAGCGGGAGGCGCTCATAATCCCACGCCAGTAACATGTGTCACGTTGGCATTGAGCGGCATGTAACGAGCGGCTCAATGCGCTATCTTATCTCTCATTAGATCAGATGTAAGGCGCATGTCCGAGTATATGAGAACGCGGGGATTCGGAAAAACACAGCTACTTTTTGTAGTTTGCTTTTCTGGTACGCCATAGCTAGATTAATACAGTTCCCGAAAGCTGTTATTGAACCAGATTTCCTAAAATGATCGTAATTCAGTTCAGGCCCACCATATTCAATCAATTGGGTTGTTGCGGTCTTTCGCAACTAGAATATTAAACCCGCCACTTGAATTGGTTCGAGTTCACTGCATTTTAAAATTCACACCTAATTTAGTTGCAGCCTACAGAAATTTTACCATCATATAAATTGGTCTGTGGTTACTGGATTTGAGAGTTTGTGGTGAATTCGGTTCAACCCCACCAGATTGGTACCACGAGCAATTCCGGTTGGACTCGACTGGATTCAAGAGTTTGTGGCGAATTCAGTTCAACCCCACCAGATTTGGTACCACGAACAATTCAGGTTGGACTCAACCGGATTTAAGAATTTGTGGCGAATTCGGTGCAAGCTCACCAGATTTTGGAACCGCGAACAATTCTGGTTGGACTCGACTGAATTTGTTGAGTCATTTAATTTGGTGCTGCAGGACATGGATTTGAGTCTGGTTGCGTTTCGGTTTGCATTTACAATATTTCCGTCTCAGTATAAAATTCAGTTCTGTGTTACAGGATTTAGTCTTCAATAAAATGGACACTGCCAACCACTTCAGGCAGGTGAGCTTGCCATAGGCCGCTACAGGCTATTCAGCTAAGGTATTATGAAATTCAGTTTAAGTGAACAACTTTCTGTACATCTACGTAGCAAAGGATAGCTAATTTTGCAAGTAGGAACCAAAATTTACATTTAAAGGACGATATCTGGTACACAGGCGCTGTTTTCCACAGGGATGCCTTATAAATTATGCGTCGAGTTGATGTACGGTGTAGTGTTGTCAGCACCGCACGGTGTGTGACTGGGTAGAACGCATGGTGCGTTATGATGTCCTTGACACATGCAACTTATGCGGCTAGGACGCACATGGCGGCTGAGACTTTTCTGTTCCTTTTCCTTCAGACATCAAATGCTTGCCCGATTCAAAGTGTAGGTGTTCGTGAATCGGTGTTCTTGTATTCCAGCGCCCGCGCTGGCCTCGAATGAAGAAATGGTTCTGACATGTGAACTCGTATTATGCTCCAATGCGCTGGGATGCCCACCCCTGGAGCTCATCCTAATCCCAATCCGTGTCCTCTCAATTTAAACAAGGATATTGGGTACAGTTTAGCTCAAATCGCAGGGCTCCCACTCTTTATGGCAGGACCTCAGAATGGGTTGGTTGGTGACTTCAATTTTTGCGAATGCTGCCTTGTCCCGAAAATGTTTGAATCTTGGTAGGATTTATCCTGTCCTCCTTTTTTTCAGAGCAATTCGCGAGGACGTAACTTTCCAGTGTCTCGTACTATCCCATCTCAAGCTTTTTCTCGTTTCATTGAAGGTTCCGGCGTCTTGGAGTTGTGGGTGCGGTTCCTTTGTTGAAATCTGCTTGGATAGGAGTTCGAAGGTCGTGAGGGGAATGCTTTGAAGGGTGGAAGAAAGCGAACGGTGATTTGTGTTATTTTGATGCTTCTTGTGTAAATGGTGAGTCCAATATCTGAAAGTATAGTCTACATTGCTCACAATTTCTTTCGGACAGACGAAGCCTGTTCTGGGATTACAAGATGAGGACCCCATAATTGCCTCGTGGAGTGGAGGTTTTTTTAGTTGCTGTAAGGGAAATCATAATTTCTGTTCGCATAGATAGCTCTGATGAATCTCGCCTAGGTATTGGTTCTCGTCGATCTTAAAATCGCGAATGTCTACGCGTCTAGTTACGATCAGGTGACTGTCGCTTAACACGTCTAGTTATTGACACCGTGACAGCATCAAAGGACGTGTCTGTTTATAAGCAACCACCACGAACTGCTCCCTGCACTACCTACCCACCAAAGCGTTTGAATCGACCTTCAATGCCCTCAAAACGAACAAAAGGCGGGTATTATGCTGTCAAAAGGGGCAAGGTTCCGGGGGTATACACCTCATGGTGCGTACACCACAGGTCGCTCGACGTGTAGCGTGTTAAATCATTCCCTACAGGATTGACTGCGAAAAGCAGGTCAAAGGCTTCCAAGGTGCACTGCACAAGAAGTTTGAATCGCTGGAAGAAGCAGCGATTTTCGCCTACGGAGTGCCATTCGAGGAAATGCTCGCCCGAGAGCCTGCAGTCGCGCCTCCAGCACCAGCACAACCAGCACCAGCACCAGCACCAGCACCAGCACCAGCACCAGCACCAGCACCAGCACCAGCACCAGCACCAGCACCAGCACCGCGAGCGCAAGTACAAGCGCCCCCACCAGTGCCCCCGCCGTCGGTAACTGCGCAGATGGCCCGTAACCCCGCGGCAGTTCTGCGATACGAAGCGCCGGTGCACATGTCAAGGACCCCGATGATCGACAACAACAACACGCATAACACAAAACGCGCTTCGGACGCCCCTCACACCAGCTCTCCACCTCGGGCTCAGTCTGCGATTGCTGGCCCGTCTTCTCGTCGCTTAACACCTCCTGTAGTTCCACGTGAACGAGAGGTACGCGCAGCCAGCCCTGTACCAGACCCAGATCCGGCACCAGCACCTCGGGGACATAGGTGTGAGTTCTGATTCGGCCTTTCTCACCTCTCAACAACTCACAAAACGCGCAGATGCACCGTATACCATCCCTCATCAACAAGTTGCTGCTTCAAGCTCGCCTGCTCGTCAGCCGACTCCGTCCTCTTCTAGGGCTTCGCGTACACGAGCCTTAAACTCGGTCACTCCCTCTCGTGCTCGACCCCAACCCCCGACCCCGCCTTCAAGCTCTCCCGCTGGAAGCTTAAGTCCCCTTCGTTCTCCCCATCAAGACCGTAGCCAAATTGCATCAACATCCGTACTAGCACCGGCACCTGCGCCAACACCTGCGCCAACACCAGTGCCAACACCGCCGCGCCTAGCACCTGAACCTCCAAAACCTCCGCCGGTGACCGATCCGAACTGGGATGTGGCGTATACCGCCGGTTTTTGCACCGGAACGGACGAGGCGAGTGCACAAGCTGGGCTGGGTGTGTGGTGGGGCCGTCAGGACCCAAGGTGGGTGACCACATTTCATTCAGTGGAGTTTTTTGTTGAGGCCTTCCTACTTAGGAACTTGTCCGAGAGATGTTACGGAAAGCAGACCACTCAACAAGCTGAGCTTTTGGTACGTCAATTTCTCTTTTTTCCTTTCATGATATGTTGTTCCTTCTCTTAACTGACTGACTTGACGTTTTCAGTCGATTCTACGCCTCCTCGAGACGACTGAAATCACGCAAAAACCGCTTCTAATACGGACGACGTCGTACTACTGTATATCTTGTCAGTACTCTTTTTTTTTCTTTCCTTTATTTTCTCTCCTCGACGATGCTAGTCAAACTTACACAAATTACAGGCTTCAAAAGCCGCGTCCAAGCCTGGAAAGCCAACAACTGGCGGAGCAGCACCAGTGGGCGACGGATAAAGAACAGCGGCATCCTTCGATGCATCTCCAAGTATCTCGAAGCGCGCGCCAACTTCGGGCAGCACGTCGTCATCGCGTACGTCCAGCCCCAGACTCTCGACCTCGGCAACGACAGTACCAAGGCGCTCGCAAAGCTCGGAGCGGAGTTGGGCGTCGGTGCGCAGCGCCAGGAACCAGATTGGGATGCGCTCGAGGAGATCCTCGAGCGCCAGCTGAATAGAACGATCGTTGGGCTGGGACGGGCGGCGGTGCAGACGGAGGTGCTTGGGCCGGAGGATGTACAGGACAGTGTGGTTATTGAGATGAGGAGCAGGGATCGGGTGGTCAGTTTCGTGCATCGGCTTCCGATTTAATAGCGGTCTTGTGTATATCCCATTTTTAAGTCTTTTTTAGTGATTATAAACGTTCAGATTAACGACCAAGATAGTAAGTAAACCACCGAAGAATAAAATCGACTTTCTTCGTTTAGTTCAATTCATCGGTTATTCGCGCAAAAAAATGTCACTGGAATACAGAACGTCTTGTCTCCAAGACACGTCAAAGATTATGAGACAAAGTGGTTATTTGAACTCGCAAAAGTCATTTATCGGAGCAATATTAAGCATTGGAGCTTTCCATACTAGTACGTGGTTCAAAAGAAAGTATAGCTGTAGACTAGGGAAACGCTCGAACTCAACTTTTTCATAAGATCCACATTCTTTGCAATCCAGTGTTCCATTTCCACCTTCCAACCCCCCCTTGCTTCCATGTTGCAGAGCAACACAATATACACTTTAATTTTTACCACAAGCTGTTCCCTCCCAGCTATATCTGCTAGTACCGTGCTGAGAGGCCCCCCAGTTTGGAGGTTAGTCAGATATGCCGCAAGGCACGAACGATCCGTTAAACCATATGTAGATCCCTGAAATTTGAGTGTAATTGTCTCCAGGATGTCTCTTTTTCTGGGGATTGTAAACATTAAAGTGAGTAGATTGCTGATGTTGTCAATGTTGACAGTATCCACGGATAATGCAGTGAGTTTAGGTAGCCTGCCTAGGTCATACAAAGCAGGAAACAGCCCTTGCACTTCTGGTACTGGTGATCGTTGATTAGTAGCCTCGTGACCGTCCCTCTAAAAGAGGAAACAAGAACCCGGAGGGTTTCCTCGATAGAGGGCCTGGTGAAACGCGCTCGATCTTGACAGAGAATCCCTTATCACTCCGGCGATCAATCGGCATCGTTTGTCGTTTCCTAATCGAGGCAACGACATCAAAACCGATTTGTTTTGGGAATGCATCTCGCAAATTCCTTTGTTCTTGCGCCTTTCCCTCCGTATTTCACCATGTAAAATGTGCTAGATGTGTTACAGAACCCTTTGTACAGTTAATCTTCTTAAAAAATGAAAATTCTAGCCCAAATTTGGAAGCAAGCGGCTCAGCTGCTATGAAGACTTGAATCAAGATTGAAGGGGTCGTTTCTGAAGGCTCTCCGTCGTTTTTTTCGGATATTTAGCATAAAAAACTATCAAAAACTAATTTTTCATTGGTATGTGTGGAGCCTACTTGAGTTGCGAGGACAATATCTGCATAGCGCTCTTGAGCGATTCCAAAAGCGTCAGTGAGATAAAAATAGAATTGATGTCGTTGCCTCTATTAAGAAACGACAAACGATGCCGTCTGATCGCCGAGGTGATAAGGGATTCTCTGCTAATTCAAACTCAGTTGTACCGGCCCCTCTGGCGAGGAAGCCCTTTGGGTTCTTGCTTCCTCTTTAGGAGGGGCCGGTCACCGGCCTAGTTGATTAGAAGGTGCTCAGATCACGACTGGAAATGGATGACATACCGTATATAAGCTCTAGGGATATTAGGGAAGAGGACGAGGCATTGAGAATATGTTTGAAGTTGGCCATGTTGTTCAAAGAGGTCATATCTCCAGAAATAGAGAGGTCTTGCAAGCGGCTGAAGTCAATGATTGTCGCTATTACCGCATAGTCCATATCGTATGATGAGGTCAAAGTAAATTTTTGGGGTCGAGGGCGGAGGGAAGTGTCGATGGTCATGGCATTGAGCGGGCGTGCTGTTTCAATTGACACTGAACATAGTGTCAATTCCTTTAAATGTCGGCAGTGGGCGATTAAGCAAAGCGGAACGTTGTCAATATAAAATAGATCGAGAGAGGTGATGAAAGGAGTGACGAATGGCATGACAAATTGCGTTTCGAATGCTCGATTGTTTTTCAAGTGAACCTTGTTCATCGCAAGGGTTGTCCTCCTATGAATTCATAGCCCATATTCCATCCCTGGTATCCAGGCGTTAGTAATGAGCTTCATGATTTTGAGGAACAAAGGTTCATTCAAGGCCCATTCGATAGTCGTGGTTTCAATATCAAAGCGTATCCAACGAACATAAGTTGCAATCCTTGGGTTCTCCTGCAATATAGAATATAGGGCTTCAACTGCTCCCTGATAGGTTGTCTTCCATGATTTCGATAGGACTGGCATCGAGTGGAATACGTGCTTTTGTGCACGATGTCGAAAGGCACCGTGACTGCAGACCAGTGCGCATCTGTAAAGGTCGCGTTCTGGAATTCTCGTCATCGCCGTATCTGATTTCGCGAAAACTGAGTCAATGATCTTGTCTATGAGCTCCTGTGCGAGGTGCGAAAACGGAGAAAAACTTGAAGACATGACTGGAAGAAAAGTAAAGAGAGGCCGGAGTTATCGGGGCAAGCTCGATCGATGAAAGGTGTTATTTGTGATTGACCACAGGTCAGGTGACCGTACGCGTTTTTTTCAAGGAGAGGGAAAGGGGACACACCAAGTAACTAGTATATTGAGATCACCGCGTCAGTGAAAAAAAAAAACAAGAGAAGGGATCGATTGCTGGGCAGAGGCTTTTAAAAAATTATAATTGCATACTTCCAACATCCAGCGATACTTCGGAACGATCACGGTTCAAGCCAATTTGAGGTGGTGTCGTTCAATCAGAGTGCTAGCTGAGGCTTCGAGGATGAAGTTAAGACGACATGACGTTTCAATGGATCGTTGGGCATTTCCACTGCGACGGGCAGAGAAGACGATTTCTCTCGCAATCTCTACGGAATCACCTTGCTATCATCCATGAGATGAGCCTCCAAGTACTTGGACAAAATTGGTTGGCTGAATTGTTGTCAGCGGCGAATGTACGAATCTGAGGCCAACAGTTCACCGTGTAAAGTCCACTTCATATTCGTACTCCAAACGCAGGTTTGAACTTAACCAAGCCACAAGCTCCAGATTCGTCGCAACCCAAGCCGCCATCTCTTTATTCCGTCGTTCCCATATTTCATCCTCCATGTCGTCATCGTATTCCAACGAAATATAAAAACTGAACTTCACCACCAGAGGTTCTCGTTCGGCCAATTTCGCCAGCACAGGACAAAGAGGACCGCCTGGCCCTATCGTAATTTTCTCCAAGTACTCCGAGATACTCATTGGATCGTCCAGATCGCCCTTGAAGCCTAGTGTTATTGTCTTAATCTTGCTTTGTTCGCCTGGTATCGTCCGCAGCAGGTTGCATAAATCGATGAAGGAATCTTCGTCGTCGCCATCATCGAGGTTGACTGCGGATACGGACAAAGAGACGAGGTTGGGGATCTTTCCTAAATCGTAAAAATCAAGTCTGTCTCCGAGTTCAAGTTCCCCTTTTGCGAATGTGGTAAGGGAAAAAAGCAGTTTCACAGAACTCCTGGGCTTACTGAAATCAAGCTGCAGATGCTCCAGCGAGTTGCAAGAAGCGTCGAGAATGAGATTGATGTCGCGTAGTTCTTCGGAAAGCCAGCTTGAAACAGAAAGGTGCTGTAAGTAACCGAAGTCGACATAGTTCTCAGTCAGGATTCTCGGAATCGTATCCCCGCAGGACATGAAAGTAAACTTCCGGGGTCGGGGGCGTAAGGAAGGGTCGATGGAATCTACAGCGTTGATTGGGTCTATTCCTTCCAGTGTCACAAAGCTCAGTTTCAGTTCCACTAGGTGTGGGCAACAGGCGAAGAGGGAAACCGGAATGTTGTAAATGGACATTAAGTCCAGGGATGTTATGAAAGGCGTCACAAACGGCCGGACAAATCGCTCTTCGAACGTTCGGTTATTCGTAAAATGGAAACCGTTATACAACCCAAAAGCTCTTAACTTTAATTTCATCTCTACGGCCCAGGTCTTCGTGATGAGCTCCATGATCTCGAGGAACAATGGGTCGTCGAAGAGCCAGCCATCGCTGTTGTCCAAGTTGAAGTCTAGCATCCGAACGTAGGAAGCAATCCGGGGATTTTCTTGCAAGATACTGTGAAATTTGTCCACTCTCTCCCGACAAGTTCTCTGGCCTCTGAAGTGTACGGGCGTCATTGAATAGAACGCGTGCTTCTGTGCGCGATGTCGAAAGGCACGACAGACCAATGCACAGGGAGAAAACTGCGAAATCCAATGTTCTGGTTCTTTAGGGTCGAGAAGGGCGTCGATAATCTCGTCGATAATCTCCTGCGAGAGCTTCGAAAAATGAGATAGGTCTGAAGGCATCGAGGGGAGAACCACCAGGGTAGTTGAGGTAACTTGAGGCAACAGTTTGAAAAAGATTGGTAAGGGCCTGATCATTGTTCCGGTCAGGTGACTGTCTAATGCTGTGTAAATGGTCGCTTCAAATTCGTTCTTCTACCAGTTGCAGATCTACGAAAAGAGACATACGTACGGTTTCTAAGCGTGAAGAAGCTCTCCTCTAAAATCGGAAGAGCTCGCACTACCATCGGCCATTATTGATTCTTACACGCTCCCCCGAGGCGTGATGTTGGAGGTAGCTTTTCAACCGTAAACTTTTGAGTCTTCCAAGTATACAAAACTGAACGGCTGATATATTACGAATGATTGGAAGGGATTGATCTATGAATCTGAATCCGACGCGTCACTCAGGTTGTTACGCCAGGTGAGGTCCAATTCGTAGGTAATCTTCAGATGAAGGTTTGAACTTAACCGATCCACAAGGTCAAGATTCTTTGTAATCCAGACCCCCATCACCCAATCCCATCGTACTTGCATCACTTCCACATTTTCTTCAAAAGGTTCAGATCTAATATGCAAGTTGAATTTGACTACCAGAGGTTCTTGCTCCGCTAATTTTGCTAGCACCGCAGAAAGAGGATTCTCGGATCCCATTTCGAGTTTTGCCAAGTAGGTTGCTTGGCTCGAGAGATCGACCACGTAGCCCACGAAGCCTAAGATAATTACCTTAATTTTTGGTTTCTGACAAGGTATTGTACGCAGTAAGTTGCACAGATCCACGATATGGCTGATGTCGCTTAGGTCAATTGCGGGTATGGATAAAAATCTAAGCCCGGACAATTTGCTTAGATCGTACGAATCGAGTGTATCGTAGCAATTAAACGGATCTGTTTGAACTATTGGTTAGTCCAAATAATAAAGCCATCAGGAGCCTATGAACTCGCCGGGCGTGAGAGTGAGTTCCTCAAGCGAGCCAGAAGAAGCAGTGAGAATGAGGTCGATGTTGTGTGACCCTTCTTCGTCCACGTCCATGACACCGAAAAACGAAAGATGCTGCAAATAACCGAAGTCAATATAAGTTTCCAGGATTCGAATCATATTTGGGGGACAGAATCTGGAGATAAGTATCCGGAGTCGAGGGCGTAAGGAACGGTCGATGGCAATGGCATCAAGCGTGCGTATGTCTTCCGCATTGACCTTATGCAGATTCAGTTCTACCAGGTGAGGACAGTGGGCGAGCAAGGAAGCCGGAACATTCTGTATGAATTGCAAGTCGAGCGACGTTATGAAAGGTGTGATAAACGGCTTGACGAATTTCGTTTCAAGTGTGCGATTATTTGAAAATTCGAAAGTGGGAGCCCACCCAACGATCAGTAGTTCTATTTTCATATCTGTAGTCCAGGTGCTCGATACAAGCGCCATGATCTCGCAGAATGAAGGATCGTCGAAAAGCCAGTCATTGGTTTTGCCTATCTTGAGGTTCAGCTTGCGAACGTAGGATGCGATCTGCGGATTTTCCTGAAGGATACTGTGAAAGTCGTCTAATCTCTGCCGAGAACTTTCATTGCCTTTATCTCGAAATCGTACAGGCGTTATCGAACGAAAAGCGTGCCCCTGTGCGCGATGTCGAAAGGCACGGCAGACCAGTGCGCATGAACAAAATTGGGATATGGTAGATTTTGGTTCTTGAGGGTCGAGAAGAGCGTCGATAATCTCGTCGATGAGCTCCTGCGAGAGCTTCGAAAAATGGGAAAGGTTTGATGGTATAGAGGGAAGGGCGGTCATGGTAAGTGGTTGAGCTAACTTGAGCGTAAGATTTGACCAGAGATTCCAAATCCAGCGAGAACATTAGTCAGCACGGAACGCAATTACAAAACGCCGACTCCGTTGTTGGCTTCGTTCCCCACCTCGAAACGTCGACAAAAGCACCTTCAAGCTGCAGAGGCTTTATTTCTTGTTAGTAGACGCCTCTATCTATGGTCTCTGGTGTACAACTTACGATCCCCTGCTAAGTCGTCTTTCTCGGGAAAAAAACATATGGCATGTCAGACTCTCATATACACACCCTCAAATTGCCTGCAACTCCTCATCCGGCAGCCGCAGCTCTTCGATGTTATCACTCACGATCCGCATAGTCTGCATTTCGAGGGACGCAAGACCTACATTCCGGTCCCGGAATAACGCGACGGAGGATGAGTAAATTTCCAGAAAAGGCCAGCCCGTTTTAACGAACACCGAGTTCCGTGGTGAGTTTCAAATGCACTGTTTCTAACGACGGTTTTGGATAACTGGCCTCATCTTTCCTGGTTCGGACAGCCCTATGGCATACGAAAATCGATTTTAGACTCGAATTCCACTTCAAGGACTCGCCCAGAAATCTCATAAAGACGGTAAAGGCGAACGAGGGCATAACATTTTCGCGATTGCTCAGGAAAACGCCATGGATTTAGAGGGTGCGGTATCTCATCTCCCTTCAACTTGATGCTGACTTCGATTCCCTCTTCTAACGTTTCTCTGATTCCTTTCTCCTGTCCTCGTTTCCTTTTTGACGTTTCCACCCACTTATCTCGACTCAACAGTACCCTTCAAAGGGCGGTGTACGTCCCGGGGTCTTTCAGTTGACCTCGGGGAGGCGCCATTGATTTTCAGCTACACGGTGCAATGTACATGTATTTAATACATTTTGTTACAGAACATGCACAGCACTCACTGGGCGAATAGCCCAGCGCAATATTACCGCCTTACTACGTAAATGACTCCACGATCAGTAGGAGGTTTCTGTCTTATTGCGGTTTTTCGAGGTCGGGATGACTCGGTAATCGTTGACTTGTCTCGTCATACCCGCTTTGTAACCCCCAATTCATATCGGACTCTAAGTCCTAGTAGTAGACAGGGTTATTAGTTCAGCGGCTTCAGCCGCCTGTGACTCATGAATCTATGGAAATTTGACGCACAGAGTCACCAGTAACTTTGAACTGCAATTGGCCGCCACTTTCACTATCAATCTTCTGTCCATCACTGAGACTTCTCCCGGAGCTATCTACATTGATAGTACCACTTGTTCTGAGCTTGAATGCTCGCCTTGCATCCAAACTTAAATGGGATATTCGGTCAGAATAATGAGAAGTTAAGATGGCTGACATACTTAGCTAGGAAAGACATAGCATGGACTGAGAAATTTAATGAATAAATAAGCTTTAACTGAGATGAGGAGACTCGCCTGCACCCATCTGGTAGCTAAGGAAGACATGTGCGAAATTGAAACCTAGTATTGCAAACTGTGCATATAAATCATCAGCACTTTCTGAAGGAAGTTCGACCGCGTTACCGAGATCAATTCAAACAAGACAAGGATGCTAAATGCAACAAAATAAGGTGACTGATTTGCAACAGGAGAAGTCCCACCTCGTGAGAAGCCCAGTTGCGATAAAATATATAATGAGTATGTTCACGAATCGTATCGTCCTGACGAAAAAAAGACGATCTGTGACTCCTCACGATGCAGGGAAATCCACTAAACTGACCTTGGAAGTCCGCCGCGCTGGCGATACAAGTAATACACCTGCGACACGGCAATGAGAAGGTCACAGGCACCATCTACACCGAGCCAAGCCTGAACGAGCCACTGTAATGCATAGACGATTAAGCGGAGATATCCGAGTCCTTTTGACAAAAAGAGACTGACAGGTTGGCCAGCAAGTTTGCCAAAATTTGTATCTGCCGTCAATGAAAGAATCACGACCGCCGAACACATCCCTATAATATGTGCAGGCAAATTCAGGCCTAAAATAGCGACCGCTTACCAAGTGCAACGAGTGCCAAAATTACCTAGGCAAAGTTGAATGCTGGGATTATGGTCAATGAGAAATCTCGAGCTCGTACAATTATCCCGGAAAGGAAGTAATTTCTGTCACTGACTATAGTCCAACAGAAAGTTAGTAACCGAGACAGCCGCCAATCGAGGAAAAATAAACGCACGTTTGAATATACGATTGGCGTAGAACAGTTGGACGCTACACGCGCCAAACGCCTTCAAGAAAGAATCTCAAACTACTTTAAACGGCGACTAATGTGGGGCTCACTATTAGGCCTAGGTAGAGCGACCACTCCCTATTGTATAGCCTCAGGCACAAGGAATCAAGCTGGTGATAGGAAATTGAAGTTTACCAGGCCACTGCAAAGATCTTGTCATAGTCCCCAAAGGAAACGACGAGGTAGTGGTATATTGTTGTTGTCTGGATAAATCTATGTAACCCTGTTTGATTCGTGTCATAGAGAAAATATCTGAACGACTCACAAATTGAAGATCTGGAGCATCCTGAACTCTGTTGAACCCAGATTTCGCTCTCTTGTTGGAAATTTTACTTACAAGACCCAAGCAACCTAACCAAGCATTCAGATCAGTTCATTAAAATTCTTCAACGGTGAAAAAATGTTACCAATATTTTCAAAACCTTGGGATCTTGAGGGAAGTTAAGGTAATAACTGTAACCCTGCGCACAGACAATTCCGACCATCCTACAGATTACAACCGCAATTAGTATTTTCAGCCCAGAGGATGAACGAAAGCTCAACCAGGCATTGAAGACAACCCCTAATTGACCGGCGCCAAAGAGGGTGACAAGCAAATTCATGCTGCTGCGTTGGTGCGGGATGAGGATGAACGGTAACGTTACTGTTTTTCAGAAGTCTCTTGCTATATATCCTTCCCAGAGCAGAACTTAAAATAGAGTGGTTCCCGATGTCCGAGGCCGATGGATCACACACATTTACCAATTTCAGTAATGAGACACCTGATCATCAGGCGTCTAAAGGAGATCCGGAGCAATAGTCGACGTAGATCCCACCTATAACATCCCCTTCACTCCCTTATGGTCCAAGTACGAACGCATTTCTATCGCTCTATCGGACACATGCCGGCAAGACTGCTTAGCCTCACATGCTGTCCAGGCTTGATTTGCCTGTCAATCTTAAACCGTCTATAATGCTGTGCGTAGTCCGCGTTTTAATTTTGGCTGTTATCAAAACAGGTAATCCAGTTAAATGGTCGGAAGCCGCAGTCAAAATTAGACGCCTGTGGTTTGAACGGGACCGGGAGAATGAGAAGATTGACATGGTAAGATATATCAGGCGATAACACAAGACAGTGGACATTGATGGTTTCCTAGGTTCGTTTGGTGGTATTATTTGTGGTGGGTAGCGTCAACAGTCTAGAAGACACCCAGAAAACAGTTCGAGAGAAAGGCGTACGTTTTAGCGGAGTAGAACATTGCCTGAAGGTGCTAGTTTCAAAACTTTGGACTATTCTGGGCTAGTCATTGGCCAACCGAGATGCTGCCTTATCCAAGTAATCGAGAACTACTGATTGGGTGGTATAATGGGAAACCCCGATCACGCTTGCCTAGCACTGTCAACAATTCTTTCGTTTATTTCTAAGAGAGGGCATGTCGACATATCATCACATGTATTCTTCACGGGGATCTCGATTCACTGCTGGAAGGGGATTATTCTGCGACGCGCAGAATCGGCGCAGAATAGGGTTGCTCAAAGTTGAGCCTATTCGGTTTCCTACTCGACTTCATTTTCGGGTCAATTTGGCGGACAGCCCCGCCAAATTTCGTCAAGTAGGAAACCAAATAGGAAGCAAATAGGAGCCAAAAATGGCCAACTTTGAACCCCCCCTCACGGTTTTTTCGGAAAATGAACCAAGTAGGAAAACTTCCTATTCCCTTCGTTTTTCGGCTCACGTTCGGCGGTCATGCCAATTCGCCAAGTCCGCTTCCCACGTCGGTTAGCGTCATGGAACACGCTTGGCACTCCGAATGGAGCCAAATATTCAACCTTCACCCGTCGTCCTCCTGCCGCTTCCCTCCTACAAACACTATAATGCTCTAGAATATTCAATAAATTATATTTTTTTTGCAAAAGTGGCTGGATACATATAGGGTATTATTTAAAAGACAAAATGGACTTATTGAGGCAGAAAAACCCGCGGTGAGGGAGAGATACAAGCCAATTGATGGGAAGATCGAAGAATGAATGCTGCCGGAGGAATAGGAAAGTGAATAGGAAGTCGAAAATGGCCATTTTTGCAAATATCGACCCCATGAGCTCATTTTCCTAAATGGGGCCATTTTTCGGTTCCTAGTCGAGTTCCTACTTGGCTCATTTTTCAAGTAGGAAACCAAGTAGGAGATCAAAAATGAACCGAAAATGAGCCGAATAGGTCAACTTTGAGCGACCCTAATGTAATGTGAGATAACAAAATTCTGCATACCGTAGAATGTATTTTTCTGCACCAATTCTACTATTTGGCGGATTTTTCTCAGAAACTTCTCAGAATTTGTAATTCTAATTGTCTATTGCCGTCGGCAGAATGTCAACTTCTGCGACGATTCTGCGGCAAATAAAATATTCGCAGAATTTCACATTTTGCTCAAATTCTCCAATTGGCAGAATTTATCATTCTGCACTCGGAAATGCAGAATCTTCGCAGAACTTCCGCAGAATGGATTGATTTGGCAGTGCTTACACAACCTGGCAGAATTTTGTCAGAATTTTTCCTTCTGCGGTTACGCAGAACAATAAATTCTCGTCATGGGAGAATTTAGATAAAAGGTAAAATTCTACCAAAATTTTGATTACCTGAGAATCGGTTCAGAAATTGAAGTTCTGCCGACGGCAGTAGACAATTAGAATTTCTAATTATGAGTAAATTCTGAGAAAAATTTGCCGAGTTGTAGAATTGGAAGAAAATAATAAATTCTACGGTATGCTGAACTTTGTTATCTCACATTACATTCTGCACCGATTCTGCGCGTCGCAGAATAATCCCCTTCCAGCAGTGATTCCTCAAATCATGTTTTGTTTCTCACTGCCAATGCCCTGTCAGGTTACGAAAGCTTTACTCAAGTATGCCGTGCTTCACGGCCTTCTGTCCGACGCTTGACTCCTCTCCACTGTCCTTATCTCCCAAATTTAGTTGACTCTAAGCATTTGTATGTCTTTACGTCATTTGAAACCTACAAGAGCATTGTTTTTGTCGTAACAGTACCTTCAAGGTCATGGGAGAATCAGGTGGTCACCCCATTTCTTCCTCAGAGTTCCTCTTAAGCTCTGCGCAAACGCTAATATCATTTACCCAGTAGCCTTTTGACAAAGATGACAGCTACTGTGTTCTCCTGTGTCTCCCCCGTCAATCAATATCCCCCTAGTTTGCCGCTGAGTCGGCGGCGGCGCTGACAACACGATTGTGCACGTCCTTCCTCGTATCCTCTCCCAAGCTTGGTGCCTCCAATGTTCCCGTTTACCCAACGACGACGGTATTGTCCTGCGCATTACGCAATGCCTCTTGTTTGCGTCTCCCCTCCTTATGCTTGCGGCGGTTCTTAATTGCCCCTTCAAACTCACAAAACAGTTATTCTCGTGCACGGATGCGCCCGGCCTACCTCGCCCGGCATTCCTGTTCAATTCAACAACAATTTCAACTTACGAAATGAATCCCTACACCCACAAACAGACCCATGCGGACAACCGGTTCAGCCTAAGCGACACTTAATTAACGCGGGTCATCATCCACGAGCGCTCTGGCAAATCCGCAATCCGTCCATGCAGACCTGCAACCCCGTGCCCATTTGCAAGGCCGCACTGGCAGGGATAATACCAGGTCGCACGCTGTCCCCAACCTCGCCCACGTCGCCGTTGACCGCCCTTGCTGTCGATTAGCATTTCGGATATTATCTCAATCTCTACTCAGTCATAGATAATATTTCAATTCTGTAATTCACCGATTCAGCGAACATGTCGTATTAAAAAAAGGAAATAAGGAGTTGGATCGATTGTGTTAACATAGAATCTTAGAAAAGGCACTGAACACTTGAATGCCGATGGTCAACTTTAATGATCTAGTTTCGACGGCTTGAAAGTTTGTGATCGCCTCACGGCGGAACTACCATTAGTAACTAAGGTAAAAAGAGCCAGCTGGCCTTATAATTCTTGTCTTTTAGTTTCTTTTAGATTCACTATTTTTTCAATGCCTGAAGTCGTAGAAAATCTTCCATACCACTTACTGTCCAAAATATTGAAGTCGGAATCAAGTCGGAATTCCTAAAATGTAGGTCCCAAATATAGCAACCTATTAGTCAGCACAGGACGGGGCTTTTGCGGAACGCCGCCTCCAATGTTGGTTTCGTTCCTTACCAATTCGTCACCTCGACGCGTCGATAGAGCTCCAAGAGGCTTTAATTCTTGTGAGTAACCTCTTATGTATAGCTTATTTGGAGTCAAAAACTTACCACTCTCTTCTGGGAAGTCAGCTTTCTCGTAAAAAAAAAAAAACTTATGACCTGTCACTAATTTTCAACTTCGCAATGTTTCCGTCCACAACTCTTCATTCTTCGTATTTCCAAGCGCTTTTAAGGCCTCTATCCCGTTGCTCGGCACGGAGACTCTCATATACACCACTCTTTCCATCACATGCAACAACAACCGCAGCTCGGTGTTACCACTCACGAACCGCATGGCCTACCCTTCGAGAGTGGCTGAGCACACTTTCCGGACTAGGAAGAACGCAACGGAGAAGGTGTAGATTCTCAGTAAAGGGCAGCTCGTTTCTGGCCTCACGAACACAGAGTCTCCATTCGTCTGCTGGTGCGTTTTATATGCCTTGTTTCTATCACCGCGTTTGGCTAACGAGTGTCATCTTGACCGGTTCCGACAGTCCTACGGCATACGGGAATCGACCGGCCAAGTCCAGGAACGGGGTAAGAACCTCGATTTCACTTCACGTATGAATCTGTTTCTGACTCTTCTCCTGCTCGCTGCGCGAATCGTGCTTGTCCGACCGACATCAACTTCAGACTCAAAGTTCACTTCAAAGACTCTCATGGGAATCTCATCAAGACAGTGGAGGCAAACGAGGGAGATGACATACTGGCGATAGCTCATGAGTACGACATTGACTTGGAGGGTGCGTCATTTGATTCGTCTTCGAAGAAGTCATAAGGCTGACTTCGATTTCTTGCCTTTTCTCCCGGACCTACAGGAGCTTGCGAAGGCTCAGTGGCATGTTCAACATGTCACGTTATCCTCCCAGTCGAGTACTACGATCTCCTCCCAGAGCCAGAGGACGACGAAAACGACATGCTCGATATGGCGTTCGGGCTGACAGACACGAGCCGCCTGGGCTGCCAGGTGAAGATGACGAAGGCGCTGGATGGGGTAACGTGCACTCTGCCTTCTGCTACGCGAAATATGTTCGTCGACGGTGTGTATTTGATTTCACTCTCGTTTTCTGTTTGCCCTTCGTTTCGTCATGTCATGGTCCTTTGCTAAAAATTTTTCCTCTCAGGAAAGAAATCGTCACATTAGAGGACCGCAGGACATTGACGTCGCATTTGTATTTAGTAGAGCATCTTTCAATCATCATCGTCTACCCCATCTCCATCAAAGACTGTCATCCAATCGTCCAGTTCTTGTTCATCATTAATTCACTGACCAGAATCGTTCACACCAGGGATAGAAACTTCTTTTCAAGCCTGGATGGTTGATTTAGGTCACTGATTACCAATTTGATTTTTTCAGAATCGTCTTGCAAGATTTGGCAATCGTCCACAAATCTTGACCCCTTTCACCATGTGGACCTGGAGGTCATCCTCTTTTCTCTTTTTTTTGCAACGACTGAAGGCTCCACAAAGTATTCACTTTTGGATGAAGGTAAGCTTTTTAGAGTTGGATGTTGTATATCAACTCGCGGGACTAACGACTGTCTCCTTCTAGGTTTTGTTGGTCCAATGACTAGAATTCGTCCATCTAGCACGTACTTTTATGTAAGGGGTGCCGAATTCCTTGGAACGAGTTGTTTTTGAACCGTCTTTAGCCTTTTGAGAGAGTAAGCTTTTGAATTTCCTTTTCCCTTGTATTTCTTTCTACCTGTCCTTCCTTTGCAAACTATCTACGATCGAAGCCAAATCCATATTCGCCGCAATCGTCCACGAGCTTCAGACCCACTGCTGCCTTGCTCGTCAAAATAGCGCCCACACGGGTCAGCCCGCCCTATCTATTTTTGTTTTGAAAACCCTTGTGATAATTGCTTCTGATTGTCGCCTTGCTAACATGTTATAACTTATCATCTATCACACCGCTAGGTTGCCTCAGGTTGCTTGACCGTCTATTTTTGGACATCCCTAACCGCGTGGTTCGCTGGAACCTGAATTAACCTTCGCTTTGAACTTTTCAGTCCTTCCTGCACCTCCGCGTACCAGCATCAGACGATTTTTTAGGCTCTTGGTGGTCAACGGACGCAGCTTGAGTTCGGATCAACGAGCTAGTGGGCTGCAAGTGGAAAGTAAACACCGTCATGACGCGTCAAGGGGCAATATTGGGTTTAGCACGCGCTCGTCAGGCAAACACACTCACTTTTGGAGAACAATATGTGTGGGCCGCATGGATTCTATTTACCTAACGACCTCGATTCTCTGACTTCTCAACACTTCCCCGACGCGACACCGATTACAAAGCCCGTCTACGAAATTTGCGGACACTCATTTTCCGTGATATATAAAACCCCACCATCCGTTTCGTGGGTTCTGCAGAGGCGCTCTCCCGTTCTTGCTGGAACACACGCTTTCCGCCATGATCCTCAACCTGTTCGCTGTCCTCTCGCTGGGGATCTCGGTGCACGCACTATCTCCCTACGTCCTACATGAAAAGCGGTCCCATGTACCTTCTGGGTGGTCTCTGATTCGCAGATTCGACCCCTCAGAGGTCCTCCCATTGCGCTTCGGTCTCAAGCAATCGAACCTGGACAAGCTAGAAGACTTCCTCCATGACGTTTCTCATCCGGACTCGCCGAACTATGGACAGCACTGGACGCCGGCACGGATCGCGGAGACTTTTGCTCCCTCGACTGAAACTGTCGATACCGTTCGCTCGTGGCTCGTCGGAGCGGGGTTAGACGCGTCGAGGCTCCGAGTATCGCCGTCCAAGGCATGGATCCAAGTGAACGCGACGGTGGAGGAGGCGGAGCAGCTGTTAAAGACCCAGTACAATGTTTACCAGCACGAAGGCGGTGCTCAGCACATCGGTACGGTGGTCATTTTGTCTCTCTCGCATTTCGATCGAGCTAATATTCGTACCCCCTTCAGCCTGTGAGGCCTATCACCTTCCCGGGCAAGTTTCTCGCCACGTCGAGCTTGTCAGCCCTTCCATTCATTTTGATGCGATCCTTAAGAAACGTGACGGCTCAGCCGTCCCAGCCAGGAAAATTGGAATGCCTGGCGTCGGTATTTCTCCCAAAACCACCGGCACGATCCATAATTTATTCAACGACCTGAAAAACTGCGATAAAACGATCACTCCTGTCTGTTTGAGAGCCCTATACGGCCTCGTGTACGAGCCCCTGTCCACGCAGAAAAACTCATTTGGCATTGGTAAGTCGTATACGTTTTTTTGATTGACGACCATCCATTGATATCGTTTGTCTCGTAGTCGAATATACGCCCCAGGCCTATAACCAGTCCGACCTTGACTTGTTCAACAAACAGTATTCGAAGGATTTGGTTGGCAAATCGCCAAAACTGGTGTCGATTGATGGAGGTATGTGAATGATTCGCCCTTTCGTTCCATCGCTGTGAATCTTCCCAGGTGTCGTTCAGACCATCCAAGGCGGCTTCGACTTCAATGGAGAATCCAACCTCGACCTTCAATACGCGATGAACCTCGTCAATCTTTTTGGATCGAAGCAGGAGGTCACCCTTTACCAAGTCGGTGACATTCCGCAAGGTTATTGCTACTATTCTTGCTTGGACCGTGCGTTTAAAGCTTACCCACTTCTCAGGGGCATCGTTTAACAACCTTCTTGACGCACTGGATGGGCAATATTGCACCTTCAGGGGTGGGGACGATCCCGAGCAGGATGGCATCTACCCCGACAATTTCCCTAACGGCTATCACGGTTCGTCTGATAACGTTTTGGAGATGCATAGCCTGACTGGATATCGAATAGGCCCAGCCGACTGTGGTATCGTCAAACCTGCGAACGTCATTTCGACCTCCTATGGATACAACGAGGCCGACCTTTCGCCCTCGTATACTGATCGACAATGCGCCGAGTATGTAGCTTACTTGTCAGCCCGTCATGCAACGCCACTTCATCTTTGCTCAGGTATGCGAAGCTCGGACTGATGGGAGTCACCGTCGTTTACTCCTCAGGTGATAATGGCGTAGCTGGTACGTCTAGACCTTCGCATTGTGGACTTCCATTATTCACCTTTCATTTACAGGGAATAGCGGTCTTTGCCTAAACCCCGATGGTACGTCCCAATTACTAATATGCAACTTAGTTTCGCGATTAAGAGATTCTCCACAGGATCACAATCGGAGGACGGCGCGATATTCAATCCTTGTACGATCTTACCTCCGTCACCACCGTGGCGGTTTTCTGACAAAATCTTCAGCTTTCCCCTCGACTTGCCCATTCGTAACTGCCATTGGCGCGACGCAGGTTAACCCTGGTTCGAGTGTCACCCAACCGGAAAGCGCATGCGAGCAAGTTATTTTCAGTGGCGGAGGTTTCAGCAATTATTTCGCGATGCCAAAATACCAGAAGCAGGCCGTTGAAAAGTATCTTAAGGACCACAAGCCTACTTACGCACCTAATATCTGGAATTCCACGGGCATTGTGAGTCGTTCTCTGTACATACCATAAACTTGAATTTAACCCTTGAGTTCAGAGCCGCGCTTATCCTGACATTTCGGCTAATGGGTAACTACATATTCTTTCATCATATCATGTTTGCTCGGCCTTAACTGATTCGAATTCGCAGGGCCAACTACGCCGTCGCAGTAAGTGTTGAGTGCTTCAGCGTCGATTTTTAGCTAATCAGATGGCGAAATAGGTCGAGGGGCAGTTCGCTTTGGTGTTTGGCACTTCGGCTTCAGCACCCGTCGTTGGCGCCATTCTCACCATGATTAACGACGCTCGGATTACCTGGGGAAAGAAGCCCATCGGATTCATTAATCCAACAGTGAGTTCTTACATTCGTTTTGGACTTCGTACCTCTGACGAAGTCTTTTCAAGATATACTCCGATTTCTTCGCCGGCTCCTTCAACGATATCACCTCTGGTGGAAACCAGGGTTGTAATACAGCAGGTTTCACAGCCGTTCCTGGCTGGGATCCCGTCACCGGACTCGGAACACCCTCCTTCCCAAAGCTTCTCGCTCGTTGGTTGTTACTGCCGTGAAGGTTGAGGAGAAGGTCAACGTCAGCTTCATATACCTATCTTGCCTCTATGGACTTTAATTATTTCCATAAATATACCCGTCATAGAGGCAATTGCTATCGAGTAGGACCTCAGATCATCTTGAGCTTGAGGTACCCTTTCTCGGTATCAAAACTCGTCGCTCCTTGCAATTTTCTTGACGCTGTTCTTCTATTAAGGCGAAATAAGGAATATCAATACGGTGCCATGCCAATAGGCTTGGAAAAAGGTTGGGAAAATCGCTCTAGCGTACCTTTCCGGTGCGACGGCGTTCCTAAAAATGATAATTCATTTTCCTTCACAAACTCTATCTAGATCGCGGATCCTGCGTTCTGTCCTTCTTCCGAGTCGGCATGTCGCGTCAGATTGTCGCTAGGCGCGTTCTGTTGATATTCACAAGGGTGTGTCTCTCTGCCGTATCGGAGAGGGTATAAAGGTTGACGGCGGAATTGCCTACCCTCTGAGTCTCTCTCTTCTACCATATTCCGTTCACTGAAAGACAACAGCGATGCCTTGGTTCGAGCCTTTCCAGGATGGTCCTGAATACAAAATCCGCAAGAGGCGGAAAACATTTCCCCCGCCCAACGTTTCGATAAAACAGCTTCACAACGCTGTTCCTCGCCGCCTCCTCGAGAGGTCAACCATTAGAAGCCTCGGCTACATTTTTCGCCACCTCGCATTCACATTCCTTTTCTACTATCTTGCTACCTTCATCAACGCGGTCACTTCAACTGGGTTTCCCCGTGGCTCACCTTTTGCTTGGATTTTTCCCTGCGTAGTTCGTCTGTTCCTTTGGCTCTTGTACTGGGGATGGCAGGGTATCACATTTGCTGGTCTTTGGTGTTTAGGTATGTGGGCAGTCGTCATGAATTTGAGTAGAAAACGACTCCCTAAATACTTTCTCCTCAATAAGGCCACGAGGTACGTTTCGTTCCTTGTTGCTCAGCTTTTTTTCTTCGTTGACTTTAAAATTTCAGGCAGGACACAAAGCGCTATCCCCATACACTTGGGTCAATGACGCTATCGGACTTACTGTACATACCTTCGTCCTCACTCCATATTATTCTTGGCGGGTCACGCATAGCACACACCACGTAAGACTTCGACTTCGTTTATCCGCCATAATTCTAATTGTCTTTAATCCTCAGAAATCAACGAACGATATGAATCGCGACGTAACCTATATACCGTCAACAAGAGCCGATTTTAATCTTCCGAACAGCCAAGTTGCAATAAGAATGAATTACACTGACGTATTCGAAGAAACCCCTGCTTTTACTCTCTGGAAGCTGTTCGTCCGTCAATTTTTGTAAGGATCTAATCCCTCTTGAAATAAACTTTTCCACCGACCAATGACTTTCCAGCGGTTTTCAGCTTTATCTATTGTAAGTTTAATTCACTCTCCGCGATTTAGCCATTTATGCCGTCGAATAGGCATAATCGAAAAGGTAACCCGAAGTATCCTCCTGGGACAAGCGTGAGTCAATCCTATCGGTTGGCTCTTTCAAATTGATCTGACCACGGGACCTCGACCAGCATTATAGAGCTTCATCAATGTTATTCCAGCCAAAGCACCGTCGGTAATTTCAGGAATATTGAAAAATTACTTATTGAGAGGTGCTTACAGGCATGTCAATACTCCTTTCGAACGCTTCCATTGTCGCTTTTCTTGCTTTCTTATTTTACTGCAGCTACTACGTAGGATGGTCTCATTTGGCCGCCCATTATCTTTTGCCATGGCTTGTGAGTGGTTCTTCATATTTTAACCTCGCATCAATTTTTGATTTTGTGTACTAGTTTGCCCACAATTGGTAGGTATACCGTGCGTGGCGTAGGTAAAGGACATGTCTGATGCCCCTCTCTTCTAGGGTTGTTCTCTTCACTTATCTGCAGCATAGCGATCCTACGATCCCATATTACCGAAAGGTAAGGCTCCGATATCTCATCAGACGAAGCTGAGATCGTCCAATCGCTTCCAGGAACAGTGGACCTTCGCCCGAGGAGCTCTCGCAACAGTCGATCGCCCATTATTTGGCTGGGTGGGCCGCTTCTTCCTTCATAATGTGATCCATTCAAGATTCCATTCATTTGGTCAGAACTGACCACAAGAATAGATCAGCAGTGACCACGTCGCACATCACTTCTTCCCAAGCGTTCCATTTTGTGAGAGGCCCAATTTGTTCAAAGTGTAACTAATAATAATATCGACCAGATAATCTACCCCAAGTGACGGAAGCGATCAAGCCAGTCCTTGGAGAGCACTATAATTACGACTCAACGGTAAGTCGCTAAAGTTCTGTCAAAAGACACATTGCCGAATTCGTCGACTTCACACAGCCCGCTTTATATGCCCTTTGGCGGTCGTTCACTCAATGCAAATTCGTGGAAGCCGAGGGCGAAGTTCTATTCTACAAGAATAAGTACGGAAAAGCAACCCTTGAGCCGACTAAATAGTTTTAATTATCAGTGTCATCCCGTACTTACACCATTCTATACATCTAACCAATACGGGGTATTACCCACCATCCAAAGTTTCCCCCCATTCGCTAGACAACTGATGTGGTGATTGGGGTCAGAGTGATTCCCGATGGAGGATTCAACTCAAAGAATACACCTCCATAGTGTTTGCGGCTGCTACTTCAATGGTCGTCGTGGATATTAGTTTGCTGCCTTGATCGATCCGCTTCCGCCTTCGATGTTGCTTCCATGGATGATCGGGCAGAATGTGTCAAATGACCAATAATGCCCGGTATTCTCGTAAATTTACGGGAGAAACAGGGGATACCCAAAATAAACCACACCATTGCGTAGATTCCTTTACACTCCAGGAATCAACCAGGAATCCGACTATTTGTCGCCACTAATTATTTTGGTATTCATACTGTGGCTTTCAGCTGCCTGACATGGGGAGGCGCTGATGAGTTTTAAAAAATTGGGAAAGAAAATACCGTGATTTCCATTGCATGGATAATGAGCGCTCTCTAAGATATACATACAGCTTGACTGAGTGATGAGTTTTACCCCAAAGAGGTGAGCGGCTCCTTGTGGGATTTGCCGAGGCGGGTCGAGGTCATCCACAATAAGGACAAACAGTGGTTCACGACGTCACTTTTTTTCGTCCAAGAACAGTGTCAAGGATGTCCAGCTCAGTTGAACTCGACACACAGTATTGTCGTAAGGCCTCTCATTTTTACTAATTAGCGTTGCAATTATCTGATCAGTGACTTTACCAAATAGGACTATCATTAACCACCAAACTCTCTCAGCGAATCACAAGATTCTCCATTAATACCATGACTAGCCTTACCTCGCGCAGCACGGCCAGGCTGGAAACCGGTCCTCTGTTCCATTCAATGCTTCTTTGCATGGCTGATAGCCTAAAGTGGTTCATCGAACGAGATTTTGAGCCAGATTGCCAGATGTGGATCCATTCAAGCTGTTTATCCTTCAACAGGTCGCAGAGCTGCCAGACAATCAGATGTTCTGACCATTCCTTGTCCCATTGCTGTAATTAGCACCAAGATCCTGCTCCGACATTCCCCCATATCCAACAGTGGAGCAAATGCTGGACTTCCAAGAACGGTGTACATGTTACGGTTTGTCACCGATCTTGCAAGATCGAGTAAATTTTCCCACTCATTTCATGTGGGGCGTGTCCTCGCAGGGGGGCAGAAGCACTGATGGTCACTGACGGCGAGTCCTTTCGGGCGTTTTCATGACGGGGATGACTTCAAGTTAAACTGTAACCCACTGTGGGACTTATTTTCTTTTCCTTGATTCGCGAGACGAGTACGCGCACTCCAGGCCATCCTAGCCGGGTAAAGTTGTCTCACTCTTTTCCCAGCGATCCGCAGAAATCCCACTCGTCTCCTGCGGTGTCTCTAAAAGAATGCAAGCATCTCTTACCGCCTTCGAACCTCAAAATGTGTCCCACGTGGAAGTAGAAGAAGAACTTCTCGCTCTCACAAGCTATCCTCGCTGAGTTAGGTTATGGAAGGATCCATTACACACGGTTAAACTTGTCGCAAAGGTACAAGAGTCCGGTCGCTGAGTTCTATATCTACCTTACTCCCCCACTTCTCACAATCCCCCAATGTCTTCCAGGTTATCGACTGCAACTGCGTCCTCGTCGCTCTCCGCGTTCTCAACGACCAGAGAGTCGCATGGTTCGACTCCTCGATCCCGGGTAGAGACTGGTAAAGTGTGGGTTGATCCGGCATCGCTACCGCACCACGGTCACGCCTCCTATATTGGAGGAAACACTCCAGACTACGTCAAGCAGCTGAACTACAACACGTTCATGTGTTACGGAGTTGGAGAGGAAGACTGTTTTGGTTACAAGGTCGGGAAAGCCGTGAAGTTCACCGAAGTTAACATCAACCGGAAGTTGGAGAGGCAAGGGAGGCTTGAGGCGACCACGATCGCAGAGATCGAGGTGACAAAACGTGGGTATTCATTTCTTTAGACATCGAGCAGGGTCGTTCATCGCACGGAAATTTATAGACATGCTGAACGGCGCTGGAATGTTGCATGGAGGCTGCGTCGCGTATCTGATAGACAAGTGGGTTTTCTTTGTTCATCAAGCGCGGTTCGGGAACTGATTGATGATGACTCCTAGCTGTTGCAGCACACCGCTTGTTGTCCTCGGACTCATACAAAACGTGAACGGCGTCGGCGTCACACAATCCATGAATGTGCTGTTCCACTCTCCGGCACCGCAGTGAGTGTCGGACATTATTGTTTTCGAATGCTCAGCTGAGTCAAATCACAAATCAAGAGGGACATGTCTCCAAATAATCAGCACATCTGTCACCCTCGGTGGACGTGTCATGTCCTCTCGTTGCGAGGTCAGTCGAGCATGATCTTTACACCCTTCTTCCTCTCGACTAACTTTTTGACTTTGATAGATCCTTGATCGAGAAAATGGACGCATGATCGCCTCGGCATTTCTGAGCAAGATGCAACCTGCCACGTCCAAGCTGTGATGCACCAGACTCCCAGGTTCCCAAAACCAATTCTCACATCATTGTATATTATCGCAATAGACTATCATTGGAAATGCATCAAAACTCGCACGATTGCGTGAACTAAGCGACGAGTATCAAGGCTGCAAAAAAGGTTTATGCTGTCCTCTCAGTTACGCCTACTGCATCAACGTCATTCAAGTCAAAGCATAAGTCTAATAAGAGGCCGGAATGACAGTTGTCATTGCCTTTGGCGTTGGTGACTGGTTTACATACTTACGACCACAATTTAGCCTCGTCGCCCTCATTTCAATTCGCCCAAAGTTTGTTGAGCGCCCGGTTGGACATCAGTGTGTATGGTCAATCAAACAAGCATCTTTCACTCCACATCGCACCTCGCAAGAGGTCACCGACCAGTTCAACGGCTCCCTCCTGGACACGGGCAACGGCAAGGTCAGAATATTCCGCTCCTAGTCTGCGAGTGCCTGCGACATTACCAGCAGATACACGCATTCCAGTCGACGACATTTCCGGGCAGCAATAATCGGAAAGGTTGGCGGGAGAATGTCTACTCCTTCCATGCCATTTTGCATGAGTACCCTCAAATCGCATCTTACATTCGCGGCCTACGCTTTGACGTGGGTTTACAACTGAATGGGTCATAGAAGACCTTCGTACCGTGGTCCTCATTTCGAGACTCTGGACGACTGGTATGAAACTGAGCATGGATTCTCTGCCGTCGGACAGAGTAACTCCAATTTCCTGATAATCAAACGACAAAACGTTGAGGATATGAAGTCGTTGACTTTGGTAGAGCACGAATATAATTTCATAAGTAGGTAGGTAGTACGTAGGTCAATATACCGTTAGTCAGAACTTTCCTTCCTTGAGTCTCGACGGAATTCATAGTCACCTCATGAAAGCCAGCATTATCGACTTCGTCGCTGTTAACTGCTTAAAGGAGGGAGGAGCTACGCCTATTAAGAGATCCGAACGTCCGCATTACCGTCTACGTACAAGAAGCAGCCTGCTTCATCCATGTTCACAAGTGATAATAACCGATAGTTTCAGTTCTCTACAAAAACGGAATATGGTTAGACTCGATTCCAGTCCCCTATAGGCGCGGAAAAAAAAATCGTGTTCACCGTGCACTTGCCGTCCACATACAATTTTTATTTTCCGCCGCCAGAACGGCTGGTTTCGAGCCTAGAATATGGCCTACTTCTAAAATTTCAACTCGGAAGTAATGTCCGCTCGAGGTAAGACCGTGTCATACTTCTCAAGAGTAATTGCCGACCGTCGGATGGTACAACTATCGGTATATTTGAAAGGATGAGTCGACACTCGATGTCTTAGAGACGTTGGGCAAAGGGTATGAAGGCGCCAAAACAGTAAATCTTTAACCAACAAGTATTCTTACATTGGAAGCCTATGAACCACCCTTACCGTTTGGTCCTTGGTCCGCATTTCCACCAGCACACTGTCCGTCACTTCATGTGGACCAAACACTTTTGTTTCCTCGACCTTTCTTCCCAGAGAAAGAAGAGTCCTATTCAGTTGACTCTCAATAACCCCCTCAAGAGTCTTCCAATCTTCTTGTCGATCAGAAACGAACGAGGAGCCTTTTACTGCCAAAGCCATGGCACCCTCATTCCCGGGATCCACCTTGGGACTGTTGGCGTACGCTATGACCACCCCCTGCCCGAAGTTTGCTCTAGCTTCCAGATATTTTGCAATGCACCGAATTATCCCTCCGTTCTTCACTGGTCGGCCGCTGCTGGTCTGCCAGTTGTTTTTCTTCCATACTTGTATCCGACTTTTGAAACCTGAGTTACAAAATATCCGTTCAGTGACATAATTGAGGAAATAATCAATGAACTCGCATTTTATACAGTAATCAGATGTCGTCCTGATCAGAAGGCACTTCGCAGTGATTTCATTCGTCTCTAAAAGACGAAGAATTGACTAGAGGGTATCGATTAATGGCAGACGTGAGGATAAGGGTCTACAAACCAGTAGCTCCGCGCGTTTCTTCGTTTGCTTTCCAATGCACCTCTCAGCCAAATTTCTAAAAACACGAATCGATAACAAGAGTCATTTATGGAAGTTCTTGTTCGTATACCTTGCATCGTGAGGACCCCACCACACTCCCAAACCTGCTTTGGTGTTTGAATTTTCACAAAAACCAGCGGTATAGGCGACGTCCCATTCGTTTTCCATTTCAACCAAACCTCCTGACTTGGAGGTAACAATAAGCGCCGGTTCTGGATGACGACGTCTCGTATTCGAATCTAAGAGTTTGTATGGAGCTGGGCGTTCGTGTTTACGAGAGGGGGGTTTGGAAGTGGTATTTCGTGGTTGGGAGTGTTCATTTATATCTTTACAATGTTCAGGTTATTTCCTGATCAAAGTAAAGAACTCACAGATTACCTTTGGGCTTGGATGACGAAGTTTGAGATCTTTGAGATACAGAAGTGGTCTGAGGTTTGGATGGCAGTGGTACTGTAACGTCTGTACGAGGGCCTAAACGCTTTTTATTCTTTCCGCGTCCAGAATTTGTTTGACGAGAAACCTGGGTATCCACGAGCCCACTCTGACCTTGTCCTGAGGGATTTTCCTACACAGGCATTGTGAGCACCGCCAATTTAAGAAGCTTTTTCAGACATACCATATGAAGAGTATGATTGTTTCCTTTTCTACCGGGTCCTTGAGAACCTGCGACCGGCATTTCTGTGTCCTTGAAGTGACTCGCAAGAGTGATGGTCGCACCCAGGTCGTGATAAGGCTGTCAGCGTTTCTCACGTCGAGCGAGAGTCACCTGATCAAATTCGATAACCGACGACTTCCGTTTCTTCAGCCAGCACTCACGACGTCTCCTTCCTCAATGTCTTCAGACCTTGCCACATTTTCGAACCTCTCTCAGGAGCTCATCGACGAGATTATCGATGCCCTTTTTGACCCTCAAGAACCAAAATCTAACATATCTCAATTTTGTTCCTGCGCACTCGTCTGCCGTGCCTTTCGACATCGTGCACAGCAGTACATATTTTATTCAATAACACCCGTACGGTTCAGAGGCCATGGAAGTTTACGGAAGAGAGTGTTCGACTTTCAAAGCATCCTACAGGAAAATCCACGAATTGCATCCTACGTTCGCAAGCTGAAACTCAAAATTGGCGAGACCAATGACTGGCTTTTCGACGATCCTTCATTTTACGCGATCATGGCGCTTGTCTCGAGCGCCTGGACTTTAGAGAAGAAAATAGAGCTACTGATTGTTGGGTGGGCTCCTATTTTCGAATTTTCGAATAATCGCACACTCGAAACGAAATTTGTCAAGCCTTATATCACACCTCTCATAACGTCACTGTCCTTGCGACGTATACAGAATGTTCCGATTTCCCTGCTTACCCAATGCCCCCATTTGGTAGACCTAAAACTGCAGCAGGTCACTGCGGAAGCTACACGGCCGCTTGATGCCATAGCCATCGACCATTCCTTACGGCCTCGACTCCGGAAATTTACCTCCAGATCTTGTCCCCCACATATGATTCGAATCCTGAAAAATGGTATCGATTTTGGTTATTTGCAGCATCTTTCGTTTTTCGGTGCACTCGACGAAGAACGACGCAACATCGACCTCATTCTCGATGCTTCTTCCGGCTCATTGGAGTATCTCGACATCACGCCTCGTGAGCTCATAAGCCCCTGTTAACTTTCTTATTTGGTCTAACCGCAACAGATCCAGTTGATCCCGAAGATACGCTTGATTCGTACGATCTGAGCAAGATGTCGAGGCTTGCATTTTTGTCCATACCCAGAACTAGCCTAAAAAATGCCAGCTATATAATGGATCTGTGCAACTTACTGGGTACACTACCTTGTGTGAAACCCGAGATAAAGGAAATTTCTCTAGGCTTCACGGGATATGTGGATAATCTCTCGAGTCTTGCAGCCCACTTGGAAAAGGTCGAAATCGGACCCGAGAGTCCTTTTTCTCCTGTGCTAGCAAAATTAGCCGAACAAAAACATCTGGTGGTCAAATTCTGGTTGTATATTGCATCAGAACTTTCGGACGAAACTAGGGAGGAGGAGATACGTGAACGATGGGATAGGGAGATGCAGGCCTGGGTTGCCAAAAATCTGTCGTTTGTGGCTCGGTTAAGTTCAAACCTTAATTTGGAGATTCACAGCGAATTGGACCTCACCTGGCGATACAGATGGTTTCAGGAGCCGAGCTCAGATTAGATCAAATACTTCCAACCCCTTGCTTTGTACGAGCTGTCTAGTATTGTCCAAATACTTGGAGGACTCACCTTACAGTTGAATATTTTCCTTCAACATCACGTCTCGGGAAGGCTGGCAAGAATTAGTAATGGTTGACAGTTGTGCAAATTCTTCCGGATTTAAAAGAGAGCATCTTTACGCTCAGAAATCGTATTTGTGTCTTTTCTCGTGGATGTTGGATTCAAATCTGCAAACGCGCGATCATCTCAAGATCGGCAGGAGGAAAGCAAGAAAGAATGATATTCGGTTGTCCTCTTGACCGTCAAGAGGACAAACGGATGGGGACTAAAAATAAATGTAGACTTGGCTTGCAATTGTAGGCCATTGCTTCACAGCATGGCATCAACGAGTCCTTAATTTTTTCCTGGTATTATACTGGCTAAATTACCCTGAAATTGTTGATTCAATGATTTGTAACTTATAGCATGGGACGCAGGCAGGCTGCTTCGCAAAATGACAAGTGAGGTTAGTCACTGGCAGGGAATAGCACGGGTGTCCCAGCAACTACCTACCCAACACGTCAAAACCCGTACCCGTCAACCCACGGGTTAAATATCTACGGGTACCACTAGATAGGGAACACATATAGATTAAATTATAAAATAATATGTATCTACCAGTTGCAACAAACACTACAGTAGAACCTGATCCCATCCTTCTTCGAACTGCACATCTTCTCCATCGACGTCAGCCATGAGAGCGCGATTTGAAGATCTGAGTCGTTGATAGACCCGCGCAAGCTCCAGCTGCCGAGGCAGAGAAGCGCACGAGTGACTTGCGAAGATAACCAATTGCGGACATGCGCTAATAACAGACGACCACGGCTAAAACCCCGTCCAACATCGACGGAGGTGGCTAGAAATGACAGTAAGAAAGATCCAGAATGAATTGAAACAACAAAATTGTACCTGGAATGCTCAAATAATCCAAAGCCATTCGGGAAAGGCAAGGATACATCGCACGACGCTCGCACCACCAAGTGAGAACGTGCCTTCCGTGTCGGTACTAAGATAGTGGTCAATCTCTTCTCGCAGACCGGTGGGCTTAGATGATGTGCCGAGGATTGGGTTGAATATGTTGGCTGGTCTTGACGCCTTCGTCGCCTTCAAGGACTAGAACAATATTCATTATTAAACTAAATGATATCATAAACAACGAGAAAGAGCGGACCTGAGAGGGAGGATTCGGAACTTCAGCGGGTTCTATTTGAGAACGGAGATTGTACTATGTCTTCACAGGTCAAGCGCCGTGTCAATCCACGCCTGCTCCCAATCAGCCTTGCAGTATTCGGATAAAGGACTAGACAGTCTTTAGTTTAAAATTCAATCCGTAAAAAAACAGGAGACTTACTCATGGCAATTCGGTAAGCCTCCAATTCGTCCGTCCGCGAATAGTACCGGTTGAGGATTTTCTTTGCCAGTCCAAGTGACGCACAAATAGCCGGTCATCCGACTCACCCCCCGTCATTGAGATTCCAGCGATTGCGAAGGGAGACCGCAAGGGATCCAGAGGTGCAGGCCGTCATCATTGTCCACAAAACGGCTGCCATACGAACTTGGCAAGGGGGACGCTGCTCGATGTCAAGGATATGGCAGCACTGCAGGGAAGCAGGACTTGTTATCGGGTTAGCGAAGGTGGGGGTAATATAATGGGTATGCTTACCTGCTCCATTATCCTCACCTCAGGTGTCTGTATCGTTACCTCCTGATTGCCATTTTTGTTGTCAACGCCTGCCGGAACGGACTGTGGATTCACCTAGGGTGTGGTCGTCGTGGGCGGCATGTCTCGGTAGGCAGGCTGAGCGACATGAACGCTGCAAGGCCATGCTATCGTAGTGACGTGATGGGCAAATGGAGAGTGCTGAGAAGTGCGTGATGCGTGGTGAGTTGAGCGACGCAAGTCATTTTGTGACGTACCTGTACTTTCAATCGTTCGATGTCGGGCACACATCCTCATTGAAAAGAGGGGAATTCGGGGTACCTCTGTGCGTTTTTTCGGGCATTCAAATGAGCGTTGTGGACAAGTTGTGGAAGTAAAATGAGTGTTGAAGCAAGCCCCGACGATGACGGAAATTCCCGCTACCTTTAGGTAGAGGGTCTTAGTCGACGCTCGGCTAATTTTTGGCTGGCCATTTGAATAATTTCCTTTTTCTCTTCTAAGTCACATGCTCGTGAGCATTGTTATCGGATCTTGAGTCTTGACTGTGAACGATTCACTCTCGTCTTCCGCTCACCATCCTTCCCCACAAACGTCTTACAGTATGATCTCCTTTGCTGCTTCCATTGAGGGTTTCGGTGTCACTGCCTTCTATGACCCACATTCTTCTCTCTCTTTTATGTCTTTTGCCTTTGCAAATGCCAATCTTGGTAGATCTCGTCGGGGCATTTCAGACTTTGGTCTTGTAGTCCCCACTTCTCGCGGACAGTTCTTTTGTTCGATGCCGTTGTCGGTAGTGGATGACCTTCCGCACAATCTTGTTCTCGGTCGCGACTGGTTCAATTATTGTACCACTTGGGACAATTCCGCCATATTGCTTATTTCAGACCACGAATACCTGGATTTCTCCGCGTCGCCACGAAATGCCCTTCGCTCTCATGCATCTACCGGTGAGCTTGATATTTTTATGTTGCCTGTTGTCTCTTACATTCATATCTATCTCATACTCAGATCAAAACCATTTCACTGCTGCCACGTCAGACGTTTACGCAGATGAAGACAGCTCTACTGCTGTAGACCCTGGTGTCACTGGCTCTGATGCCCTGCAGTCATCGATGTTTGTCGGACCTTGTGATATGGCTGGGGTAGACCTTGGAAAATTACTTACGTCAATTGAATCCCTCAACAAGGCGTCGTTGATCTCTCTTCTCAGGTCACATAATGTGTGTATTTCGTCAACAGTATCTTCTGATCAATTACGGAATGCAGTTATTGACCATCTCACTTCTGGTAAATGTGCATCGTCATCTGGTGATCAGTGCCGTGACACCGTTGCCTCTTTCCATAATGACTCCACATATGGTACAGATGTTGCATTGTCTGCTGCGTCCTTACAAATTTATCTTTTGTCTAGGTTAGTCCCTAAGATCAAGCTGCGTCCCCTTCGACGCCTTCTGTCTAAACATTGTATTCCCTTTTCATCTGAAGATGGTTTAGCGAAATTGCGTCGTGAGCTTAGAAAATATATCACACGTCTGAAAGCAGGAAAGCATACTGAAGAGCAACGTGCTGCTCAGCTTGCATTGGATGTCGAATTTGAAACTCGTAGAAATAATATACATGACACATGGCCAAATCTTGTTGGCAATGATCTCAAGCAGAAAATCGTGAAGTTGTTTCGAGAGCAGACGTCCAAAGAAGCGTTGTCAACGTTTGTCTGTGCATCTTGCAGTGAACATTCATATTGTCATGACCGTCGTGAGATTCTTGTTTCTAACATCAACCTTGATCTCTTGAAAAGCCGTTTACCAGCGACTGCATCCATCCCACATCCATATACCGATGGTCCATTGAAAGACACTCTCCTTGACCCTTCAGGCGTCACGATCAATGCCAATGGTGACCTGGAACTTCTCTTGTGTAAGACTTGTAACTCATCACTGCTACGAAATAAGTTGCCAGCTCTTGCTCTTGCAAACTCAACCTATTTAGGTCCTGTCCCCGACGAGTTGAAGGATCTGACTATCATTGAGGAATCAATGATTGCTCGTTGTCGTGCAAAATGCTGGATTGTTCGGCTTGATTCAGAAAAACATAAAGAAGCTACTCCTGACACTCAACGAGGTATGAAAGGGCATATTATTATCTATCCACAGCGTCCTTCTGAAATTGCTAAGATCTTACCACCTACTTTATCTGATGTTCTGACGCCTGTATGTGTTCTATTTGTTGGATCCTCTCCCCCCACTCCCGAATGGCTGCGTGAGAAGGCTAAACCACTATGTGTACGACGTGAAAAAGTTCGAGCAGCTTTAGCCTGGCTCAAAGAACATAATTCGTTGTACAGCGACATTGTTATCAACCACGAATTACTTGATGGGCTTGAAGAGTCTCAAATTTTACCATTCCACGTCGAACATGTCTTGCCTGGCAATGCAAGTGAGTCTCTCACTTCCCGATATGATTTTGTTGATAGTGCTGATCCTGAAAGATCTATGGCATCAAGCCCTCCCGAAAACAGCTCAACGAGTGTAGACAATAATGGTCCACTTTTTCATAACGTTGTAATTATGGATGTTGATGGACATGCTCCTGCAAGTGAGTTACGAGCTGCAGCCCTCAGACACGTAAAACGTGGTGGTGGATATGTCCAAATTCCCCATGACCCCACCCCGGTGAACGAATTCTTTAACCCTGATTTGTTTCCAATGATTTATCCTACTCTCTTTCCCTATGGCATAGGTGGTTTTGAAGACAAAAAAAGAGAGATTCCAATCTCAATGAAACGCCATGTCAAACACTTGTTTAGCCTTGCAGATCGCCGCTTCCAGGAGCACTACTCATTCCTTTTTACTGCATTTAATATTTTGCAAAGACGCACTGCACTGCTTCATACAAGTCTCAAGGTCCGTAAATCACATTTTGCTTCTATTGCTTCTGATTTTGCAACTGTATCACCAGAAACTATCCATATTGTAACTGAGAGGGTGTCACGAGGAGATGCTGTCACTGCCAAGAATGCTGAAGAGCGTAAAGTCTTAAATTTGATGAGGCAAGTAAACTCTGTGACCTCTAATGTGCCAGGTACATCTGCATCTCGTGTGGCTATGCGAAATGAAATTCGTGGGCTTATGATTGAAAGAGGGATGCCGAGTTTCTTTATAACAATTAATCCTGCTGATATTTACAACCCTCTTGTGAAATTTCTGGGTGGCGAAAACATAGATATCGACAATCTTTTGCCTGAGCAAGTTCCAAAATACTGGGAACAGTCCCTACTTGTTGCAAAGAATCCGTTTGTTGCAGCCAAATTTTTTAATATCTACATGAAAGCATTCATATCTGCTTTACTTGGCTTCGATCCTAAACAGAAAAATCTGGATGGTGGAATTTTAGGAATTGTAAACGCTTACTATGGTTGTGTGGAAGCGCAGGGTCGTGGAACACTTCACTGTCATATGATGGTTTGGTTAGAAGGGAGTTTAAATCCAAATGAAATTAAGAAGAGAATTATTGAAGATGGCAATCTCGAGTTCCGTGACCGGCTGCTAGCTTTTCTTGACGATACAATTTCAACCTCTATCCCTGATGACCCTGATCCTAATTTGTCAATTCCGGCTTCAAGGCATCATCCTTGCACTGTACGTGGTCTAAATCCAGGTATTCCTGAGGATGAAAGAAAGCATGCACGCCAGAAAGACATTCACTATGTAGCAAGAAGTTGTCAAATCCATTCTCATTCAGCTACCTGCTACAAATATTGGAAAGGCTATCCAAATCCAAAAGAGTGCAGATTTGATTTGGATGCAAACCGTGTCTGTCTAGAGACAACATTCGACATGGAGACTGGTGAAATCTGCCCACGATGCTTGGATGGCCTGGTAAACAACTTTAATGATACCATCCTAGAGGCAATGCGTTGCAATATGGATATCAAGTATATGGGTTCTGGGTCTGATGCAAAAGCTGTAATATACTACATCACAAACTATATCACAAAATCCCAGCTCAAAGCACATGTCGCTTTTGCGGCCTTAGAATTATCAGCAAAAAAGTTGGGTGAGTATAACTTAAAAGAGGATGACCTGACAATTCGTGCAAAAAAACTGCTCCAGAAGTGTGCATATTCAATGATTTCTCACCAGGAAATGTCTGCTCAACAAGTTGCTTCATATTTAATGGATTACGAAGATCACTTTTCTAGTCACCAGTACCGGAATATGTATTGGACAAGTCTAGAGGGACTAATAAACAAAGAGGATCCCAGTCCTGAATGTTATTCATCATTAACCTCAGCAATTTCTGTTGATCAGCCACAGTCAAATGAATCAGCGCCTCCGACTGAATTTGACAACTTGCAAAGCCATGAATCTGGTGACAATCCCAATGACTCTGACGTTGCTTGGGGTGATCTTGAGATTGATACAGAAGAAGTCCAATCTGTTGACGAACATGACGATCAAGATTTGGATGATAATGAACAGGTAACAATTTCGACAGACCCAATAGGTAAACTGATTGCCAAAGCAAGTCAAGTGGCAGATTATCAGCTGAGAAGTGATGAATTTGACGATTGGAATGTTTGGGACTTCATTTCATCCGTGGATAAAGTCCCCAAGAAAAAGACTCCTGACCAGAATACCAATCACAATGATGACAGCTACAGTGATGGTGAAGACGAGAGTGAACCATCTTCACCTGTAAGACCTTCACGTTGAAAACCGAGATACATTTTGCAGCCCGAACATGTAGAACACGAGACGCACTGTTTAACCGTTAGAAATGCCGACAAGAGACTTGTTCCAGTCCCAATCGGGCCCTCTATTCCAAGACGTGACCGAAAAGAAGTCTACGCTCGATATTCAAGGCTTATGCTAATTTTTTTCAAGCCTTGGAGACACGCATCCGATCTGCGAGTGCCAGGTGAATCTTGGGAAGATGCATTCACTCTGTTTTTAACTACTTGTTCATCCCACATTAAAAAAAAATTGGATAATATGCACCTACTACATGAATGTCGAGACAGTGGTCAAGACCACTTTGCAGACCGTCGTAACTGAAGGCGCAAGGGTTCTCGCCATATCCCAACTGAATTGATGCAAGGAGGCTGCTCAGGCTCCGATGACTTTGGGCCAGTGGATCAAAACATTTTGCTTGAACATCTGGAATCAATTTCATCATGCAATTCTCAGCGCATAGCTCGGAGTCAGGCTAATGTTGATGATTGTGTCATTGCAGCGGAGTTGAGTGGTATGTTTGATTCAACATCAACACAAAGAGATATTGACGGACCTGAAATTCATGCCACGGGAGAAAATCCAGGCGCTATTGAAAGAATATTGCAGATGAATACGGATCTAGAGGACCAATGGAAAACTGAATATGAAAACCGGAGAAATGACTGGAAGAAAAAAACGTCTGCATCTTTGAGTTCGCTGGCGGAGCAATCCACACAACATAATCATCAAAATATTGATTATATCAATAATGGATCCGATCTTAGAAATGCATTAGCAGACGAACAATTGCCAAGTATTCCTACAATTGCGCAAGACATTCCAGCTACCGAGCGTGATACATATGTCGACATTGATGGAATTATCCAAAAGTACACCCTAAATAAAGAACAAGAAAAAGCATTTAGATTAGTTGCCGAACATAGTTTGAACCGAAAAAACGAGCCTCTTCGGATGTATTTAGGTGGTGCCGGTGGAACTGGAAAATCACGCGTCATAGATTCTTTAAGGGAATTCTTCGTGAAAAGAAAGCAGGACCGTCGTTTTCGTCTAGCGTCATACACTGGTGTTGCAGCTAAGAAAATATCTGGAATGACTGTGCACGCAGCACTATGCCTCAATCAACAGAAGAAACAAGGAGCGAAATCAAAAAGCAATAAGGACCTGGTGGCAATGTGGGAGGGTGTTGATTATTTCTTTATTGATGAAGTCTCGATGATCGGCTGTAAGATGCTATATCAAATTAGCGAAGCCTTGATAGCAGCGAAAGGAAATACATCACCATTTGGGGGCATAAGTGTTATCTTAGCTGGTGATTTTGCGCAGCTTCCTCCTGTACTAGAGACTCGACTATCAGCAGGTATCGATACAACAAAAACACAGGCAGCAACTACACGAGGACAGGATATTGTTTCAGGAAAATTGCTTTGGTTGTCGTTCACAAAAGTTATTATTCTGGATGAAGTCATGCGTCAGTCGGGTCCCGAAAACTCTCGTTTGGTAGAATTGCTAGCGAATCTACGTGAAGGGAAATGTACTGATGATGATTATGATCTTTTGTCAAGTCGCGTGCTGCACAATGTTGAGCTCGACTGGTCACGATGGAGAAATGTGCCGATTATCGTGTCAGAAAATGCCCAAAAAGATGCACTGAATGAACGCGCAGCTATTGCATTTGCGGAAAGAACCAATCAGCCACTACATTGGTACTATGCCCTGGATACTCACCGAGGTGAAAAGATTTCCGATCCAACGCTCAGAAAACATCTGGAAACTTTAAATTCAGGATTGACCAATCAGCGGCTAGGGAAGATTCCACTTGTGATTGGGATGCCTGTGATGATTACACAAAACTACGATGTCGAAGGTGGAATTGTGAATGGCTGCAGTGGCATACTCAAGAAGATCCGATACAGCGAAGATGATGCAGGAAATCGGTATGCAATCTCATGTGTTGTGGAAAGCGAGACAATAACGGGTAAAACCTTGCCAGGTCTATCCCCAAATCAAGCTGTTGTGCTACTAGATACAACTGATATGGCATTTCGTCACCCTCATTCAGGGAAAAAATGTACAATTAAAAGAACTCAGCTTCCTATCATGCCTGGTTTTGCTATGACAGCCCATAAAGCACAAGGACAGACTGTGGATAAGGTGATGATCGACATTGAAAGCTGCAGAGGAACAGAAGCACCATATGTCATGGTCTCTCGGGTAACATCCCTTGAAGGTTTGCTTATCTTACGACCATTTAAAGAGTCCAAGATAAGGTGCCGCCTGTCTGAGGACGCTCGAAACGAATTTAAAAGGTTGAATATTTTGAGAATAAAGACAACAGCAGAGATAGGAAGTGCAGAAGAGAGAAATATGGCGAATTTGGCAATGACTGAATTGAACAAAGGAAAAACAATGATCAACACACCTAGGCGTCATAACCGAAAACGTTTGGCTCCCGCTACAATATTCCATCCGACAATGGGTCCAGGTGACCTCAGCAATGACTCTTCTGACTGTATGGACGTTGACGAGGCAATGGCGCCGTGCGAGCGCACGGAAACTGTTGATGCCTCGGCTTTGGTTTTATCTTCACCATCAACCGCTCAGATTTGCCACTGCAAACGCCCACTCGCCATAACAGAGGACTCAGATTCATCAATTGAAAGTCCTCGCACTAGAAAAACGAGGCGTATAAGTTATACAGCTCGAGAGACTTGTCTATAGGTCAATTATTTTGTTTCGATAATCATCATTTCTCACTGACTACGTCCTTTCAATGTTTCCGAACAGTATTCCTCCCGGAAACCTTATGGTCATTTATGTTAGACTCCAACCCCCGATCACATATGTTTTAATGCCAAAAGGAGAAAGCCAACAGACTGGATTGGTGGGGGTTAGCTTTGTATAATAGACGGCGAGTTATGGTGCGTTCGTTAAATTCTTTCTCAACTCAACTGTCTTGTTAAACAATTTCAATCTCTACTGTCAGATGGAGGATCCTTCTGACGACACTCCCTTGTCTCCTGTGTGTTCCTTTTTGCTTCGTTTATCATCAGTGCTAATTAAACTTCCGCTAAGGCTGACTCCACTCCTGAGACGGTCGAGAAGGTTGACTGTTACACCCGTCGGGCTGCCTCTGGTTTCTGGAAAATCCTGGAAAAGCAGATTCTCGGATTAGACAATTCGTCTACGCTTGCGCTTGGCACTATGACCTATGGTGTAGATTTTGATCGTGTCTTCCTGGCCCCCGACAAGGAAGGTGGATTTGGAAGAACCGTGTATCACCTCAACCAGTCGGAAGAGGAGTTGGGTCTGGTTTTCTTTGGCGAAATCTGTCCTGCAATCAATGGCACAATGATCTCAGCAAAGGGCAATCATTTCTCGAACAATCGATATCCCAAAGTGAGTCCATGCAATATGAACTTCAATAATTGTCGCTCAAGTTTAATCCGTGACAGCCAATCACTGATGACAGCACGGTGAAAGACATCATCATCCTCCGTCCACCTACCGCATGCTCGGCTATAATTGAAGACGCCTTTCTCAACCAGTTGGCCGGGTTGGAGGAGATCTTGGATACTGACGCAAAAAACCCTGCAATCGTAACAAAAGGAGTGAGTTCAGTATTTTACAGTCTTACTATGTATCCTCAGTGTAGTACCAGGCCCAGATCACTGAGTACTTGACGTCTGCTCGTCTCGAAGGGGGTAATGATCGTTCATACATCAAAATCACAATGCCTCCCAAGTACCGTGTAAGTCAACAACCTTTAACTGGGACTATCTTTGAGAATTGACCACTACCAAGGTCCCCCATGGTGTCAAGAAGTTGCAAAAGCCTGTAGAACAGAAGAAGAAGAAGAATTTGTTGGCTAGCCAGACTGATGGAGCTGCTGGCTATACAGATATGCCATCTGATACCGTCGATGCTGGTCCCAGTACCCTTTCTAGTACGTTCTAATCTGTCTAAATCAGTTGTGTGTATTCACTGGTACGATTAGCGCCTAATGTAGAACTGAATGCGCTCTACCCCCCGACGCTTCTCCCTGACTATCGAGGGGATTATTTCCAGCATCAAAATGCGAAGCTGCTGCAGTTAGATATCAGAGATGTTGACAACAATCTTGTCCCGGCCTGGGACACTTATAAGAAGTTGTGCCCGGGCACTATCGTCTTGATTGAGGCGACATTGGTTTGTTGGCACATCGGCGACAAGGATGCCGAGAAGAGGGTACGCATTATCTCACTGTCAATGAACTTACAGCTTAACGTCTTCTGACTAGATCTACCAAGTCCAAGGCCACCGTCTTCAAATTCTCTCAGATTCTGATGAGAAATATGAAGAACCTCAAATTCCAGTCCTTCAACGTTCCTCCGGAACCCAGAGTACCTCATCCTCTCCTCGTAAGCAGGCCTCTTCTGCGTTTGCCTCTTTTGAGTCGCCCTCGAAGAAAGCGCGGATTGATTGAATGTTTGATTGATTGAAGTTCAATTTCAATGTACTAGTAACTGTATTTTCTGTTATACAACGTAGGATTAAACATGATAACAATAGTAAAAGCAATTCGGAATCTTTGTACTGTACTCATAGCCAATCGTGTCAATCTCACTCGAATACAATTATCAGACCCTCTGAGAAAGTCTAAGGCTGTAAATTCCTAACCTGATGTAGCGGGCGATGCCGCTTGTCAGCCTTATTGACTTATAGAAGCAGAACTCGGCGTTTGCCGGATGATGGGGCGTAACACAGGCCAAAAATTTGGCTGGTCTGAATGATAAAAGAACGAGCCCTATAAATAGGACTCGTAACTACTGTAAACTATGGAGCGATCACCTGATAAAAAATTCCAGCATCCATCAGCACATTGCGCATGCTCGCAATATTCCAACAGGAGATCTGCGACGGTTTTTATAATCGCAAGTCATGGTCAAAGAGCATTGGGTTTTCCAGTCTGAGAAACAGTCACCTGACCATTATAACAATCAGGATTCAGGATCGTTGGGCCACTCTTTCGAACTTCCTTACACTCAACTACCACGACGGCTCTCCCTTCGATGCCTTCGGACTTATCTCATTTCTCGAAGCTCTCACAGGAGCTTATTGATGAGATTATCGACGCCCTTCTCGACCCTAAAGAACCAGAACATTGGATATCGCAGTTTTCTCCCTGTGCATTGGTCTGCCGTGCCTTTCGACATCGCGCACAAAAGCATGCATTCTATTCACTGACGCCTGTACACTTCAGAGGCCACAGAACTTGTCAGGAGAGAGTGGACAAATTTCACAGTATCCTGCAGGAAAACCCCCGGATTGTGTCCTACGTTCGCATGCTAGACTTCAACTTGGACAACAGCGATGGTTGGCTCTTCGACAACCCATTGTTCCTCGAGATTATGGAACTTATCACGAAGACTTGGACCGTAGAGAAGAAATTAAGGTTGTCAGCCTTCGGGTTGTACAACGGTTTCCATTTTACGAATAACCGAACATTCGAAACACGATTTGTCAGGCCGTTTGTAACACCTTTCATAACGTCCATGGACTTGACCGCCATGCACAACGTTCCAGTTTCCCTGCTTGTCCATTGCCGACACCTAGTGGAACTGAAACTAAGCAATGTGACACTGGAAGGAATACGCCCGATTGATGCCATAGACATCGATCATTCCTTACGCCCCCGACCACGGAAGTTTGCTTTCAGATTTTGTGGAGATACAATTCCGAGAATCCTGACCGAGAACTATGTTGACTTCGGTTACTTGCAGCACCTCTCTGTTTCGAGCTGGCTTTCCAAAGAACTACGTGACATCAATCTCATTCTCGACGCTTCGTGCGACTCGCTGGAGCATCTGCAGCTTGATTTTAGTAAGCTCAGAAGCCCCGCCATACCGCTTTTTTTTCTGACCAAATCCGCAATAGGGGAACTAGAACTCGGAGACAGACTTGACTCTTATGATTTAGGAAAAATCTCCAACCTCATCTTTTTGTCCGTTTCCGCGGTCGACCTCGATGATGGCGACGACGAAGATTCTTTCGTCGACTTATGCAACCTGCTGCGTACAATACCCAGCGAGCAAACCAAAATTAAAACAATAGAACTAGGCCTCAAGGGTGATCTGGACGATCCTATGAGTATCTCGGAGTACTTGGAAAAACTTACAATAGGGCCAGACGGTCCTCTTTGTCCTGTGCTAGCAAAATTGGCCGAACGAGGACCTCTGGTGGTGAAGTTCAGTTTTTATATTTCGTTGGAATACGATGACGATATGGAAGATGAAATACGGGAACGACGGAATAAGGAGATGGCGGCTTGGGTTGCGACGAATCTGGAACTTGTGACTTGCTTAAGCCCAAACCTACGTTTGGAGTGCGAATATGAAGTTGACTTTTGGGACGCACCTTGTTCCTAAACCACCACATCCAAGTATTTTCCCACGGCAGAGAGCTACAGGAAACTACAAGGAGAAAGTAGTAGAGGAGCACCAGAGTAGCGTAGAAAACACAAAAGTACCTTCTCGACGTACCTACAAACATACAACTGCACACAAAAAAGAGTCACGTCATCTGAGACGATGTCAAAACCAACGGCTCGAAATAGGGCAAGCCCCACAGCAGAGCCGACACGACCTGCCACACGCCTCAACAAAGCCGCAGACAAAACCCAGGATATCGACCCCGCCACAATCCCAGAACCCAAGGATGCGAGAACTTACCTGGAAGGAAAAGGACTCCTGGTCCCAGAGGGCCAAAATGTCACCACGAACATGGCAGCAGCCTGCCTCTACCAAATCGCGAACATATCCCCCAGCTCCATACCCAAACCGATAGCAGAGGCCATACTCTCTCTGGCAGTGCTCTTAGAAGAATCCGAGAGAGGATCCGCAACACAGACCTACCACGACGGATTCCGCGCGGAACTGGACAATTTCACAGACGAACTCAAACAGCTAATAGCGGACGCCCATGAAAAAATCGACGCGAAGATCAGCTCCATCCCTACAAATGTACCCACTCAAACCCAACCTCAAGGCTTCGCCAACCGACCAGGACCAGCACAGCCCTATGGCACGACAGCAACTTACAGCCAAATGCTCACCAGCACACACCCGAACGTCGACCCCAAAATGCTTGCAAGGTACGGAATCAAGAGACGACAGGTGCTACTCGACGGCATACCCAAGGATTCCGACTTAGGACGGCTAAGCGACAAAGAACTCACCAGCAAAATCAACACGGCACTCCAAGCAATACAGGCTGGAGATGGGATATGCATTAGGGCAGCAACAAAGCAAAGGAACAATAGGATACTCATCGAGATGGACTCCAACTATGGAGCGGCCTGGACGAAAGGGGAGGGGAACATGGAGAGGCTATGTAAAAGGCTGAACGACAACGCCACGGTGAGACCACGACTATATCAGATAATTGCACTTAGAGCACCCCTCTCAGCAGAACCCGAAGACAAACATTTCATAGAAGAGGTCCACGAGGCTAACGGCCTCCCTGCTGGCACAATCACCACCATGCGCTGGGCGAAACCCATCTATCGCCGGTCGCCCACACAGAGATCAGCACACATAGTATTAACGGTCAGCGACGCCAACGAGGCCAATCGCCTCCTCGCACTGGGCCTATACATCGCAAACAGAAAAGTCGAGGTACAAAAATGCAAGGTGGAACCGACTCGTTGCCTCAAGTGCCAGGGTTGGAACCATTTTGCGAAGGAATGCAAAGAGGAAGTCGACACATGCGGTAAGTGCGCAACAACTGGACACAGGACTAAAGACTGCACCAGCCCCCTCAACAGATGCGTATCATGCAAAAAAGACGACCATGCCAGCTACGACCGAAACTGCCCAACACTACTGCGAAAGCAAGAGGAGAAAGACAGAGCCAACCCGGAGAACAGCATGCCATTTATCCAAACGGACGCCCCATGGACCTGGAACAGAAAAAGCAGCAATGCCCCCAGCTACGTGGAACAAGGAGCGGCACCACCCCCAACGATCCTAAACCGAGCAGGAACACAACGGGAACGTCGGGCGAGGTGGGCCGACGACTGCGTCACCTGGGATGGCGTACCAGTAAGCTCGCAACCTCAGGCCCCTCCCGCTCCATCTATATGAACGACGAACGACAACGACAACCCACAGGAAACGGCATCCGACTCCTACAAATTAATCTCAACAAATCGGAGACGGCGCAACTGGAAATAATAAACGAAAGGCTATCAGACAACTACGACATTATACTAACACAGGAGCCGCACATCACAAAGTTTGGCAACATAAGGACCCCCACTAACTCTAGGCAGGTATACCCAGCAGGTAGATACAACATCAACAGCCCTCCAAGGTCGGGCATATGGGTCAATAAGCAGATAAACACATCGAGCTGGAAGGAGCTGCCAATCCCGAACACAAATGACATAACGGCCATACAACTCCGGATTATTGCTATTTTCATTATTGTTGGCGAAACGGGATTTTTGATCCGAATCATTTTTTTTTTGAAATCCCGAGTAAGCTGTTCGTGAGGCGTCTAATTCAGTGAGATTTTGTGCTACGAACCCGAACTTGAGTGATTCTGAATCGTAGGAAGCGACGCTTCCAGAATCTGTAAAAATTTCCCTAAATTTCGAAAGTTCATTCAAAACAGCAAAATCTCGACATCAAAATAATTGCTAGCATAGTTTGTTCAAAAGTTGTCGCTTTAAAGAAATTTTTGAAGTTCCGGAATTTCCTTAACCTCTCCTACGTGCTCTGAAAAATACCGGAGAAAATGAGTGATTTTTGACGAAGATAGTACCAGCTCATTGCATGGTCAAACTGGTACTTCCTAACTTCTTTAAAAATTGCTCATTTTCTCCGCTTATCTTTGGAGCATATAGGAGAGGTTAAGGAGATTCCGGAACTTCAAAAATTTCTTTAAAGCGACAACTTTTGAACAAACTATGCTAGCAATTATTTTGATGTCGAGATTTTGCTGTTTTGAATGAACTTTCGAAATTTAGGGAAATTTTTACAGATTCTGGAAGCGTCGCTTCCTACGATTCAGAATCACTCAAGTTCGGGTTTGTAGCACGAAATCTCACTGAATTAGACGCCTCACGAACAGCTTACTCGGGATTTCAAAAAAAAAAGATTCGGATCAAAAATCCCGTTTCGCCAACAATAATGAAAATAGCAATAATAACAACAGACTAACAATTTTCAACATATACAACCCTGGCGACAGCACACAGGCGGAACGAGCACTAAAAAAGTATCTACAGGACAACGGACCAAACATCTACGGCACCGAAAACGACCACGTCATTTGGGCAGGAGACTTCAACCGACACCACCCATTATGGGACCGAGATGAAGACGAGCACCTCTTCACGAGGGAAGCCCTGGCCGCAGCCAATAGGCTAATCGATATGCTGGGTGAGTTCAGAATGGTACAGGCCTTAGCTAAAGGTACACCAACCCTTCAACACATGGTCACGAAGAAATATTCAAGGCCCGACAACATCTTCTGCACTGCCCACACCCTCTCGCGAGTCGACAAATGCGAAGTTGACCACGACAAGCAGCCGACGAGGACCGACCACTTTCCAATCAAATATGTATTAAACATGGAGGCCCAGCTTGCAGATGTAACCCCGACATACAACTTCCGCACTGCCAACTGGGAAGAATTCACAAAGCAACTAGCAGATAAGCTACACAAATTACCAGAACCAGTGAAGCCGACAACAATAGATGAGTACAGAACGATGACAGCCACGCTGACCAAAACACTACAGGACACAATAACGAGCGCAATAAGGAAGACCAAACCGTTACCGGACAACAAAAGGTGGTGGACCGACGAGCTCGAAAAACTCAAGAAAGAAAAGAACCGGCTAGGGGGCATCTCATTCAAATACAGGGCGCTACGCGATCACCCATTGCACACGCTCAAAGCGGCGGCGGCAAACCGACTGGCCAATGCAATCGTCAAAACAAAGCAGGAGAATTGGAGTGAATGACTACTCGAAGCAAACACGAAGGAGCTATGGACAGCCAACAGGTACATCTGAGACCCAACAGGAGACGGAGGGCGACCCAGGATACCAACGCTCACGTCGCGAAACGAGTACGACGAGGAAACGGAGATCACCAGCAATGAAGAAAAAGCGAACACATTTGCGAACGCCTTCTTCCCCCCAGCCCCACGAGAAACCAACATACCAGCTGACAACCAATACCCAGAACCCCTGAATGACCCACCACCAATCACGCTGGCACAACTGGAACGACAAATCAAACAGCTATCACCCTACAAAGCACATGGCCCAGATGGGATACCCAACATAGTACTTCAAAAATCCTATCAACTCATCGCTAACCACCTGCTTTGCATCTTCCAGGCTACCCTCGAGCTAAACACGTACTTCGACGACTGGAAAGAATTCACTACAGTGGTCCTACAAAAGCCAGGAAAGCCCGATTACTCCAAAGCCAAGGCCTACCGACCTATCGCACTGCTGAACACCATAGCAAAAGTTCTGACAGCAATAGTAGCAGAGACCATAACCTACTTGATAGAAGAACACAGGCTACTTCCCAACACCCATTTCGGAGGACGACCAGGACGAACAACCACCGACGCTCTACATTATGTAACGAATAAGATCAAAGAAGCCTGGAGGTCGAAAAAAGTGGTATCAATTCTATTCCTAGACGTTGAGGGTGCATTCCCAAACGCGGTAACTGCCCAACTCATCCACAACATGAAGAAAAGGCGAATACCAGCTGCATACACAAATATGGTCAGGAACATGCTTACAGGACGACGAACAAAGCTCAAGTTCGATGACTACATATCAGACCATATGGCGATAGATAATGGAATAGGCCAAGGAGACCCTCTCTCGATGGTCCTCTATATAATATATAATGCTGACCTACTAGAAATCGTTAACAGATACGATGGAGAAGACGCGGTAGGATATGTGGATGATGTAGCCATTCTGGCCACAGGAGACGACCTTGACGAAACGACTGATAAACTACACGACATAATGACTAGAGCCAACGGCGGACTTGAATGGAGCGACACCCACAATTCTAAGTTTGAGATCACCAAATCAGTATTGCTACATGCAGACAGGAGCCTCGACGAAGACCCGGCAAATCACCCCCGACTGGAACTACAAGGAACCCTAGTAGAGGAAGTCAAAAGCTTCAAATACTTAGGCATCCACATAGATAACAAGCTCCGCTGGAATGTCCAAACCAATAAAGCCATCGAAAAAGCCACGAAATGGACCCTCAACTTCCGAAGACTAACACGCCCATCCACAGGTATTAACAACAGGCTCATGCGACAGTTATACATTGCCACTGTGGTGCCCAAGATGACATACGGCCTCGACGTCTGGTATACCCCCCCAACAAAACCGGCTGGTTACCGACAAAGCATCGGTTCAGTGGCAGCACTGCGAAGTTTAACCCGAATACAAAGGATGGCAACTTTGGCCATAACAGGCGGAATGAGGTCAACGCCTACCGACCTACTAGACGCTCATGCAGGCGTACTACCGGCTGAGCTGCTACTCCAAAAAATATGTCACAGAGCACTGATGCGAACCACAACTTTACCAGGTACCCACCCATTACGAAAGATAGTACAAAGAGCCTACAGGTCCCCAGCCAGGTCACACAAGGCAACGATAGACGAACACATCAGAGTCTTTGAAATCAACCCCACTCAGTACGAAACCATAAGGCCATCACCGCAACACCCGGGGACCTCCACTCCCTTCAATATTGCCATCCCAGACACTCGGAAAAACTCAATAGAGCACGAGAAAAACGACGGGACGCGCATCAAAATATACACAGACGGTTCAGGCGAAAACGACAAGAGAGGTGCGGCAGCAGTCGCTTACATTAATGAGGAGACAGGCCCACACCTCAGCCTCCAATACAAACTCGGCAACACCACAACCCACACGACATATGACGCGGAACTGGTAGGCACAGTGCTAGCGCTATGGCTGCTGAAGAAGATCGACAAGGAGCGAAACGAAAGAGTCAGCATCTACACTGACAATCAGGCGACCATTAAAGCAGCTAAGTACCCCACTCAAAAAACCGGACAGACTCTACTGATAGAAGCGGAAAAACTAGCCACCGAAACAACAGCAAAGCCACACATCATCTGGATATCAAGCCACTCCAACGTCGAAGGAAACGAAGAGGCTGACAAACTAGCAAAGGAGGCAGCTGCCGGCAGTACAAGCCTGCCCCAAGACCTGCCGCCATTCCTGCGAAAAACCCTAGCGTTCAGTATTGCTGCAGAGAAACAGGCATTCCACCAGGAAATTAACAGGACATGGTGAGAACAATGGGCCCACTCACCAAGAAAAGAGAGATTCGAGCGCATCGACCCAAACTTCCCCTTCGTCAAGCACAGAAAGATAGCCAAAAAGCTCAATCGAACCCAGTCAAGCCTCCTCACGCAAATCCGGTCAGGACACATCCCACTAAATGGACACCTACACAGAATAGGCAAATCAGAAAGCGACCGGTGCCCCAACTGCAGAGAAAGACGCAATGGAAGGAGAGCCAAGGAAACGGTAGAACACTACCTCTTCGAATGCAGCAAGTACGAAGGACACAGAGCGAGGCTATACCTCGAAATCAAGACAGACAGACCTAAGCTCGCGGAAATCCTCACCAACCTCGACACGACAAAAGCACTACTCAGATACGTGGACAGAATGAAATGTTTCAAGGGCATCGACACTACGAAACTCACAAGGAACTTGGCATAGCAGATAACAAAAGGTAAGTACAGGAACACATACTAATCCTACAGCCAACAGACGTCACCCGACCATCTCTTTTGATTACGACAAAGAAGGACCGACACACCAAGCGCGACAAACCAACTCGAAACACCCTAGACAACAAGAAAGAACCCCGTAAACAAAATGCCAATCGCGAAAGCGATCGGGTGCCACTAAGAACCCTGATGCACTCAGAGACCAACGAACAGAAAACCATGCAAGTTAGTAGGAAGGGGAGTCTCAAACGGTCGAGGAACGGCCGGACCTGGAGATGCGGGGACGTGCGGGCCCTGTAGGGAACTGAGACTCCATGACATAGGGCTGATGGGCAGACCAGTCGTATATATTTTCTACAACATGCACGTACAGTACAAAGCCAAGGCGGGACAGCAGTCCCCGGAGGCGTAAAAACGTAATAAAAAAAAAAAAAAAAAAAAAAAAAAAAATGAAGTTGACTTTACTCGGTAAACTGTTGTCCTTGGATTTGTACAATCGTGGCCGACAACATGCCTTAGCCGACCAATTTGTCCAAGTATTTTGCGGATCATCTCTGAAGACAAGGTGAATCAGTAGAAATAGTTGGAAGCCATATTCAGTCTGTGCATATCGTGGTAGAAATGGTCGACGATCTGCTCAGGTGTCAGTCACCAAACTCCATACCCTAAGCCTCATCTAGCACACTGAAACGATACGATCGTTGCAAAGTCTGAACATCGTACTCAGCAATGCGTCTAAAAAACAATTACAGAGGAACTTGAAGGACATCTTCCTGTTAACTGCGATTATAATTTGTTGTACCTCCCTACAACAAGCAGCTACTCTCTTCTTTTCCTTTTTTAAACGACACGGTGACTTCCGAAAAAGATAATCCTATGATAGTCAACTAGTCCACTTTCAGTTCTTTCAATAAAAAAAAATAGCCTCCAGTCACGGTGTCACCTGATCGTTCACAGCACACTTCATCGAATCCGATAAAGTGAGTTTCACTATTACTTATCTATCCTCTTGCTGACTCCCATCATGTCTTCGAGTTTTTCGCCGTTTTCGCACCTCGCGCAGGAGCTCATTGACAAGATCATCGACTTAGTTTTTGGTACGCTGACTACGGGATCCCACCGTCGCGATCTTTACAAAATCGCACTGGTCTGCCGTGCCTTTCGACATTGCGCACAGAAGAACATATTCCACTCGACATTGATTTTAACCCAATCAAGGAGACAAACCTATCAGGAAGGACTTGACTACTTATATGCCATGTTGCAGGAGAACCCCATCATCGCATCATACGTTCGCTGGATAGGCTTGCACATCAAATCGACGACCATGGAGTGGGCCATGGGCGAACCCAAGTTTGTGAAAATCATGGAACTCATCACTAATAATTGGACACCGGGGATGGAACTGGGGCTATACATTTATGGGCAGTCAGGAAAAGTCAAATTGTCGAACAATGGAGCCTTCGAAACGCAATTTATCACGCAATTCGCTGCTCCCTTCATCACTTCTCTTACTTTGGGTTATCTGAAGAGCATTCAGCTTGGCATGATCGCCCACTGTCCGCACTTAAAGGAATTGACATTAGATTCAGTGTCGATGGAAGCAGCCCACCCGCCCAATGCCATGGACATCGACATTTCCTTCCGCCCTCAACTTCAAACACTTACTTTGATATCAGAAACAGGCCGTTGGGGCCTACTCCTAACGGCGACATCCATTGACTTCAGCCGCTTGCAACACCTCTGTCTTTCTGGCTATGACACATATTTGGAAAATTTGCCCTACCTAAAGGATATTCTCAATGCCTCATCTTCTTCCCTAAAGTCGCTAGAACTTCGAGTTGGTATGTCATTCATTCCCGATTACCGTTTGAATACATTCTAATCAACACAAATCAGGATTCGAAAGGAAAAGGCTATTTCCTGCTTTGTGCGACCTCAGCAAGTTCCCTAACCTCGCAGAATTATCTGTGTCTTCGGTTGAACTGGGCGGCATCAAAAATCTTCTCGCTTTGTTGCGTACAATCCCCAGAGAAACAAACAACCTAAAGTTCATCACACTCACCTTCGAGGCAAGTGTAGATGATCGGTTTCCTATGGGCTTCGACCTTCCGACATATCTGATGACTGGCCTCGAAACTGGTAGGCCCTTCGGCAAGGTGCTAAGGGATATAGCTGGGCAGAGGCAGCTGGTGGTTGAAATCCGAATCATGATTTCTTCGGATGACAGAGAACCAGAGCAAGTGTGGGAGAAGGAAATGGCAGACTGGGCGACAGAAAATGTGGATCGGATGAGAAAGTTAAGTCCAAACATTTCCTTATCACATCGCTATTATTTCGTTTGAATTCAGGACATGGAAAACTCCAATTTTTTACCACTGCTCTGCAATAGCCGCTTTCGTTACAAATTTTAATGTGTTTCGTAGACAAGATAATTCTGTTTTGCGGTGACCTATTTTTGCGTAAGTATGATGGATCTCAAGTGTCAATGCCGTAGTTCTGAGTTCAAGAACCGTGTCAAATAGTATGTAACGGTTAATTTTCAAATCTCATCGACTTATGACCAGATGCAAAGGAAGAAATCAGTCTTATTATCCTTCCGCAGTTTACCATACCAGTCCTTAATCTGAAAGGTTGCATGTTGCTGTGTGCAATGTCCGTCTGCTAGACAATTACTCGACTATCAGAAACTTAAAAAGCAAGACAGAGAAAAAAGCGCTAAGAAATCGCAAGCTGATGCACGAAACTGACCACCCCTGCTCATCATTTCAATAACCAAATGACCCGTGCATCCTCCGGCCGAAGCCGTCGTTCTCCTCCCTAGCCCGATAATGGTGTGATCCAGCTGGCGCTCGAGCATCTCCTCGAGCGCATCCTAATCCAGTTCCTTGCGCTGGGTGCCGGCTCCGGCCTCAGGCCAGAAGCCGGGCCAAGCCAGGCCAAAAAAAGCCGAGCCAAGCCGGGCCCGGAGGTTGGCCTGAGGGGGCTTTTGGCCCGGCTCAGCATTTTGGAAAGCCCAAGCCCCGGCTTGGGCAGGGCTTCTGTGCGGTATAAATTTTTCTGTACTTGGTAGCATTAGATTCTTATTTTTTTGGTGTTTTTTCGATGATGTGCACTCAAAACCGCGTTTGAACTCGGCTCCCAGGTCGGACACAAAGCTTGTGGATAACCGCCCCAGTGTTCGGCGAGCTCCATCGGAGTTTAAATCTCAGTTAAACCTGGCTGTCGTCGTTGATTTTCATCAATACCAACCCATTTCCGCTCAATAGTCCGTAGAATAGTCTAATTATGTTGTATTAAAAGTATAGAAGACTAATTAAAAAGGTTTCAGGGAAAATTTTTTATGAAATTGGCAGGAAATCGGTTGTATCTGCCAAAAGCCCCGGCTCAGGCCAAAGCCAGGCCAAGCCAAGCCTGAGTTTTGGCTTTTGGCCCGGCTCATACTTTCACCAAGCCTGAGCCGTGTCAAGCCAGGCCAAAGCCGGGGCTTTCAGGCCAAGCCCGAGCCGGCACATCACTATGCGCACCGACAGCCAACTCTGCCCCAAACTTCGCGAGCGCCTTCGTACTGTCGTTCCCCAGGGTGAGTCTCGGGCTGGACGTACGCGATGACGACGTGCTGCCCAAACTTAGCGTGCGGTTCGAGCTTCTTGGAGAATCAAAGGAGGGTGCTGCTGTTTTTTATCCACCGTCCGCTGATTCTGCTCCGCCAGTTGTTGGCATTCTAGGCTTGGATGCGGGTTTCAAAGGCTACCTTCTGTGTTACTTGGTGTCATTTTGGGTATCTTGAGCAGAGCATGGAAGAAACGAAGGAAAGGAAAGACAAACTAACAAGATATACAGTAGAACAACGTCGGCTTGATCAGGAGCAATTTTTGCGTGATTTCTGTCGTTTCAAAGACGCGCAGAATCGACTGACAAATGCGAATCAGGCTTGGAGGCGCGGCACTTCGGAGGTGAGGGGACTGGAGCTGCGAGGAGAGCTTGACTGCGGAGTTCGGGGCTTGACAAGGTTGAGGACTAGCATAGGCGTCACTTTTGAAATCTTAGTTCTTAAAAAGATGCGTAGTTTTAGCTCACCTCTAGGTCATCGGAGTGGTAGTACAACGCGAGCTGTGAGCAAATCGACACCTCATCTACCTGCTTACCCTGCCTAAAAACCCGCACCTCGGTCCTTTTAACTCTCAAGCGCAACCCACAGTGCGTGTCTGGACACGCAATTTCAGCGTCTGTCGCTATCTGAGGAGGGGTAGAATGGTGCCTAGTGGGTTCGGGTTTGGGGTCAAAAGGAAAAGGAAAAGAATAGAGACTATGAAAGGGGAAAGTAAGAAAGACAAACCAAGAGAATAAATAGAGATCCCCTGCCCAGGAGGTAGATAAAGCATCTCGCCCTCTAGCGTGAAGTGGTCGCCAGGTCTGGCTCCGCACAGGATGCTGGTTCTGGTAGAGGGTGAGTTTGAGTTCGGATTTGAATGCGAGGGCTGGGTGTAATACATGGTGGGAGACTAGCTGTGTGGGCCAACGCTGCGCGCGGCATGTACTCGACCCCTTTTTTAGTGCTCCAATGATACGCATCGCATGTCATTCGTTGTCGGTCCCGGTTTCCTTGTCGTTCGCAACACTTTCCTCGCTCTCAGAGTTCTCGGACTGTGTTTCGACCGTCTTCGTTGATTACAGGCTTGCTGCTGCCCTCCTCTTTGACCCTCGACCATTGTACTTCATCAGTATTTGTGCATCCTCTACAAATATAATGAAAAATTATTAGTCTGTAAAGCCAAATCACTTACTCTGACCCTATCACCTAATATATTTTTTACTGTACGATTTCGTTCAATTCGGACGTCCCGCGTCACACAGGGGTCAGATTTGTCCCAAATGTCCCACCTGTCCCATGTCCCAAGGCTTTTGTCCCAAACCGTGGGCCTAAAGTCAGCCTATATAAGGGAATATAGGGTCCAAATTGAGCACCAAAACGCCAGGGTCCTCCTTAATTTAGAAGGTGTCCGAAACCAAAATTTCGGACAACCGGGTCACGCGTCCACCCCTTGTACGAATTGAACGAAATCATACAGTATCTACACCAGGGTAAATTAATGTAATCCATGATTCATCAATTTCCCCTAAAATCGAATATAAAGGCCTTAGAAGTCGCCCAGATCCCCTAGAAATTATTAATTCAAGGTTACCGCCCATTAAAAATCAGAATTGCCTGTCCCTACCAAGTCCGTACCAGGCTTAGCTTCAGTCACGTGTATAATGACGTTCACACTGGATCGAATCCAGTGTGAACGTCATTAATTTCATGCCTAACCGTACCACACCGCATTGTCACTTTGTGATGATGTAATGCCCTCTGCGTCTATCACCAAGCGCAAACAGGCGCGCAGAAACTGCACGGGTGGCACATCCTTGCTTGTGAGGCGGTAGATAGGTAGTTTAGTGTGCCTATAGGTCCCTAAAATTGTTTATTAGTATCAAGATTAGTATGGAAAATGACTTTATATTATGGAATTCAATTCCAATTCAATTCTTTGAATTTATTTTGGGTATTTATCATCAGTACACGTCGAAAAATACTTACCCCTGGAGGCTCTGACTCAGCTTATTGGAATTTATTACGGCGCGTATTACGGCTCGTCTGGCTTAATGACTGTCACGTTGATACGCACCGCGAATCTCTGCGCGCTCGAATTCCCGCACGCACTACTCTAGGCGCACGTTGCGCATGTCGCACGCATCGCACGCTCACAAAGCGGACCGTGCACTATCGGAGGCCACTCAGAAAGCGAACTCTACTAAGCCGACGTTCGGTTTTCACACTCCCCTCATACGCCGACATCCATTCTTCGCACTATTTTTGCGTTTTCCAACTTGATCGACATCTTATTCACGCCATGTCAACGTGTCGCTCCGACGAATCGCTTCAAACATCCTCAAGAATTTATTTTACAAAGTCTAGACAGACCTTTCGCCATCACGAAATCTTTATCTCATCATTCTTCGCTCCCTTTCTCCTCACCCCATTTCTCTGAATCAGTTTTCCAGCCGTCTTCGTCGTTGCGATTGCGCGTATCGTCATCGCTCTTGTCCTTGTTCTCGTCGTTCGACCCTCGTATCTCGTTCAGTCTCGTTGATGGATCCCTAGAACCCCGATTCGCGCCTCAGAGCCCCTCGTTACGATCGCGTTCGTGTTGTATGTTTGGGCACGGCTTTAGCGCATTCGTAGGCATATCAACGTCGATGATACCTCCCCGGACTTCATTCATCCCACTGGATTTCTTCCCTAGTAAATATTCCACTGGCAACTTAATTTGTAGCTCCGTATATAGAGTCGCTACGATCTTGTAAATACTTCACTCACTTGCCACGATATTACTCGCAATTGATTTTGTACCCCGCTTGCTTAATTTCAACGCTGCTTGTGTTCAGTATTTGATGCTATGACACTAAAAAAGGTTTAAAAATTCGATTCTAGCTCATGAAATTGATCTACACATGAGGGGAATCATGCCGTTGCACCAAGGAATGAAGCCTATGCCGAACACGGTGGGTGTTATGTTACGGCCTGTTACGGCTCAACGGCGCCAGACAGGCGCGAGATCATTGTTGGAATCAATTCTGCAAGCGCGCGATCATCTCAAGATCGGCAGGAGGAAAGCTAGAAAGATTAAATTTCGGTTGTCCTCTTGACGGTAAAGAGGACAAACGGATAGGGAATCAAAAACAAAAAGTAGACTACTTATTTACCGTAGACTACAGTGATCACCTGATAAAAACTCTGGCACATTGCGCATGCTCGCAATATTCCAACACACTCCCTCGAGCAAAGCGATGTGCTCAAAGCACTCCCTGAAACAAAAGGGTCTCCAAAAAGTGAGATAAGAAAAAAATAAAATATCCCCAACATCAGAGAAACAATAAAAAAAATAAGAGCACTCCCTCAAACCACACAAAGTCCTAATCTCCGACATTCAGACGATGGTCCATGCCTCTGAGGGCTCCGACAAGCGAATTTTAGGCGATAGGAAAGGCGATCGGCGAGGTGAGGATCCAACGGGAAAGCGAATCTGAATCCAGCACGAAATAGAAATAGGAATAAAAATAAAATGGACAGGCGGCGGTTCTCGTAAATCTCGGTTTAGCAAGAAAGCAGCATCATGAACTCAGCAGCGTAGAAGTGTTGAAATAAAAGGGGGTCAACATCTGAATCAAGGGGGAAACAAAAGTGGAAAGCGGGTAAGTCCAACTCAGCGGGGGAAGCGGACAGCGGCGAGCGAAATAATCTGCAAATAAAAATCTTGACGGTCCAGCGAAACAGCGAATAAGCGTCGGCCACGATGAATAGGCACGCACGCGGGGGCGAAATTCTTCGGCATCTCGAAACAAGAGCTCCAACCAATAAAAAAAATCCTTCACAACCCTCGAAAATCATCTCGTCCATCTGAATAAATTGAAGTCTTCAAAATCGTAGCCCGGCTAAAAATCGTGCCTCCAAGCCTGAGGACTTAAGCGTGCGCCTATCTTCACGGCGACTTTTCTTCTTCGACATCTCAAGAGCAACTGGTCTTCGTAAATATGCGCCGGTCTCAACGGCGGCTTTTCTTCTTCGACACTGCGCTGATTGAACGGCGACTTTTCTTCTTCGGCGTGCGCTGATCTCAACAGCGACTTGTCGTCGTGAACGTTCCTCGGTCGTCAACGGCGGCTCTCGAACCAAACGTGCACCAATCTTCGATGGCGGCTTTTCTTCTCCACGGAATAGCGGCTCTGTGACCGTCTTCTGCAGGTTTAGCGGCTCTGCAGCCTTCTGCCTCAGCATCAACACGCGAGGGCTTCAGCGGGTGCGCTTCGAGCAAGCGGCTTTTCTTCAGGCATCGGAAACGAAATCAGCCTGGCAGGCGACGTCAAATCGCGAGTCTTCGACTCCAGCAAGATCCGAGAGGTCAAATGAACGAGTTACGGCGGCGGCGGCAACGAACCAGAAAGCGTCGCAACAGGGTGTATATGAGACTGACCCACCCGAGAGGACAGGCATCCGTTTGTGTTGGAATCAATTCTGCAAGCGCGCGATCATCTCAAGATCGGCAGGAGGAAAGCTAGAAAGATTAAATTTCGGTTGTCCTCTTGACGGTAAAGAGGACAAACGGATAGGGAATCAAAAACAAAAAGTAGACTACTTATTTACCGTAGACTACAGTGATCACCTGATAAAAACTCTGGCACATTGCGCATGCTCGCAATATTCCAACAATCATGGGAAGGAGAGGGCGATCATATTAAAGAATCTCGCGAGATGATTTCATTATTTATCGTATGACCCGATCTGGGGAGCAAAAAAACAACCTTCAAACTGGATCCTGGGATAAAATAGTAACAGAATACAGACTAATCGACGCGACCAGAAGGACCCATCGACATGTCAACTGTCCGGAAGATAAGATAGGAGTACTTAGCTGGGGACAGGCGAAACCTTCCCCAGCAAGCGTGTTGAATTTTGGTTAGGCGGTGACTGCGACAACGAAAATTGCCTGCAGACCGTGTTAGTAGTAAATGATGAGGAAACCCGTTCAGTTTTTCAGTTTTTGAACATCCTGTAATCTGTGTATGGGAGTGAGACGCACAGTGATGAGCAAAGCATTGACACGAAAACAACGTTTATGTAAGGAAATAAGGCTTTGCGTTCACTAACAACGAGCACATGCGTCGCAGCGGCCGTCATGAGTCTCGTCATGGAACATACGCGGAAACTTATTTCCTAATCGGAGGCAAAACGAAACACCGTGAGAGCGGAAATAGGACCTGGTATACAGAACGATATACCCTAGGGGTCTCGTAATCGGATGAGAAAATAGTCGTGTCGTCGATGCGACTGTGTCACAATCAGGTGACTGTCACTCGCCATGCCCGTTTTTTGCCAACCACCACGAAGTGACGAACCACCTTCTCCTGCTTTACGCACCCACGAAACCGCCTCAAATGGAAGAAAAGGTCGGTAATACTTCGTCAATCTGCAAAAGGTTATCTGTGCAACTAATGTAGAGTAACAAACCATTCTCGTTTTACTGGGCTGAATGTGAAGAGCATGTTAAGGGCTTCGGCGGACAATGCAAAAAAAATTCTCGCGAGAAGAAGCAGCCCTTTTCGCTTATGGGGTCCCTTTTCCGGAATTGCTTGCTGGGGGCCTGCGGTAGCGCCTCCACCGTAAGTACAAACCGCCCACCCCCAGCGCATCTTATGTCACGACTCAGAGCGCTTTACAGGTCTCCCCGTGCCCACTGTCCACCACGGATGCAGTCCGCGGCCTCAGGCCCTCATGTTCGTCGACAGAAACTGCCTTCGTGCTCCTCTTACTCAATATTCTAAGCTGGGTGAAAGTCGATAAATAACTATGATCAAAGGCTTTGATAGTCGCCTTCGAGCAGTATGCCAGTTTCTCCTAATTCCTAATTTAAATATTCTGAAAGCTTGTCCCCCCGGTAGCAAGATCAAATGTTTACACCTCAAAGGGTGTCGATGTGTAGACGTGCGCTCAGCCAGCCGTGCACAGGCACCAACGCCTCAGGGAGGATGTGTAAGCCCTGCCTCTACTCTTCTCACATCCTATGACCTATCTCAGAACGCGCAGTTGTACTGCACAATGTCTCTCATTAGCAAACCGCGCTTGAAGTGTCTCCTGCCCGTCAGCGAACGCCGTCGTCGTCTTCCAATGCTCCACGTCCACTAGACGTGCGCCTAGTCAGCGCCGTACGACCTTCTCGCTGTAATGTTCGATCAACTCTCTCACAACCCTAAAAATTCAGAGTGTAAAGTTGGCCCGATGCTATTCCTCGACCTACTCGTGGCTTATAATTAAAGCCCTTGATGTCGATGCTCCGCACCTTCAAGACGACGGGCAGGCTGGATTACCATCAGTGCTTGCACTATCCCCACCGAACCTGTCACCTGGAATTCATGGGTCTTTGCGCACGGCTGATCCAGGGGTCTGAAATCGTCTTCAACTTTTTTCTCTGCGCTGGAATGGATGAGTCGAGCGAAGAAGCAGAGCCGGATTTATGGCGTGCGGTCAGGTCCCATGGTCGGTTTCCACTTATTTCCTATTCAAGTTATGGCTAAAATCATCCTGTCGTATTCATCTAGAAACCTATACAAAAGATGTTATAGAACGCACAGCGCCGAAAAAGCCAAAATTATGTGGGTCTCTTTTTTGATTTGATATTCCTTATCTGATCTCGGCTTTTTCAGGCGATTGTTCACCCACTGAAGACGATGGAAATTATGCAAACACCGTCCTTATTTGGAGTTAGAACTTCGCCCTATTACCCGATATCTTGTGAGTCCGCTTTACGTGTACCCAATACACGTAAGGCAGCTTTCAACGTCAGACCAGGTCTCAGTGTGAAAGCCAACGACTGGCTGTGCAGTAGCGCGGGTCAAAAACGGCCATGTCCATTCATGCCTCTCCAAATACCTGGAAGTGTGGGCGAACTTTGGGCAGCGTGTTGTCATCGCCTACTCTTACACCTACGGCCTTAGAATCTGAACGATAATACGACGGCGCAGCCGCGCAGGGTACCGCCGTCGCATGACAGCAAGCCTATTGGGAGCCCGCGCGGAGATCCTCGACCACCAGCCTGACCACACGATTGTTGGATTGGGTAGAAAGGGCCGTGGCGACGAAGGCGCGTCGTGCGGAGAGGAGTCGAACGTCGAACGGCACCCACATGAAGGCTGAGAAGCACTGCATAAAAGCTTCGTAAAATGGCTAGGCATGGGCAGTGAGAAATAAACATACTTTGAGGGATAATTGGTCTGGTACGATGCATAGTGTGTGTATAAAAATGTACATCTGATGAAATCTCAGCATAGCCTTTATTATTAAAACTCCAATTATAGCGCCTTCAGTTCTAGCTGACTTGATTATCTTTCGGCAAACGTCTCAGTTGGGCAGTAACTTACCCGGAGTAATCCACAAATCTGAAATTAGCACCTTTAGGCAATGCTCTACTCCGCTAAAATGTGTGCTTCTGTCTCCGACTGTGTTGTGGATGTCTTCTGGTACGTTAACGCTGCCCACAACAAATAAAACCATCAAATAGAACCTCCCATATCAGCTGTCTTCAGGAATTTGTTGCCTTAACATTTCCGTCATCTCGTTATCCCGGGTTCTGATTCACACTAGTGCCCCTCCCACCTGAAACCCTGGCTTAAAGACAAGCAAAATAAGGTCTGAAATCGACATGCGAATCAAGCCCGGATCACATCTCAGGCAGTGTCCTTTGGAACGATGGAGGTACGCTAGTAATTGGGCCGTAACTCAATGACGGGGATGTTACAGACGTGATCTACATCAAAGATCACTCCTGATCTTTTTTAGACGCCCTAATGATCAGGTATCCTGAAATTGGCCAATTTGTAAGGATTCATCGGTTTCGGACATCAAGAATAACTTTATTTTTAGGTCGTATATGGGAAGGACACTACTTATAGCAAGAGGCTTCAGGAAAACTGTCCGTTATCTTTCATGACCCACTCTCACGAACGCGGCGCCATGGATTTGCTTATCACCCTCTTTGGCGCCGGCCAATTAGGGGTTGTCTTCAATGCCTGGTCGGGCTTTCGCTCATCCTCTGGGCTGAAAATACTGACTTCGGTCGTAAACTATAGGATGGTCGGAATCGTCTGTGCACAGGGCTACAGTTACTACCTCAACTTCCCTAATGACAGAATGGTTCTGAAAATATTGGTAACGTCTTTTCTCGGTTGAATATAAAATATTAACTGATTGGGATGATCGGTTAGGTTGCTTGGGTTTTGTAAGTGAATTTTCTACGAAGAGACCAAAACACGGATTCAACATAGTTCAGGGCGCTCCAAATCTTCAATTTGTGAGTCCCTTGTTTTTTTTTTGTGACATGAATCAAAGGGGGTTTGTAGATTTATCCAGACAACGACGATATACCACTACCTGATCGTTTCCTTTGGGGACTACGAAAAACTCTTTGAGATCGCCTGGTAAATTTTGGTTTTATCACTTATCAATGTCCTTGTACCTAATGATATGCAAAGGGAGTGGTCGTTATACCTGGCTTTGATAGTAAGCACCACATTTAGCACCGTTTGAAGTGGCCTTACATTCTTTTCTCGAAGGCATTCGGCGCGTGTAGCGTCCAACTGTTCTATGCCTATCGTATTTTTAAACGCTCGTTTTATTTTTCCTCGATTTGCATTGTCTCGGTCACTAACATTCCTGTTGGACTCTAGTCAGTAACAGCTACGTTCTTTCCGGGATAATTGTATGTGGTTTTTCACTGGACATTTTCCCATCATTCAATTTTATCCAGGCAATTTTGGCCCTCCTTGCACTCGGTAAGCGACCATGAATTGCTGATTGACTTTGACTGCACGTTCGAGAATTCTAGGAATATGTTTGGCGGTCGTGATTTGTTTAGTAACGGCAAATGCCAATTTTATCACATTTGCTGGCAAACCAGTCAGTCTTTTTCGGTCTAAATGACTCTTCTTCCTTAATGGTCCATGCATTGCAGTGGCTTGTTCCGGCTTGGCTCAGTCTAAACGGCGCTTGTGATCTTCTCGTCGCTGTTCTGCAGGTCTATTACTTGCATAGCATGCGCTGCGCCGAGCTTGAACCGTAAGTCTATTTTTTTTCTTGGTTGCCTGAGGACTGACAGGTTGCCTTCTGATTCCTCAGGAAGAATCGGACGATACGACTTGTGAAGATACTCATTTTATATTTTATCGCCACCGGGGTTCTGACAAGGTAGTACTCCCTCCCTTTGCAAATCAATGAACTCATTTTGTTCCATTTAGCGTCCTCGTCTTGTTCGAGTTAATCTCGGTAGTGCTGTTGGGTATTCTTGTTTGAGACGGTACTGATGCTATATGTGCAAAGTTTGCAGTACTTGGTTTCAACTTTGCCCACGTCTTTCTTAGCTACCAGATGGGTGCAGGTGGGTCTACTCATCCCAGTTCATTTTTATTCATTCATGAAAATTTTCAGTCCATGCTATGTCTTTCCTGGCTAAGTATGTCCACCATCCTGAGGCCTCTTTTCTCCTAGTCATAACTAATTAAACCATTTGAGTTTGGATGCAAGGCGAATAATCAAACTCGATACCATCATGGTAGATAGCTTTGGAAAGGGTCTCGGCAATGGAAGGCAGACTGACAGTGAAGGTAGTGGGACAATGCAGTTCAAAAGAAATAGTATTTTGGTGCGTCAAATTCCAGTGCAACCAATTTACAGGTGCCCAAACTATTAACCCTATTTGCTACCAGAACTTGGAGCCTCACGCGATTGGCGAGTATGACAAGTCGAGTCAATGATTATTGAGTCATACCCCTAATGAAAAACCGCAATAAGATAACGACGGTCCACGGAGTCCTTCTACGCTAGTGCATGTATCGTCTGATTTCAATTTGACCTTTATGCCCAAGCCTCACTGGACCTGTGCGAGTGGAATAAACCCCTAGTCCAAATTCAGATCATTCACTCTGGTGCCGCATCAGCAGCTGTGCTATACGTGTCCTGATCGAACCGTTCGTTCATCTTGTTTGAATTGCGTAATGCGCATAAAACGCCATAAGACGTCAGAGCCTCTATTGATCTGGCTCGGTCGCAAGACCATCAACTGTATCCTGTGCTATACAAATTTTGTCAGGCTTGACTTCCTTCAGATTCAGAAGGGAACAAAGAAAAACATCGGTTTTTGCGTGATATCCCTCGTTCCGAGGAGGCACAGAGTAGACTGAAAGACATCGACTGATTTAAGAGAGAAAAACATCACAAAAGGGGAAAAAAAAGTCGACTTACCATAAGTTCAGCTTGTTCGATGGTCTGCTTTCTACACAACACCTTTCGGACAGATTCCTAATCATTGAAGAAATTCAACGAGTGAGTCTAAGATGACGGCCTCAACAAATAATTCCACTGAAAAAAATGAACACCTACCTAGGGTCCTGACGGCCCCACCACACAGTGAGCCCTGCTTGTGCACTCGCATCGTACGTTCCGGTGCAAAAACCAGAAGCATACACAACATGCCACCCCGGATCGGCCGCGGACGGGGATTTGAGTGTTAGACGTGCTGGTGATGGTGCTGGTGCAAGTACAGATGTTGATCCAACCCGACAGTCTTGACATTGAAGAGAAACAAGGGAATTAGGCTTCCTGCAGGAAAGACGGAGGTGTCTGGTGGCCAATAGGCGAGCTTGAAGCTGCGGCTTGCTGTTGAGGAGCATTCTACGGTGCATGTAAACGTACTGTGAATTGACAAGATACAAGAAAGAGAGGGTCGGGGCTTACACCTATGTCCACCAAGTGCTGGTGCGAAGGAGGTATGGCGACGAGAAGAAGAGCCTGCAGCCGCGAATTGAACCCGAGGGGGAGAACCGGCGCGACAGGACATCGCAAGCAGTGAGCACACCCACACCTCGTCTCCCCCCTCCCTCCCCTCCCCTGGGCAAGGGAACTCACGTAACATCACTGCGCCAAAAAATCCGTAAGTCAGTCCTTTCTAACCTCAAACGTGATCCACAATGTAGGTTTGGACACGCAATCTCGGTGTCGGTCACCATCCAGTCTAAGTCGTGCGGGTGTTACGATCAGGGTGACTTTCACTTCACCTCTTAGTCTACACTCACCTTGACAGCGTTTCCTTATTGCCAACCACCACAAACCGTCTTCTCCTGCTCTACCCACCCATGAAATCGCCTCAGAAGGGATATACCCGACGCAGTACCCGTTCCTGAAGTTGGCTGGTCGATTCCTGTATGTCATATGGCTGTCAGGACCAAGCTTGTAAGTCAAGGACGATCATAATGAATACAATAAAACGCACCAGCAGACTAATGGACTCTGTATTCGTGCAGCCAGAAACGGGTTAGCTTTTAGAGTGTACTCTTCCTCCGTTGCGTTCTTCCGAGCCAACGAGAGCCGCTGTGCAAAACAACGACACATAGGTCTCAAAAGCGCCTGGAAATATGTGTAAGTTTTTTACTCCAAATACCCTACATAGAAGATGTTACTCACAGGAAATGAAGCCTCTGAGAGCTTGAGGGTGCTTTTGTCGACGCGTTGAGGTGAAGAACGAAGGCAACATTGCCGTTGACCGTCACGCCATGACCTAATATGTTGCTATATTTGGAATGCCAATCAAAGTTCAAACTTCCGTTCGTACCGGCTTTATATTTCAGCGTATGCCTCGACTTCAAGCGAAGGAAAAAAGAGTCCAATCTAAAAGTACGGCTAGTTTATCAGGGTCGTTTAGTTACTGACTGTGATGTATTGAAAAATTATCACAATGGTGGACAGTCTGCGTGCGTAAAAGTGTTACGTGTCCACATCTGATCATATCGCGACATAGCCTTTAGTATGATTAAACTTCCAAATATACCACCCAATAGTTAGTTCTCAATTCATTGCCTGTGAATATCATTGGGCATACGTCTCAGTTGGGCAGTGATTAACCCAGAGTAGTTTGAAACTAGCACCTTCAGGCAATGCAAAAACGTGTGCTTCCCTCTCCAACTGTGTTGTGGATGTCTTTTGGTACGTTGACGATGCCCACTACAAATAAAAGCATAAAATAAAGCTAGGAAACCATCCAGTGACACCAGCTGTTTTACGGATTTTGTTGAACTAATATGTCAGCCTTTTCATTATCCTGGTCCTGATTCACACCGGCGCTTAATTAAGACCACGGCTCCTAATTGTCTGACTAGAAACCCTGCCTCGGAAAATAAAACAAATTGGGTTTGAAATCAACAGATGAATCAAGTCTAGATAACAGCTCAGGCAGTCCTTTGGAGTGATGGAAATAGGTTGTCAATTGGGCCGTAACTCAATGATGGGGTGTTCTAGATGGGATCTGCATCAGGGATCAATCCTGATCTCCTTTACATGCCGTGATGATTAGGTATCCCGAGACTGAAACTAGCCAATAAGATTCGGGATACTATATAGCAAGAGGCTTCAGGAAATCTGTAACGTTATCCCTCATTACCATCCCTCCCCAACGCGGCACCATGAATCTGCTTGTCACCCTCTTTGGCGCTGGTCAATTAGGGGTTGTATTCAATGCCTGGTTGGACTTTCGCCTATCCCCTGGGCCAAAAATACTAACCGCGGTTGTAAATTACAGGATGGTCGGGATTGTCTGTGCACAGGGTTATAATTATTACGTTAAATTCCCTAAGGACAGAAAGGTTCTGAAAATATTGGTATGTAACACCCTTTCACGATTGAACATTATATATTAACTGATTGGAACAATCGGTTAGGTTGCTTGGGTCTTGTAAGTAAATTCTCCACCAAGAAACCAAAATACGGATTCAACGAAGTGCAGGGCGCTCCAGATTTTCAATTTGTGAGCTCCTCAATCTTTTTATTGCGACAGAAATCAAAGGAGATCTCTAGATTTATTCAGACAACAACAATATACCATTACCTCATCGTTTCCTTTGGAAACTATGAAATGCTTTTTGAGATTGCCTGGTAAATTTTCGTTTTTATCATCTATTTATCACCTTGTTTCTAATGATAGACAACAGGGAGTGGTCGTTGTACCTTGCCTTAATAGTGAGCGCCGCATTTAGCACCATTTAAAGTGGCCTTACATTCCTCTCTTGAAGGCATTTGGCGCATGTAGCGTCCAACTGTTTTATGCCTATTGTATATTTAAACGCTCGTTTTATTTTTCCTCAATTTACATTGTCTCGGTCACTAACTTTCGTATTGGACTCTAGTCAGTGACGACAACTACTTTCTTTCTGGGATAATTGTACGTAGTTCTCACTGAACATTTTCCCATCATTCAATTTTATTCAGACAATTTTGGCGCTCCTTGCACTTGGTAAGCGACCATTAATTGCTGGTTGACTTTGACTGCACGTTCATGAATTCTAGGAATTTGTTTGGCGGTCGTGATTTGTTTAGTAACGGCAGATGCCAATTTCATCACTTTTGCTGGCAAACCAGTCAGTTTTTTTCAGGCCAAATCAATTCTCCTTGCTTAATTCTTCCTGCACTGCAGTGGCTCGTCCCGGCTTGGCTCAGTATAACCGGCGCTTGTGACCTTCTCATTGCTGTTTTACAGGTTTATTACTTGTATCGCAATCGCTGCGGGATTGAACCGCAAGTCCACTTTTTTTGGTTGGTCGCCTCAGTTGCCTAAAAACTAACGCGTTGCCATTTGTTTCCTCAGGACGATACGATTTGTGAACGTAATTATTTTATATCTTATCGCCACCGGGGCTCTGACAAGGTGGTATTCCCGCCCTTTGTAAATCAATGAACTCATATTGTTCCGTTTAGCATGCTCGTCTTGTTCAAATTGATCTCGGTAATGCTATTGGGTATTCTTACTCGAGAGGATACTGATGGTAATGTGTACAGTTTGCAGTACTTGGTTTCAACTTTGCCCACGTCTTTCTTAGCTATCAGATGGGTGCAGGTGGGTCTCCTCATCCCTGTTAATTCTTATTCATTAATAAAATTTGTTAGTCCATGCTATGTCTTTCCTAGCTAAGTATGTCAGCCTTTCTAAGTTCTCGTTTCCCCCAGTTATAACTAAATCAACCATTCAAGTTTGGATGCAAGGTCAACAAATCAACTCGACACCATCACGGGAGATAGCTCGGGCAATGGTTTCAGCAATGGACAGCTGTCTGACAGTGAAAGTGGCAGGACATAGCAGTTCAAAAGAAATAGTACCTTGGTGTGCCAAATTCCGGTGCATCCAACTACTAGCCCCCGAACTAACAACCTTATTTGCTACCAGAACTTGGAGCTTCATGCGAATGGCGGGTATGACAGGCCAAGTATGATTATAGTTCCACCCACAATGGAAAACCGCAATAAAACAATGAACCCCCCACTGACTGCGGTCAAGGAGTCCTTTTACACATTAAACTCTATAAGACGTCAGTGAAGGGAACCAACTACTAGTATTTGTTGGGTTGAGCAATCACACGAGCTTAACTGTAGCCGCGCGCACCTATTCGGACAAAACAACGAGACTCGCCGCCTCACATTCTGACATCCAGCGCCGCGGCCCGTAGGTAGTACTCTGCACAGGTCGGGTAAAGTCGCGCTTTCAAGTAGGTGGATACCCGCTGGGCCAGCAATAGAATACAAGTGTAAGGGATCAATAGCGCTCAGTCAAATCTATTATAGAGAACTATGAAAATCAGTGCTTGCTTGAAATACATAAGGTAGCACTGGGTGCACGACAACGTATTTCTTTCAAAAGTGTGGTAAAGGATACGCTAAAAATAGTCCATATATCTTTCACCATATTCTCGACAAAGGTATGGTAAAGAAAAAGTTCTGCGTACCTATTGGCCTTTTTCTTTGTGGCAAATACGTGAAAAAGTATGCTCATTGTTAGGCTAACATTCAACATAATTTGTGTGGCATTCTGCCAAAAGCGAGCGCAAATGCGCAGCCCCGAGGTGCAACGGCGACTCAACTGACTTATTCGCCTTAATATTCAGTCCCGTTCTCAATTCCTCAGTCTCGGTCGCAAGACCATCAATTGTATCCCGTGCTATATAAATTTTGTCAGACTCCACTTTCAAAAGGGAACAAAGTAAAACATATATACTTGGTAACATACAAAGTACCATATGGGCGCGGCGCTCGCAAAACTATTTCTAGTGATGTGGGAGCTGCGAAGCTAAAAATTCTCCGAAAGTTTTAGGGTAGCATGGCTGACGAGATGAAGGACTCATGGCGTCCCGGTGCACTGATAGCCAGGGATCAAAACTTGATGTCCTCTATTAGACTGGAAGAAATGATTCCCTTAAAATGATATTCTCCAAGTAATGATAATATTACGAACCTACGAGCGTCATACTTACGCCATCTAGAAATTAATACCAGAACAAGAAAATATCCGAGCTCAATTTTGTCAATGAAGTAGTTCACGATTGTTTCATGGCGACACCCGATCAAACCTTGGCTATTGTTGATTCTTTGATAAAGTATCTCTATCTTTCTAGGCAATTTAACCGTGTCAGAATACCAAATTACTTGCTGGAACGCTGGGAACGTATTCCCAGGAGAGTAATGTATTTATCCTGTGAGAGTTCTCCGTATTTCAAGTGAGGCCAATGGACATGACTCCTTCATCGAAACTGAGATGGTCGCTCAAGCAAGACCCAAACTTCTGACTTCCGTGCTTGAGTATGGGAACTACACGCAGGAATCCGGTGAAATTTCTACACGAGAGAAACGCCAGGAATATCCCTTGTCGAGTGGTGCAGCCCAAGACAGTGGCCATTTTCAGGAAATCTTTCTCATGGACAAGTATCCCATGCAAAGATCAAAGATGGCGCGAATATCCGCAGCTGGTTTTCGACGTCGAAGCTTAATGTACTCACTATAGGCGTTATGATGGGATCTGATAGCAGTGCTTAAATAGCGAAACCTCTTCATGAGGAAGACGGTTGCATCTGTCCTCGTCTTTTCAATGAGCTTCGTGGAAAATCTTTTCGGCTCTGCCTTATTGGGAATTATCCTCAATGCCTGGTCTGTTTCTTTAATCAATCCTTGGGCCCAGAAGGCTAATACACTGGGAACGGGACACCATATTTACCTGAAAAATATGGTAAAGAGTACGTTAAGAATAGTCAATGTATTTTAAGCGTACTTGGAGGTCCAATTATGATAAAGATTATTTAAAATACTTCTTTGTCATATTTTTTCTCCCCTATTGTTTTCAGCCGGACAAAGAAATATAATAAAGAGGTATTATCTACGTATTTGGATTGCCAACTATGATTAAAACACATTGACTATTTTTAACATACTCTTTACCGTATTTTTGACTCGAATATGGTGTCGTGTTTCCAGTGATAATCACTGTGGCGAATTACAGGATGGTAGGGCTCATCTGTGTGCAGGGGTATAACTATTATATCCACTTTCCACGCGACACAATTACCTTAAAAATCTTGGTAATTTAGTTTCTAGTCGACGATCCTAAATTCATTAACGAGAAACCGTTCAGGTCGCGTGGGTTGTGTGAGTAGCGTTTAAAAACCTCCAAATCACGACTTAAGGAGACGTAGCGGGCTGCAGGTTTTCAACTTGTAAGTCAACTGACGCTTTGCGATCTCTTTTATAACATTTTAGACTCTTTGAACCAGACTGGTGCAAACGGTAATGATCTACCATTACCTGGTCGTGTCGTTTGGGAACTACGGTAATCTGGCTATCGTGACATGGTATAATTTAGATCTGTTCTCGTTGTGATACCTTTGCTTACGCTGATTAAATAGGGAATGGTCAGTGTATCTCGGCATGATCGTAAGTTCCTTTCGAATCTAAAATTTGACTCTATTCAAATACCTGCCGTTCTTCTAGTCAATTGCAGCCTGCAGTGTTCAGCTGTTCTACGCCCATCGCGTATTTATCCGTGATTATCTCCTTCTCCAATGGGAAGCTGTGTGGATTGACTGATGCCTGGTAGTGAGCGGACGGAACTATTTCGTTTACGGTTTAATTGTACGTCGTGTCCGTGATCCGAAGTCCTAGCATTTGATACCCGTCTAGGGAGGTCTTTACAGTCCTCCATGTTTTCCGGTGGACGTCCAGTGGACTTCCAGTGGACTTAGGGTATCCAGAATGGTATTTTTCCTGGTCTGCCATGCTGCAATTTTCCATTGCCAGTCCAGTGCCAGTCCAGTGCCAGTCCGGTCAAATTGTGAGTCCAGTGGACTGTGATTGCAGACAGTCCAATGGACTAGACACCAATTCAACAGTGAAAATCCACTAGAACTGACTGAACTACCACTGGAAGTCCACTGGAGTCCATTGGACTTCCATTGGAATTTGTCCAATGGAAGTCCAGTGGACTCCGATGGAATTTAACCACTGGAAGTCCAGTGGAAGTCCAGTGGACTATAAGTCAACTGCTCTTTTATTAGTTATTATCAAGAAAAAAAATACCTGCATAATAAGAAGTCATTTATTTAATACAGAAGACAAGTTTTGAAGTGATTGAAATATGTAGCCGTGCACACAAGCCCCATTGTCGGGATTGTGTATTTTGTTCAGTCCACAGGGTGAACATTGCGGGGTTATACAGATCGTGACGTGCCGTTTTTGGGAGTCACGCGCTGTCAATCCGCGCCGCAATTTCAACTTCTTCCCACCCTTTCTCTTTCCCCCCATCACTGCCCGCCCAACTCTCACCACCTCAACGTCGTTTAGGGACCCGGTTTCGGTGACGAACGAGGTTCTAGAGCCCCACAGGTAAGCCCCGCCCCAGCATATCCACTTTATTTGGCACTGACAACGGGTACAGCAGGTTTTGCCAACCCGGAGGTTGCGTGGGGCTCACGGTACGTTAACCCCCCCCTTTCATGACCACCTACTGACCGATTCCACAGCGTCTCGACCCCCAGGACGCGTACGACCGCCCTGGCCAACCGGAAACCACCTTCAACAGCCAGTGCGCGGCCCCATTTCGCCGAAACCGCCTCCAAAACGACCCCCCCTCCGCACATATACCCCCGAAACTCGGCGAGTCAAGCCAACGACACCCGACGTAGGGGTTTTTAGTAGGTTTTTGCCCAGCCGAGGGTAAATGGTACGCCCCCCTTTTTTTTTGCCATTTCCTGACCCGTTCCGCACCTCCCCGACCCCCGTTTGCCGTCCCACACCACGCGCTCGCCCAGTCCCACTCGTTTTGCACAACCGGCTTCCCAATCCGCCCCGTCTCAAGCCCACCCACCGCTCTCCTGCCACGTCAACGAAACGCAGTGCGCTGCGACTCCCGCGGCACCCGTTCGTGTCGCGACGCCTCCCCAATTTCGAGCCCCTCCGTACCACCTCTCGCGCCACGTCACAAACGCCCAAGCGCTGCGACTCCTGCAGCCCATGTTCGCGCCACCAACCAGCCCATTTCGAGCCCACCCCCGCCCTCGCGCCACGTCACGAAAACCCGGGCGCAGCGACTCACGCAGCGCCTGTTTGTGCCACCACACTGCCCGTCTCGCGCCCCACCGACCACCCTTCGTGCCACGTCACCGAAACGCGGTCGCTGCGACTCCCGCGGCCCCTGCTCGTCCACCACGCCGCCCCATTTCGCCCCCACCAACTGCCGTTTCCGCCACGCACCCAAACACAGGCGTTGCGACTCTCGCCGCGTCTGTCCGTGCCGCCCCGTTTTGGGCGCCGCCCACCACCCGTTTTGCCACGCCGCCACGACCTGCGCGCTGCGGGTGCCGCGGCCCTCGTTCGTACCACCGCCGCCGCCACCCACCCATTGCACCACGTCACCCAAGCCGTCGCGCTGTGCCTCTAGCGATGCGGCGCCGCTGTATAACGCGCTTTGACTCCCACGGCGTCTGTTTGCAAGGTAAGGGTTGTAGGAATGTTAGTATATTTGTATATGTAGTAGATATTATATTTCAATAAAGCATTTTTTATTCCCCAAGACATTATCAGTAAATTAGTAGAAAGTCCACTGGAAGTCCACTGGAATTCCACCGGACTGAGCAGTCCAATGGAAGTCCAATGGACTGGAAAAATAGCTGGTTGGACAGCTTTTTTCTTCACTGGACTAGGACTGGACTGGGACTGGACTGTGGCTGGACAGGTAGTGGAATTTAGTAGAGTCCAATGGATTCCATCGGAAGTCCATTGGACTGTTTGCAGCGTCCACTGGAATTGGCAGGGTCCGGTCACAGTCCACTGGAGTCCACCGGACAATGTGTAGGAGTGTAAAGTACACCGTCTAGGTGGTTTTAGCACTAATCGGACTCGGTAAGTAGCCGGCGCTTATTTTTCAACTTGAACCTTGTCGAGACATGTCCCAGGAATGTGCTCCACGATCATGATCCTGGGATTTACTTCGGATAGGGAATTTGAAACCATTGGAAAATTAGCGGCAAGTTTTTTCTAGGAATCTACATATTACTCACCGTTAACTAGTCGCCTAAATCAGTGGCTCGTGCAGGCTTGGCTCTGCGTCGACGGAGCTTGTGACGCCCTCATTGCCGTCTTTCAAGTCTATTTCTTGTATCGTGGTCGCGGGGAACTCGTAAAGTCAGTCCATCTCCTTTTCCTGGAATTTACCCCTTATTCACAATCCCTACAGGACGAAGAGAGTCGTCAATAATCTCATTTTATATTTTATCAGCACAGGGTTGCTGACTAGGTATGAATCGTCGTTTTAACCTTCCGAGATGATAAAGTGACTTTTCCTGGTGCTTAGCATTCTCGTCTTGGTCGAATTGACGACGGTAGGTCGTAGACGTCCCTTAGCGGTTTCCGCTGATCTGCGGCTAGTTCGCAACCTTAGGATTCAATTTTGCCCATGTCTTCCTTAGTTACCAGATGGCTGCAAGTAAGTATTGTTCTTTCGAGTTTCTCCCGGTTCGTAGAATGATTCGAAAACCGAAAAGTCCATGCAATGTCTTTCTTGGCCAAGTGCGTGAACACTTTCGCGCATGTTTCGATTCTAACGCGAGAATTACCTGAGTTTAAATGCGAGGCGGAAAGCGAGGCAAGCAGCAGGCGGTGTGATCATGATGGACAACTCCAGCGGGACTGCTTCCGGTGGATTGCAGACCGGCGGCGCGGTGACTGCGGGGCAGTGGCAAGCGAAAGTGAACACGGAGTTTGATGAGAAAACCACTCCACATTTTACGGCCTCCTTGCACGTACGTGAAGCGTCTTTTTTCAGGTGATTGTCTAGTAAATTACTTACGGAAACTTCCTTGACCAGACTACCGATTCTGGAGCAATAGAGGGGGCAGTACGGAACGAGTTGGATGATAATGGTAGAAAGTATCTAGGGCATGCGTTGTAAGTCATGAGTTCCCAGAGTTTTCTAGCACAAAATACCATCGCGGTGCGCACATTAGCCACGCAGCCCAACTAAGTTTGTCTGTTTTCGGTTCGAACTCATGGAGCGAGAATTCAAGCGCGCAGACGTAGATAGAGCCTACGAAAGAGGTAAGAGATTAATTAAAGGGGACTGTCACTGACCAGCAAGTATTGACTGACCGGCAAAATGAGCCAAGTCACTCTCTCGTGAACCACAGCACGTTTCTGTCAGTAAGAATTTAGTAGAAGAATACCGCGATCTGGAGTCGAAGCACAAGACGATCGACAGGAAATTCAGTGTGCTCTAGCAGTTCTTGTGATTCCGGTCAGTTTTTCATGCTGGCACAAATGGAATAATACCGCATTCGATCCTTCCATTGGTACTGCGATGGAAGGAGGAATCTGTATTCAGCACTATCCTGGAGCCGGAACGTCAAACGTCGTTGCCTTCGGGATTTGATTTTGAAGTTTATTGGTTGGGGGAGTTTTGTCCAACAGAGTACGATTATCTCACCTATACGGTACCTTGGACCCCAGCCTCGTTAGATAATGCAGACATGCGCCGCGTAGAGCAGAAGAAAAAAAAGGCATTGGAGAGGCTTGCAAATCAGATGCGAATATCTGATATGTCGAATTAGAAGTGTAGGGAGATGGTGTCACCACCAACGAGCCGAAACTCCGATATAGCAATTCGAATATGATTCTAAGAAAGGTTGACCAGAAGGACCCGCCTGCTGCCCATCTTCTCATGACGCTACCCAGTGTTTCTGTTGAAAAAACCGACGGACGATGGCATACTCCTCCATCGTTCATGTTCAGCCTGACGGAGACTCTAGCAACCGACTCGAAGCGCGCATCAAGCCCACGACATACGCAGGTCTGATTGACGTGCAACCAACAAAATAAGATGCGGAAACAAGAAAGTTGGCTCTGCAAAGAAATCAAACGGAAAGCTGTGCCGCTTTTACCCGGTCCTTGCGGTTGGTCGACTCCGAGGAGTTTGTCAAAGCTGTGTTGACTAATACTATTACTAATAGTAGTAATAGCTGCCCACATTCGGGGATTTCCTTGGCACCAACCTTGGCGTCGACTTGCCAGCAGCGAGCGGTTTTCATTGCTGAACGGATATGAAACTGAAAAGGTATGTAATGTCCTTGTTGACGACCATATTATCCAAAATTTCCTACAGCTTTAATCGCCTATCAGTGCTGGAAACTTCAAAATTACTCTTGTTCCTGGGAGTCTTTTTATACGATGGCTTAGGCACGAAAAACGCGGAGGCGAGATACCTTGTCTCTGTGAAACGGTCAAATAGACACACAAAGTAGCCTTCATACCGTGGACTGGCGGTTCCAAATTCGGCGTCGTCAGTCGGTCAGTCGACAGACTTCTTTCCTGATAGATGCTGCATCAAAAAATTGATGCTGATATCTAATCTTTTATTAGATTCCAGAGAAGTTGTCTTAAGTCCTGAGGGCTGAGGGCTGAGGGCTGAGGTTTAGGGTAATACATGGGAGCGTATTGTCGCATGACAGAAGCCGGGAGAGCATCTTTGGAGGGTCCCACTCCAAGACGAGTGAGTTGTGGCCGCGATTCAGTACCCACCATTCGTGTATGTGGAACTCAGCTGGAAAGTGAATGGGCGCCTCTAAAACCTATAACCTGTTACAAACCCGGAAAGCACTCTTCCTAGGCGCAACAGAGACGTGTTTCCTTCTATGTTCAAGCACTGGCAGCAATATCCTGAAAGAACCGATATACTTCATATCGTTCCGTAACCCGTAACTTTCTTGTGCTACCCGGGGTGACTTCACTCATGGTCCACTGAGCAGGTATTTCCAGACTCATCAATGTTGCGCAAGTGCCGTAGGAACTTCTTCGGTTCAACACGTTTGTCAGGGACCTAAGGCGGAGCGGCTTAAATACCCAGACATGTCGATGGACAGAACGCCATCATCCTTCCTTATCTTCGAAAATGAATTTTGTGGTGGACTTTCTGGGTGCGGCGCAGCTGGGGATCATATTCAATGCCTGGTACGTCTGTCTGCTCCATTTCTTGCCGAAGGACTCAAGAAGCTGAGCACCCTCTGAAAATTACAGGATGGTGGGGTTGATCTGTGTACAGGGGTACCAATACTATGTCAATTTCCCCCGCGACAGGATAGTCCTTAAGCTATTGGTAATCCTTTTTGTTGGGTTGGCTTCGGAGAACTGACGAGAAATTTTCAGGTCGCTTGGGTTGTGTAGGTGACGCTTCTGAATAACTTTCGAGGAGATATTGAAGGCGGTTCAGACTGCTCCAGATCTTCAATTTGTGAGTGAATCATGATCCTACTTCTTCGTCGACCTTTATTCAGAGAGACCCAATAGATTTATTGAGTCAACTATGATCTACCGTTACCTCATTCTTTCATTTGGGGATTACGTTGGTCTCCTCGAGGTGGCATGGTAGGATAGGAATATTGGCTGTAAATCTGATTTGCGTTGACCGTATTTTAACAGGGAGTGGGCACTATACCTCGGCCTGATCGTGAGCGCCTCCAATTCGTTTTTTTTCTTTCCTGAAAGCCAACGTTTTGCTAGGCGATTGCCGCTTGCAGCGTTCAGCTTTTCTACGCCTATCGTATTCTTATCCGTAAGATCTTTCTCGCTGCAGAGCGCTCCTTGCTGCTGACACTAAAACCATCCTTCAGTGAGTGGCCGGAATTACTTCATATTCGCAACAATCGTACGTCCAGTCCTTTTGCAAAACACTCTCGCCCTCAATACGTGTCTTTTTAGGTGTTATTGGCAATCGCAGAGCTTGGTAAATAGTCGTCATTCACGACCCGATGTCTCCTAAAACGTTTCATTAGGAGCGTGTCTGGCACTTATGATTAAAGCGTTCACGGGAACTAGGAACTTCAGCGAGCTCGGGCCAGGCGACTCAGTTAGACGTTCTTTTGGCTCTCCATGTCCCCGTATTCTAACCGATTCTCATTGCTAGCACATAATCACGGTGTGGCTCAGCCTCGATGTCACTTGCGACGCCCTCATTGCAATATTCCAAGTGTATTACTTGCACCGTCATCGAGGAGGAATTGTGAGGTCAGTCAGCGCACGTTTTTTGACTTCCTCACAGGGAAGAGCCGAATAACTGACTTCCCAACTTCGAACATATATACAGCACCAGGAAATTTGTTAACACGCTCATTTTGTATTTTATCAGCACCGGGCTTCTCACCAGGTAATGAAAGCTATACCGAAAATTTCACTGGAATTAACTGACTTTGCTGGCGTAGCATCCTCGTCCTGTTTGAATTGGTCTCGGTAAGGCTCCCTCTAAAGCTTCGCGAGAGTGTTCTAACGGCTCTTTGTAGTTTTCTATCTTGGGATTCAACTTCGCCCACGTATTCCTCAGCTATCAGATGGGTGCAAGTAAGTCTCCTAGACCTCGCGAATTTTTGCTGTTGACGAACGTGGTGCGAATCCAGTCCATACGCTGTCTTTCCTCGCCAAGTACGTTAAACATCGAACGCGATTCATATTTATGTCGACTAATTAAATCGAATCGTTTTAGCCTTGACGCAAGACGGAAGATGAACCTCATGTCCACCGGAGTCGTCGTCAATAGCTCCGGCGCTACAGGCGCCAGCGCACCTCATACTGGGAAATCTAACAACAGCAACGGCAGTAGCGCGGGTCCGTGGGAGGTCAGAGTGAACACCGACCTGCATGAGAAGACGACGACGGAGTTCACGATGTCGCTTCATGTGTGTAACTTACCCCTCGCATTGCTACTAACTGTCTTGAACTGATTTCCTGCCTTTTTTGATCTCTAATGTAGAGTCCTGAGTCTGAGGTTTACGTGTCGCCGAAGTTACCTCACCAGTTGCCTGAGTGGGATCCCGCCGCGTCCATCCATCCGTCGATTCTTATGGGAGAGAAGAGTGAGGACCGTGTTGGGCAGGCGGTGTAGGGGTTGGATGCGCATTCCGGTGGTTTAAGTTATTTTTCTTTGGTGTAGGGTAGTCATTGACCACGAATCGCACACCGTTCATGGCTTTTATTACCAAATCAGTACCAGTGTGGCGTCACTGGGAGGACCACAAGGTATAGCTCCATTGTCCGCCCGCATTATAAAACGCCAAAGGCTTGTGTCTGACTCTTCTCTGATAATTGAGATCCGATACTTGACTCATACGATCAGTATTGAGGTCGAATGAAATATATTGGCCCAATTGAATTTATACTACTCACAAATTCTCATTGCGGCAAAAATATAGGACCCGCCTTCTTTGCTCTATAAATCGAACAGAGAAGGATGCGTTTGGCAAAGACCTTTTCGATTCGTCTTAGAGTGTCTATATGGCTCACCTATACATTTACACCAATCCAACGTCATCATATGCACCATGACTTCTTAAATTCTTCGAAAACCACTAGAAACACGGTTACTGACCAGCGCACATTAAGCGGTAATTCTCTCCCCACCGCCTATTTAATCCGATCGTCATAGATTTTGTTAATAAAGGCATGTAATGCGGGGTAATTACATACCTGATAAGCCTGACATGAGCGGGGTGGACTAGGATACTTACTACTTAGATGACGACGGTGACGTAGACCATGGCAAGCTCTGACATAGAAGCGACATTTGCGTGGAGGATATGTTAATGATTGATCTAGAAGACATTCGGATGCTCACCTTTGAAGCTACCTAGTATTTCGCTGAAGTCGTATTCCACAAAACCACCACCCTCGTCACGGAAACCAAGAGCACAAGAGCACAGATTCCCTTCCTCTTAGGCGCAAGGACTTTAATACCTTTATTAAGAAGAAAACACGTCAACAATTTCGGCCTCACGTTAATCTAACAGAAACAAGACGTACGTCATAAGTAGTCCATTTATCAGAGATAGCGTAGTCGACGGCACTACGGCGGCCAAAAGCAAAGTCAAGCCAAAACTTAGACTGAGCAGCAACGGACGCTGGTATCGGTTCTCGTCCTTTCCGCAGTCGGCAGTCAATAAGACTCGGCGCCGGCCACGACGAAGCTTCGTGCTATTCATGAGTTTGTTTTGCTGAATTTTCGGAAAAAAATTATCTTGGGCCGGAAATTGAATTCGCCAGTACATACTGGAGACCCAGAGGATTGGCCAAGGATTACATGTTTGATGGCCTGTTTCAGCTCGTTCAAGCGACAAGAGATATAAAGTTATGATCATGTGAAGACTTTCAGAGAGCCTGTGGTAGTGTCAAGCAGTTTCAACAATCCCACTGGGTCAAAGGAGGTGCCGATTAGCTCGGACACGACGAGCAAGATTTCTATCTTGCTCACTTGTTTTAAGCCCGTCAGAAGGCAGACTCGAAGCAACATAGCAAATGTCTAGAATCTGAGAAGCCCGCTCGCGGTTTGCTCGCGATGGTAGACTGCGTCAATTGAAAGGCTGTGGTTCATGTGAGCCGTCTTTGACAGCGAGAACGAAGCAAGTTTGGAACAGGTATTCAGCAAATGAGTTGAAAGAGGGAAAACCATTTTGTATGTTGACGGAGAGACTCCAAAGCTGTCATTGGCGGGTTGATCGGCAAACTTTCGGCACAACACGCTCTTCCTTGGCACGGAATTCTTTTTCTCTTCCGGATTCGCTCGTCAATCTGGAATCATTGGCAGCCACAAAACTGGTCCGTATCATTTTCTCTGTACGCTGGTTAGAATACCTGTCAATTGGCACTACTCCAAGTCTTCATATCTCAGCTCCACGCTAAAGTTTAGCTTAAGATCGTGTTCGTGAAAGGGGCTCTTGGAAATAAATCGCCAGCCAAGCAAGACGCGCCGATAAGCAAGCTGGGCAAAGAGCTAATCTCAGGGCCGACGATTCACTTTAGATTCTTCAAAAGCCCTGCGGCAGTAGGACCCCCGAAAGCACCCTAGGAGGTATGTTTTTTGCTTGAAAGTTGAGGTCCTGTACCCAGATTCTATTTTTTGGCTCTGCGAGGCCGTTATGTACCCCGATTTTCGTACAGACCTCCGACGAGTACCATTTGTACCCGGATTTTATATCTAGCTCTAGGAATGCCCTAAAAACCCCGTTTTTTTAGGCTGTTTCAAGCTGTTTCAAGTACCTAGAACCCAAGGATCTGCTATTCCTCCTCGATATCTGACATCACGTCGGCTTTTTGCCCTTCCAAACAGCAATTTTTGAACCCGCACCAACTCTCGAAAACCTGGCTCGGAATGCACGAACGACCATGATCTGTTGTTCATTCGACGGCCGATTTGTAGGATACTGAGCACCTTCGGTGATGAAGGCCTTGCACCCGGACTTTTGGACATACACTAGTCCAAAAACTGGTCATTTTGGACCCCGAGTCCATACATATCTTCTATGGGGCTTTCGGGGTCTTGCAGCTGTTCTGATCATTGACGGCGTGCACCAGCCGTTGCCATTTACGATCTGATAGCGTCCACTTACCTGCGTTCCTGCCAGGCTTCCTTAGCACGCTTTAGCACGACCTACTATCTATCCACATTCGTGCATTCAATCATAATTTCATTACTTAAAGCCGTACCCCCATTCTCTGACGCCTTTTTTCCTCCCTCGATCATCATCTCGTTGGTGACGACGACGAACGGGTCTTTGAGCCTCCTGGCATCCCCGTTTCTTCCTTCCTCCCATCGTGCACCTCATCAGATTGCAAGGTATTCGCCATCACCACCTGCATCTCACCTCGTCACCTTGCTTCTTAATTGCCACGTACAGGAGACGTACAACTCTCCGTCTCACTGCTACGATGTTGTCCTCTACACCAAGCCCTCCGAGGAAATATAACCCGGTACGCTACTTCTTCACTCTTGTCTTGATATTCGTTGTTCATAATGAACCTAGGACCTCGTCGTCCCAGAGTGGCCACATTCGAGAAATGCCGTCCCTGCGCTGACCATCCCACAAAACCCACCTCGTTCAAATACAACGACCAGGAAACCCATACGATCCTCACCTTTAGCTGGACCCGCCGTAGTGTCTCTCAACGACCCGCCTCTCACCCGGAATCCCAATTCGAGCCCTAACCTCCTATCGCCTCCCTTATCTGTGCACCTCCAGTCAAAATCCAAATCCGCCCAGTCTCTCGCCCGTCCTGTCTCGCTCTATTCATATCCTTACCCTTCGGGAAAACGCCCGTCGACAGCGCCTGAACCGGAGAAAAACACGCCCAGCAAGACCAAACGGTTTTCGTTAGGTTCATTTTCGTCTTCTACGCGTCCACCTCTCGATCACTGCGACGTACCTGCAGTTCCGCAGCGCCCACGATCGGTGTTGGTTTCGCCCACCGAAGTTCAGATCACAGCCTCAGCCGATCACCCCTATACCAATACTGGACGCAGCGGGCACGACCCTGAGTGCGCCGTCTCCAGCGGAAACAACTTCGGAAACAATCTTGTCGTCCCTGGTAATAATCATCATAATTTTTTGGCTCCACCCCTGCCGTCAGCCGGTGGCGTCAGTCCCACTCGCGTGCGGTATTCGTACGCCTCGTCATCCGGTGTTCCGAGCTCGAGACCCGTCAGCTTCGCCCCCTCCGTCGACCGCGATGCAGACTCAGAGGAGGGGCGTGCATGGCGCGCGAGTTACGTCCCGTCACCGTCCTCTTCGCCCACCCCAAGACCCATTCTCAAAAACCGAACAAGTTTTGCCCGGTCTAGCTCGCCTCCTGCCTCCTCCTCCCCATCGACGTCCCCGTCCTCCCCTCCTTCTTCTTCGTCTTCTTCCTCGGACAGTTCGTCCAGCAATAAACAGGTTATCAGCAGACTTTCCGTGCCTTGCGATAATGCCGAGAATTCCTGGTACACCGCTTCGCCATACGCGACTACGCCCAAGTTCTCCCGCCTCGGGCTTTCCGCTCCAGGGGTGGTGATGCCTGTGTCCGCGAAGGAAATGGCGAAGCGGAACAGCGGGCTTTCACGCGCCTCCTCTAGAACGTCGAAGTCTAGCCAAGATGCGGGCAGACGGGCGTCAACGACGAGTCCCCCGAGGTCGTCTGTGTCTTCGGCATCTACCGCCTCTGCCAATCTCGGGGGTGCGGAACGCAAAGTCCCAGAATGGCTGACCATGCCCCCGCCGCCCATGCGTGGTGCGCAGCGTGGTCGTCATCGGCGTAGCGCCAGGAGTAGGGGTAGTCTCAGGAGCTTACAAAACGCGCTCAAAATCCAAACCCAGCCTCCAGCAGAAACTTCTCTTCCACCCGCGTCGTCCTCGCTGACACGCTCGAGTACGAGTACGAGCAGCATCAGGTCGTCCTCGTCCGCGTCCAGCCTGAGCCTTAGGTCGTCGTTCGCGTCGTTGCGCCGTCGGAATTCCTCGATTTCGACGCCTGTGTCCACCGCCACTTCGACAACAACGACTCCATCGACCACGCCCTCTTCGTCGTCTTCGAATTCGTGGAGGGCGATGAGAGTTTCTACGTCGACTACCGCGGGTTCTGGGCTCCCGCAGTCTCCGAATGAGCTGTCTTCGACGAGAGTTGGGACGGTCCCTGCGTCGAGATTTAGGTCCTCTGCTTCCTCACCAGCCGCTGAAAGCGAGGAGACCGTCGTTGCGAACACTCAACGCGAGGAACAAGTTGACGATGACGAAGAGAAGGCTCCATACGACGACGCACCCACCGCTGTAGACAATTGCAACGACGTCGAAGCTAGCGTGGCTGATCCCTCCACCTCCACACCGCGGTTGACGAAGCGCAAGTCGGCGTCCGCGCTGCTGGCGCGTGTGAAGAGCTGGAGATGGACGAAGGGGAGTGGGAGTGGGATTCGAGATGTTGAGAAGGATGAAGATGGCGTTTCTGGTTCTGGGGGGAATTTGGAGGATGCACGGATGACTGAATGGAGGGGGGATCCAGAAGTAAAGGACGTGAGGGAGGGGGCGGTGGCCATGGATGAAGGTGTTGTGGTAGTGGTGGAGGGTAGGGAGATGGTGGAGGGTAGGAAGATGCCCGTGATGGTGGCGGTTTGTCTGCCAGCGGACCCAGGTGTGCTGAAGTTTAATGAAGAAAGAGCGGGGGAGGCGGAGGTAGACGGTGGCTCGCCTTTGGATTCGAAGGAACCTCTCAGCGATGATGACCGGCAGCAACACGAACAGAAACACGTACTTGACGACTCCAAGAACGAGAACTCTCGCAGTCATACAAACGAGCCACCAGGCCATATCCCCGAAGCAAGACCAACCACAACGTTGATGCCAGACGTCGCTGATACTTTGATCGTCGTGCCCATCCCCAGCCCTAATCTTCACGTCGCTGAAAATATGCCCGCCTTCGTTCGACAGGGCGAGGAGGTTCACGCAATAAAATCTAGCGAGCCGAACTCGGTTTCTAACGCTCCCAATAATGCCAACGTGGTCGATGTGCAGAATCCTCCCCCTCTCCTTTCCTCTCACCCGGTCGAGAAACAAGTCGCGCAGTCCAAACCTCAACGACCTACCCACAGACGAAAACGCACCGGCTCGGTGAGGAGGCTGTGGAATGCCATGATATGTGGTGCTACTCATTCGAAGTCTGCTCCTGCAGAGCCCATGCCCTCGATGCCAACTACCGCGCTCGACGAAAAACGATTTTCGTGAAGGTGTTTGTATATATTAATTTATTATCCTAGAATCCGGAGGACTTTAGCACGAGGAACAGGAAAATAAGTCGAAGTATTGCACTTTTTTGCACATATAACATATAGTACCCACAGCCAACGCTGCCCACTTGAAATTCAATTGAATAGCTCGGTCCATGATTCATTCTCTCAGTGAAAGGAGTAGCGTTTCAGCCAAATATTTGAAGTGAGCCGTTTACGGTTTGGTGTCATCAAGGAGAGAAATGCCTCCGATGTTTCTCCGATGAGCCCCAGCAGAAAAATGACGACTCAGCACTGCAGAACTTGGCAATTAATAGGTTTTCGATATCCAGTCTATAACTCGCAGAGGAATGTGTTTACGTATAGTATACCACAGCAAGTCTTCCAAAATAACACGGCTGGAAGCGGAATCTTCTCCGAGATGCAGAATGTTAGTATAATCGTAAAATATAGCGGAACCTAGAATTTTTCGTTCCAACTTCGGGAGAACAAATGCAAAATCTAAAATTTTGCGTGAATTCTCCCAATTGTGAAATTTAATGATCTTGCGATACATTCTGGAATGATTCTGCACCACGCACAATTATCCGCTGCCAGCTGGGAAAATATTTTAAAGCCAAAAATTGGCTGACAATAGACGTCCTTGGCTGGCGACGGAAAATTCTGCGGCTCGCAGAATACAATAAAAATCATAAAATTTTGCAGAAGTCAGAATTTTTTGTTCTACGTTAGGGAGAACAATAAGATCTGTATTAATTCTGCGTAAAATTAGCCACTTGCAGAATTTTATGATTTTACAATTCATTCTGCGTCCTGGAGAATTATCCCCTGCCAGCTGTGTAAATTGTCATGAATCCTCACTGTCAAATTTATCAGTGGCAACCCAATCAGGATCGTCATGATCAAGAATGAATTGAGTCTTCAAGCTGACCGGTTGACCCGACGTCGGTGCACGTTGTTAGTTCCACGTTTTGAGTCGCTGTCGTGCGCGTCGAGCAGTACGAAATCGCATCGCAGATGATGGCGAGAGGCAAACAAGAATATCAACGACACCCCACCAAGTGCACACAGCCACTGATGTAATTAAGTCCGAAATGAGTTAGTCGTAGACAAACTCATCTGTATGGAAAGCCGCACTGTCAAGCTCCCAAAATGGTATACGCATCACTCCCAATACAATCTCCGACGTTTGTCAGCCTGCGAGACCTCAGAAACCCCAACGTACGTTATTGTTCTCGTTTAGTCAATTGTAATATATTCGAGTTTCGTATTTTAGAAGTAAATCGATTAAGTAATTTATTGTCTCTCAGTCTCGTTAATGAGCATTTGCGACCATGGCTGCTGAGTACTGAAAACACAATTTTGGTTCGACTTTATCATATGTACTTCTGACCGCGTTTTGATCGCGCTCCGAACGTGTTTATACTATCTGTCAATGCACTTCCTCGCCACGTCGCTTTGGCCTTGGGCGAACAGTGACGATTGTCCCGATCCCCCGACTTGTCGCTAGCGAACTAGCACGGTTGACTTGAAGCCAGGAAACCCCAATCGCATCACGAGCGTCTCCATGTGGTTGTGTTTGGGTTCTATCTCCGTGTCCGTAGGTGTAGCGCCACCTTGACGTCAGCAAATTTCGCCATTGCGTCGCAGAACTCAGCAAATAGATCCTCAAACTTCGTACAATCAAGCGACTCAAGACGCAAGATAATGGTTTTAAGTTACTATTCCATTGGACATTGTTAAGCCGGCGCTTATTTTTCAGACTGCAATATACCTACGATGCGCTACTAGTATGCAGACCACAAAAAAAAACAGAATTATCTCAACGGGTGGTTCTGAGGTGCAGATCAGGGTTCCAAGAGACCTGCAAAAGACTGACATGAGTTGAGGGTTGAGGGCCAGGACTGAGAGCGAATACAAAACAAGATGAAGGCTGCCGACAACTAAATACGTGAGCAACGGCTTGTGTTGCGAACGAAAAAGGCAACTGACAAGGAATTGGAGGGCTAATCGGACGAGTTATGAAGTAGCTTCTTGGCGCCGTGGTCCTTCTTGCGAAATTTGGACTTGGAGTGTCCTTTATTGATGTTCGGATATTTAACAATAGAGACGAAGTGCGTGCTATTTTTACATTTTCACTTAAGCGGACGTTTGGATAGATTCGGCATATTCTACTGAAGATGATCTCGAACGTCACGCAGCTACCATCGCAGGTCTGATCAAGTTTTCGAGCTACCGACTGGGAAGGCCTTATTTGTGCTAATTAGAATTCGATGAAGACAGCTTGCTTTCAGGTATACAATTTATAATGACATCTGACAGCTCGACGAAGCGCGATTGGGCACTGGAAATGGGCATTCTGGACGGTCCCTACCACCATGTCCGAGTCAGTTTGGCTTGGAGTTCTTAGGGACAAACACAGATACTGACAAAGTACAAGAGTCGAGCGACGAAGAAGAGGGCGAGGACAAAGTCATATACGACGAAGACGGCTAGGAACGAAGTGTGAGGGCCAAGCACAAGTTGTAATTTAAAACAGCGAAGGCAGCTGAGAACGAGATCGAGCCATAATCAGACGAGGTTCGGAGGGAAAAATTGGGAGCAAGATTGATGGAAGGTAAACGATGATACAGGTGTGTTTAGAAACGTCTTAGTAGATCGGTTTGGAAAAGGACTCCGATGGCGCGCACTCGGCTTTACTTGGTACAGATAGCGCGAAATGTGGCACACGCACCAAAGGCGTAAAGTCAGCAAAATCGGGGATTCGAGCGCGCAGACTGTCGCGACGCTTATCATCGTGAGCCTTGAGTGCGCTTTTGCAGACTGGGAACTAAAATTGTGCGTGCTTCAGATAGCAGAAACGGTCACTCGTTTCATGAGAAACCATACTCAGTCAGAGTCTACTGGATCGGCCCGTTAAATGCCCCCAATATTATATGTTACTTCGTTTAATCTTTCCAAAACAATTTTTAGGAATATGATATGTGATTATTAGCAACTTCCTCTCTGAATTTTTATTTCACAGGAGTCGCTGCTGTTTTCGCGCAAGATTTTTCTTGCAAGAAGACGCTGGAAACTCGTGGGAAACACAGAAACTTCAATAGAGGATCAGCGCAGGAACTAGCAACGCTATTTTCAACGAAGTCCAGCAGTCAATACCTGAGCCCTGACATGCCTGACATGAAATAGATATATACTTTATATTTAGTAAGTCCCAATATAAACTTTGTTCACGCTGAGGCATCGACAATGCGAATTAGCGTGCTTGCGCAAGCAGCCACACAAAATTCCATTGTCCTCAAGGTACGGTGTATCCGAGGTCCTTCTTGCTTACAAACCGCGGAGAGTGGATCGGCAGTGATGCCGTTGCTATTTTTGGAGCTTGACGTGAGCTTGACAGTGCGGCTTTCCATACATCTGAGGATAAGTCAGGTGACGCGGCAGACAGCGAGAGTATTGGGCATCTCTCGTCTCAGATATCACTCTGCGAATATCATTGCTGTCTGCCGTGTCATATAAATTTTGTCGGTAGTATCTCATCCTTCGAGTTTAAATGGCTTCAGCAAATGCTACCGTGAACCCTCCGCTGCACTCTCCGGTCCACAATCCTGGGCAAGATACTGGGAATTCTCGCACTACGGAGCATGTTCCTCCCGACAACTATACGCCTCCCCTTCGTGTCCCGCGTACACACTCTTCAACCGCGGTCATCCAGCTCTTTAAATCACTATCTCTCAGGGCCAAGCTCAGGTTGTGCAAGGATATCGAGATTCAAAATGACGAGCGAGTTAAGAAGACTCTCTCTCATGCCGCAGACCCTGTGTCTCACCCAGAACCGGGTTCTGAGACCGCCTCGATGTTTACTATCGATGACGACGACCTTCGTAGGCTCAAGCGCCCGTCCTATGCCTCGATGTTTAAGGATGTCATGCCTACCTTTCTGATGAACATCCTCTGTGATCATGAACTGGAGGCGCCCACCACGAGCCACTCGGATCTCAAGCACAATATCGATTTCACCGCCGAAACTCGTGTCGCTAAACGCCGTTGTATGGATGGGACTTCGTTGGCTCCGCGTATTATTGATGCTCCGGTGGACATCAAATTCCCCCAAATCATGTTTGATACCGAGCGGTGCGGCATGATTCCTTTGCCTTTATTCTTGAACTCCAGTCTTCTTTACATCACCGTCAATGCTGCTTGCCTCCCCACCTTCAAGGCTAATCCTCAGCCTGACCAAAGGAAGGGACATTCCATCATTGATTGCAAGAAACTACTCACCCAACTAAATCTTGCCGAGTTAGAGATCGACATGGGACAATGGACAGAGGCCTCCTACAATTGCTTCGGCTTTCAATGCGAACGTGATGTCGTTCCGTCTGGTGGTGCCTATTCATCTTGGTGGGACCACCACTTCAATTTCTTTGCTTTCCAGATGGACAAGAACAAATATTACGATGCATGGAAATTTATAGAACTCGAACTTCGGCAAGAATTTTATGCTCGCCCATGCGCTTATGATGCCCATCATTATGCCCGCAAATATGACTTGGCCAAATGTTCGCATGACCTCAAACAGCAGATGCAATCAACCCCTCCCCCCTCCCCAACCCCTTCCCCCGCCCCTTCCCCCGCCCCTTCTCCCAGTTAATCATACTCTCATCTGTCATTCGTCATTCGTTGTTATTCGTTATTCGTTATTCGTTATTCGTTATTCGTTATTCGTTATTCGTTATTCGTTATTCGTTATTCGTTATTCGTTATTCGTCATTCGTCATTCCGACTCATTCGTTATTCGTTATTCGTTATTCGTTATTCGTCATTCATCATTCGTAATTCATGATTCGTGATCATTGATGATATGTTAATGATTATTTATCATTCACCATTGACTATATACGTCAACGGTCATTTATCATTCATGATTTTGACGATATGTCAACAATCTTCCATGATCATTCACCATGGCTATATACTTGGGGTTGAAGGCCGATGCTTCGCACGGCAAAACTCGTCCCCAGTCGAATCTCTTTTCGCTCCCAATTTTTACCGTGAATTGTAGTGTGTAATATTGATTTCGACGCGCCTCTTGTCGCCCACCTGCGGTTGGCTCCTCGTGGCCCGTCTTGTTTCCGCTTTTACTGTTATTATCTGATTGAATTACCCAAAGTTTAGTGGTTTGTATATGTATTGAATAATATTGACTAACATTGACAACGTGTCTAATTGTAATAACTGTTTAACAGCAAACGAGGCTACAGAACGTCTAGGGATTGTACGAACCAAATCTTACTCGAGACACTTTTTAAAATTGCCTCTGATAACAAAACCTTTCGCTTGGAACACCTAATAGGCGCCGAGTTTGAGCTCAGTGCCTGACCCCCAACCCGCACGGGTCGTCATACCCACGACAATCCCTAAAAATGTCCAGTGCATGGGCTGGCAATGGAAAGTGGGTTCCGCGGCCAAAACTGATACCAGGAACCTGCAAATGAACGAATAAGGATGATTGACCAAATTTGACCGACAATGACATGATGCAACAACACCCTGCCCATTCAATCCCAATCCCCGTTCTATTTAGCGTTGACTGCGTGCTCACACTCCCCTCACTGCTCCCACTCATCATCGAGTATCAATAACTCTTCCTCGACTGCATCAGTGGGGGAGCCCGCGCCTGCTTCGCAAACGTCACTCCCCATGCAAACATGGGAAACCAAACACGCGACGCTGTTAGCCTCAGGCTCATTTGCCCACCGTCGTTGGAATTTAAATCAGTGGGTCCCGAGTCGCGTTCCCGCTGGTTCGTTCTACCGAGCGGGATGACGGTGAAAGGGGCGGCTCGCCTCCCAGGTTTGGTATTTCTCATAGCCACGATGAGGACGTCGGCATGCGGGAGTTGAAGGTTGAAAGGCGAATGGGTGATACAAGCGGGTGCGGTGGTTGCTCTTTGCGAAATGAATGAGTTTGGAGGACCGGAAGATGGACATGGGTATATACCAACAGGTTGGGAAGACGATGGGTGCTTAGGAATTGGGTCCCATTTGTCGCATTTGCGAAAAGAGTAAAGGCCGAACCTCTGAACATCGGCGCCGCGGGAAGCTGACCCCCCCACTCCACCCTATCCACCACCACCACTCCATTCCAGGCCGACTTGAAGCGGCATATCGAGGACGCTTGTCGAACGAGGGTTGCGGGATACACCTAGTCTAACAATCCCACACACGACCCGCGCCATGCTGACAACTCCTCGACCCACCCCTCCGCCCTCGCCCTCCGCCCGTATCTCCATCTGCAAACCCTCCATCCTCCATCCTCCTCCCTTTCCTCCCTTCTGCGTTCCAATGGCCACATCACGAACGACGAACGACGGTGGCGACGACTAGAAATAGTTGAGACCGTCCGTACGATGACGACGGCCTCGTCATTTCTACCCTCAACTCCCAACCTCCCACCCCCAACTTCCGCAGCTCGTCTGGGGAGTCCCGCGTTTCGCTACGATGCTGCCCGCATCGCAGTGGGCGTCTTTTGGAACCGATAGGCACGGACTCGGGCTGACTCGATCCCAGGACGCAGGAAGGGAGAGGGCGGAGTATGACGAAGACGACCTAGTCATCGCATGCTGGGGGGGTATGTCCTCCCTTCATCCTCCCCCTCTGGTGTGGGCTGCAAAGCTAACGCCTCCTCACCCATTTAGCAGTGCCCTCCTTCGAGCCCACATGCACACGCACACGCACTTCCCGCGGCTCCAGCTCCAACCACCGAACAAACAAACAAACGGCCGAACGAACGAGAGGAGGAGACGGAGGGTAACGAAGGGCAGCAACTCGGAGGACGCTGACGACTGCGGGGGTGGAACGTCGACGAGAGCCCGTGCAGGGGGGTGCCTAGGCCTCCTCATCCCCCTTGCCTTGAACCTCCGACCTCAGAGGTGGGCAGCGAAACCGATACCCATCCACCTCGCGGCTCAGAGTAACAACTGACGGTGGCAGCAACGTAGACGATGAACAGTGTGAGGTAATGCAAGCGAGAGCGAGAGCAGGAGGGTGGTGGTATTGACAAGATGTGCTGGCTGTACAAAGTAAGCCAATTTTCGAGCTCCAGACGGATAAGCAGCCTACTGACCTGAATCATACAGCCCCCAACGCCTGTTTGCGGATGTTGGACGGATATCTGCGCATTAGGAAAGCGCGTAAGGGATAATTTGATCTGCGCATGGGTGTGCAGAGGAGGAGAAGGACCTATATTTGCAAGGTAAGTCGGATTTCAACCTTTAGAAAGGTGTTATACTCACCTGACGTGCTTTAGGCAGTCGGTTCGTGCGCCATCGACCACATCCGGCAGCCCTCAAGTCGATTTCGCACCGACGAATGCGAATGAATGAGTCTGGAAGGGGTAACAGCCTCCTACACCTTGTTTTGCACGCAGAGCACCAACGACGACATTTGCGAATCAAGGCCGAGCCGACGAATGCAAAAGCGACGAGGGAGTGACCTGCGGGCATGGTCACCTAGCGGGATAGACAGCGGGAAGGGGCAGTATGCAGGTTGACGGACGGCGTAGATTGTGTTGGTAGAAGATAAAAAGGTAGTCAGACGCTTCCGGTAGCTCTGACGCCGCTTGTTGCCAATATCGAACGGAGATCGTAAGCAAAATTTGTCAAAAAGACGAAATGGTAAGCGACAATACAAGAGAAGACCCTGAAAAATGAAAGTTCCCCTGAATTTTGCCTTCAAAAGGCAGGAGGACCCTGAAATCATTACCATATATACGACCTTAATTTCCACGCTTCGCGACCTCGTATTGAAAGAACGACATCCCCTAAAGGGGACTCGTAATGCTATTGGTACCTCATTCATTATTCATGCAAGCTTGCATATTCAATCACTCCATACCCACATAGGTAACTACCTATAATATTTTCCGCTCTCTCCATTGACCATGGCGCATGAATTCGTTCTGCTCCTTTTGGGGATCGTCGGTCCGGTTCCTTTTGTCCCAAACCGCGAGTTGTGAGCTTCACTCCATTTGGAGCAGCGTGTTTGGTTTTCAAGAAATCGGACCGCCGCACTCCCACATTCAGAGCTTGTCTGTGCCGAATATTTTGGCATCAAGCTCTTCCCACAAACACAAGAAATGCATGTTCTTGTGTAATCCCTTCGAGCTGAAAGCAAAGCCAGACTTATTCGCTACTTATGCCGCATGATTTACAAGATTTACGGCCCAATATGGTAATTAAGCTTAGTCATCCGATCGCGATCGACTTGACGCGTCGGTCGGTGTCCGCGTGCGCCTCCTCCTCTCCCTCCGCGTCGGGGCAGAGTCCTCTCGACGTTCGGGGGGCGGGCTGATTGATGGATTGATGGGTGCCGGAGATAGTGGCGCTCCCAAAATTCCAAAAATAGCCACTCTCGGCGGTGCCTCGACCTGTGTCATTCACCCCAATTGTTCGGGTCCCTCCTCCCCGCTTCCCGCGTGCTTTCCCTCCCCCTCCCTTCGTTTATAAACCTGTAGTATGTAGAAAAAATATATAGAGCCTTTGTAAATTTTTAAAATACGATACACTCTCCAATTGAGCTGTTTTCCGGTCTCAAAGCACAAGATTTGCCTTGTAATGCACCAAAAAGACGAAAAAGACACCTGGTTCGCTCATATAAGTTGCATAAGTAGCCATAAGAACTTATTTTTGAGCAATTTACCGTAAATCAGCTCAATTTACATGATTTACAGCGAACCCGAGCTGGTTCGCGACGTGGTTTGCTTATTTTCGGCTCCCAAGAGGTCCCTGCGTCGTGTCAACCCTTTTCGGCTCTCCAACACGCGGCGGTCCAGTGCCGAAATCCTTAATAAATAGTGCACAGTGAGTTCTCTGACCCCCTCGCAGCTGGATTCTCAATGATTATTTTTTTGGCTTTGATTTACAAGATTTACAAGCTATAAAATCAAAAACCGCCTCATTTCGAGGCCAAAAATTCTAAAAAGCGGCTCTGGAGAGCCAACTGTCTCGCGGCACCTCTTGCCGTCGCCAATTCCTCGCTTCCCCCACTGACCTTCGAATTTCCCGCACTCTCGTGTCAGGGTCTCCACTCGATTTACCGCTAAGGCGGCCCGCCCGTAAATTCAAGAAAATAACTATACTTATTTTGATGCATCCCGAGCTTCCGTAGGTATGCATGCGACTTGCTAGACAGAATTTCCTGTGCTACTCCAACTTGAGAGAGACAACACAAATTGACACTCGTCCACGAGCTCACTCCTTTCTGAGGTACTGTCCACCAGGTGGGGTAATATTCCTGTGCCAACTGAACCAGGCTCAGAATTCTGGTAATAGAAAAGGACGTTGTCAAGCTAGCTGCTTGAGATATTGACCAGAGCACCCACTTCACTATAGACTTCTCTCAGTGCAATAGCACAAGAAGTATTACTATTGCTGGAGCCATTCCCCGGAGCCGTCACCGTTCCGCCAGCAGAAGTAGGGGGTAGTCTTTGCCTTGCATTCAAACTAAAATTCGTCTTGATCGGAATTGACATAATGAACGTTCAAAGTTTCGCGTACTTCGCAAGGAATGATATAGCGTGGACTGGCAGTTCCATTTAATTCTGTTATCGTGTAATATTGTCGATGATAGGACTTACCTGTAGCCATCTGGTAACTGATGAAAACGTGCGCAAAATTGAATCCCCAGACTATAAACTGGAGATACAGATTATTTGCCTTTCGGTGAGAGAGGTTGCCTAAAATCTTTACCGAGACTAGTTCAAAAATAACAAGGACGCTGTACTCAAGGACTGAGTCGATTGATGTAAAACTAGAATCAATCATACGTAGTGAAAATCCCAGTCCCAATTAGATATAAAATCAGCCTGTTCACAAATCGTATCGTGCTAAATAACGAATAAAAGGCTATCTGTAAAGCCTCTGACAATCAGAGGAATAAGATTTACTTGCCTAGGAAGTCCACACCGCCGGCAATACAAGTAATACACTTGCAGCACGGAAATAAGAAGATCGCAGGCTCCAGCTACGCAGAGCCAGGCCTGAACAAGCCACTGGAATTTACTGACACTTAGTTGAAGAGAAGTGGCTAGTTTGGCTGAAAGGACTGACCGATAATTTTCCGAGTGTGGCGAAGGTTTTATATGAAGTCAATGCGAGGATCATGACGGCAGAACACATCCCTAAATTAGATTGAGTCAAAGTCACATTATTACTTATCCTGAACAATAGCTTGTTACCAAGTCCAACAAGCGCCAAGAAGACCTAGATAAATATTAATAAGCGGTCGTCGTTCATGCTTTAAAAAATCTAGTACAATTAACCCCATGAGATAGTAGTTCCGGTCGCTCACTAAAAGTCCACAGGAAGATGAGTAACGAGTATACTCGTTCGTCAAGGAAAATAGTTACAGTCAAAGGTTCGATGGGCGTAATACAACTGAACACTGCACGCCCCAAGGGCCTTGATAGAGGTCAGGATACTGCATAGATAAAGTATAAACCATGATGGTAGAGTGGTGGACTCACGATAAGACCCAAGTATAACGACCACGCCCTGTTCAGTGAACATGAGACCGAAAAAGCTATAGAACCCTCAAATCCTACCATGTCACTGCAATAATCTCGTCAGAATTCCCAAAGGACACGACGAGGTAGTGGTATATCGAAGCTGCTTGAATAAACCTAAGTAAAATCGTTTCATCCGGGGTGTAGACCGGTTATAGGTGCAGAAAACAAACAAATTGAAGATCTGGAGACAGCTTGAGATCGCTTAATTTATCACGGTGGCTTATTCATTGTAAATCCAACTCACATTACCCAGGCTACCTGATGAAACATTCGTCATTAGTTCTTCATCATTTTGGCAGAAACGGGCAGCACAAATATCTTGGTGAACACGCGGTCACGAGGAAAGGTGAGATAGTATTGATATCCCTGTATACAGACCAGCGCAACGAGCCTGTTAGTTATAAAGAATCAGTGTGAGCAATAAGCCTTCGAAAGCGAAAGGATGAATGAAACCGACGAGGCATTGAAAATGACGCCTAATTGTCCAGCTCCGAATAGAGTGATCAGCAAGGCCATGGCACGAAGGAAAGCCAGCGCTCTCCTCAACTGCCCTTATATGGAGGGGAATCGTTTCGGCCTACACGTACCGAAACTAGAGCTATTTTCACAACAAAAAAATCTTTTAACTTTCTCCACAGGCTTGCTTCTTCTTGTGGGCATTTCTAAAACCCGTCAACTATAAAAAGGGACAATGAAGACCACTACCTGTTTGAATATTGTGGATGACGTCACGCTCTTCGCCGAAAGCTGCCTTGAATTCCTAGCATTCGGTTTATAATTAAGCCTTGGAGGAGAGTGGGCGATCATGTGTAAACTGCGATTGTCCGAACTCTGGTTTGAAAAAAGCAGCATCGTCCATCAAAGCAACTTACCATTTCGAGTGTTCGCTTGGCACGTGGCCGTGTTGACCGGTAGATGCACCTTATGCTAGGTCTTGTATATTTTTGAGTAGAACTCACTGGGGCACGCGTTGGTCTGATGTAGGACTCGGAGTGTATGTTGGGATAGGCTTCGGTGGATAATTAATTGCATCGGATCACAATTTTTGCTGTCCCCACGGTTCGCGTAACAAACCAAACCATTCTACTCACACGTGTTTGACGTTTTTCCTCAACTTTGTCTAGAGCTATGGCCATTCACAAATCATGTCAAAGAATTCGAAAGACCAAATTTTTCTCATCTTTTGGCGGACCTTTTCTTGACCTCTCTAGATGAGGTCCAGGCTTCCTGCAGGCCGTTTCAGCGGATCTTGAGCCTTTCAATCGTCCCAGTATCCAATAAAAACTATTTTGACGATTGGTTGTAGGGTTGATTACGAATGTGCTACTGTTTATCAGGAGTTCGCCTCGAGGGTATGTGCTTCCTCTTTCTTCAGTTATAAGCGTATTTGACTCGTTTTCTCCTTTCATGGCTATCGCCAGTTCTTGGTCGCAAGTTTACTGTGCCCTTTGCCTGTCGATGCCTTCCAGCTTTTCTACAACTTATTTTGATGTCTTCTCCGATGGTCTTTTGTCGTTCTCAATGTTGAATAATTCCTGCGTACTTGCGACTAGCACGACAGGAGTCATGGCTTAATCTTGAGTCGTACTATATTTGCTTTCGCCACATGAGACTCTCGATGGTCTCACCGAGATCATTCCAACTCGTCCTCTCCTCAGAATATTTTCTGCGCAAAAAAGTTGAGGCCACTCCACTGCCTGCCAATTCTTTACGCTATCAGCCCTCTTGCGTTCTTCTCTTCAAGTCAAGTGGTTTCCTGCTCAGCGAACATGTGAAGAGCTTAACATGTATCCGTACGAGGCCAAAATACTCTCCAGTGGTGACGTATTCTTCCCCGGGTCCACAAGTTCGTGTTCAAGATTCACTGAGCCGGTTCAATTGAAGTACTCCCCAGTAGACGCTGCCCTCTAAAATGGGGTGTGATGTTCTTCAGTGAATCAAACTTTAAATGGTGGCTTGCGCTATCCTTGGACCCGTTAATTTACACATCGGCAGGATCACCCCGTAAGTGTTATGTATATTTGCAACAAATGACGCTTTCTGATGCTTTTTCCCCTGTTTTATTTACAGCAATTGTCTAATTCCGCCTTTCTATCCCACTTGACCGCGAAGACGTCATCTTTTCAGGCGGCTCAAGTGAGAACTTCTATCCCAGTAAGATCAAACTCGAGGATGGATAACCTACAGAAACACTGGGCAGTGGGCATGCATCAGTACAATAGTCCTTGCACACGCCAACTATCGAACGTACTTTTACTGTGTAACTGGGTGCCACGCTGTGCATCTGGTTCGAACACTATTAACCTAAGTATAGGTCCATGTGGGAGGGGCGCATATCTCATTTCCCCGCGTTCAGGATTGCCTAACGCGTTCCTGCTTGCTGACCAACATGATGCGCCTCAGTGGTCGACTTTTTCGTCTCCAGCTTATCGTCGCGACTGATAAATATCGCTGCTTCTCGTCCAAAAGAGCGCATTTTCTTTGAGTACGCGGTCAATATCGGATATCATACACTATTTTTTCTGTCCGTGGGTTTCTGTCCCCTGATATCCTGGCACAAACCGCGGAGACTGGAAGAAGGCACCTCAGCCCCTGGAACTCATGTCCTGCTCGATCATTCCACCAGAAGCGGTCGTGGATTGGGCCTCGACCTACGGGCGTGCCGCCCATTGGCTGGATAGCGAAAATAGCGGTGGGCTGTCATTATGACTCACGTAGTAGAATGGTTCTGATCTTCCTTCACAGAACGAAAGGACCTCGACACATGGTCAATTTATTGAAATAGGCGGCTTTGCATCATATGACGGAGGAACCGATAAGGGAGTGCAGATGCAAGGGAATTGTGGATTTTTTCCCAGAAGGAAAAGATTGAATACCTAACAGAAAGCGAAATTATCGGTCTGAGGCAAGTGGAACGGACTCTCAGGCGCGCTCGTTATCCTTCAGTCTTCCTTGTCGATTGCGGTACGGAGAGGCCCTTTGCCACCCGCAAAGTTATTGTGTACACGTTTTGTTTGGATAAACTTCTGATTCCTCCGAGTCGTTTACTTTGGAAGAAAAATCTCATCGTCTTCATTAAGGTTTGGAAAGAATGAACCAAGGGGTGCACCTATTGGATTTCGTCGGAGATGTCCTGTAGATACTCGATGATAATAGATGCGTAGCTGAGAGCTGCCTAGACTTTCGCGCCTTCCTCGTACCGATGAAGATGAATAGTGGGGGCCGAAAACACGAGGAGACGGAATAAGGAGCTTCGTTCATAGAAGTCCGTCATAAGAGCTATAGCCGAACCTGTATTAACCCACTCGGTGCAAGGCTCAAGTTAAGAATTACCTGAGGTTATGGGTTATGAGACGTCAATTTTGTGTCAATTTCAATTTGATAGCACCCAAAATCTATTGCTTAGGGGGGTGTATGGATGAGGTCCGACTGTATCTAGAACATGGCTGAATGCACTAACAAAGTGGAAAGTAAAATATCCTTTGACTGGACAAAAATGTGGTCTGGCCAGGAGAGACTAGACGTAGAGTAGTGTCTGGACAAATTCGTTCACCGCGTATGAATTCGAACCAAATCTTTGAGAAGCGAAGGCGATGAATGTGAAGTAATTGATCAAGAGGTGTATTTAGGGTCTGAAGAGTTCAGAAGCTTGAAATTAGGATGATTCGTAGCATAGTTCCCGATAAACAGTTGGATTGGAACAAGCCTCGATTATGAGCTGCGCTGTCGGGGATCTTGACAAGTCTAAGCACCCTACCATCCTGAAGGTTCGGCTTGAATGATCAAAGGACTCATCGTGCAAGTTCTTCACGCGAGACCAAATGGAGGGCGACTTAAAGAGAATCTGCCTTGCAGCAAGACCCGAGCGAACAAAACCATGATATTGAGTGAGAAAGGTATCAATTTATCCTACGTGTATGTATTAATAAAAGCTAAGTAACACCCATCAATGAAGGAAAAGGTATGCTCAACGACGTCCTCGAAGCGAACAATGACTACCGACCAAACCATGCTTGCCACCCCGAATTGCGACTCCCACTCCCACTTTGAATCGACTCTGACCCTTGGATATCACTGCCCCGCAACAAAGGTGTCCGTTCGTTCGTTGCATCCGGCTGAGGCCCAGGCGACATCAGATTCCCCTCCGCTGCAGACTCTAGGGCAGCAGTCAGCGCCTTCCTCACAGCTATCGGGTCTTCAGACGGTGTCGTCACCAGCCCCGGCATAGGTTCAACATCATCTACGCTCAGCGGCTGCCTGTCGGGATCGGCATGGGACCAGTGAGCTGGGGGGAAGTAGCTGCCGAGTGGGTTTCCAAAGTCGTCGATCTCGAGCTTGCGCTGCCGGATCTTCCACGCTATGCACATCGCGAGCAGGCAGCCTTGTAGGACGGCGGCGACTGCGAATGTTATCCAACCTTGATGAGGGAAGTAAGGGGAGGTATGCAAGCACCACGACAGAGTAAACTCACTAGTCCAATTGGTGCCTGGTCGAAGAACGATGCTCGTTACCATTAAGATTCCGCCAGGCGTTTGAATCATCATCATCGGTATGCTCAACGCGCCAACGAGCTTGGTACGGTATGTGTGGAGTAGCTGAGGTGCGTATTGGACCATAGCGAGCATGGCTGAGCTGACACCAAGGAATGTGGCCCATAACGAGATTTGTGGGGGTACACTGCCGTTCGGAGGGTAGGGTACTGTTATGAGAAGGTACGCTGTAGTGACGATAGCAAAGACGCTACGAAGTTGAGAAGTGTAAGTGACTAGAATAAATGACTAAAGATAATAAGACGAACAAGTGCGCGACGGTTATCCATGCAAGAATTATCGATAACCTCCATTCTTCGCTCCTAATCGGCGTTTTGACATGGCTCGGTATGTGTTCTTCGCCTTCTTCAATGTCGAGCTCGAGGTATTTCAAGTGTTCAGGGTAGTATATCATGTATAACACGAACCTGAAGGACAAATTAGACTCCAAACAGACGACTGAAATGTCAAGGACGCACACAATGCTGAAACAGAACCACTGCAATCCAACTTGCACCACTCCAGCAGTCATTTCCACGCAGCTTCCTAAACTCTGATGGGGTCATTTATATGTGATGCGGGCAATGTAATGGGTCTGCGAACCACGACGCGGCAGCATCTAACGATTGGGGCTTGAAGGGTAACCCTGTTGATAAAGAAACGTGTCAACAACGTCTTAAGCTCCACTTTGAGGCAATGGCACAAGTAAACCAGTAGGTATCGCGCCAGCAACGCGTACCGACCCGAGGGGTAGCCCTTCCGGCAACCTCACGGGTAGGGCTATTGCCACTCATACCCGTTACGCGTCGTGGTTACCCCAACCCCAACTGGTAGTGGCAGTGACACAGCTGGCAAACGTCAATGTATACCAAAGAAACAACAAGTCTTCCGTCCGTTTCTTTAACCAACAGCACGTCTGTCTTCCGTTTCAAAGATCCCCGACCTGCCGTTTCCTCGAGAAACAGCCAATAAGTGTTTTTGTTGTCTGTTTCCCTCAAAAACAGATGCTACCGCCAGCTGTGCCAGTAACACGAGCTACTCACATATTAAGCATTCCAGACGCGGCAGACGTCGTCCCGAGGAGCAAAAACACGGGGCTGAACCCCTCCGACGACTTTGCATGGATAATTCGGAAATGTTGGGGCAAATATGAGATGACGAGCCCACAACAAAGACCGAAGGTTAATAGCGCATTGAACCAGTCGTGGTGCTGCAAAATAGATGTCAGCCCATAGCAAAAGCTTTCCTGGAACCTATACTCACCGGAATGCACGACATGGAGGAAGAACTCAAGGAGGAGAATGCGGCATGCCGCAATTGGTGTGCAGGGAAAGAGTGACGATGTCACACTTCGTGAACGTGACTTCTGAGATAAGATAAGATAAGAGTCTGTTTGACACGGTTCACTGGCAGGGAACGGCTCACAGTGAACTTGGACAAGAACTGGGCCTCCTGGTTCTCAGTGGAATATTTTCGGGGAAGGAGAGTACCAGAACGAGGAAGAGTGTTCTTTCTTTTTGATTATTCTTTCGACTCGAGTGCGTTCTCTTACTGGTCGGTTGTTCAAAATCAAATTCTACGCGGTAGCCTGCCAACGTCTGGAATTCATTAATAGTAACGGTTTACTTCACGTTTGATCATTCCTTCAGTGCTAACATCAATGATTGAGCGAAGTGCCGAGCCACGGCCCCCGTTCGGACACATCGTACGGAACTTGAAGTTCGCAGACAGCTGCCAATTAAAATAAATGTGTCCTGGGCGTGTAATTATTTTCTCATAATCGGGTGTACTTGCATTGCACAGTTGAGGTTCAATGGTATGTAGCTTCGTCTGTGAGGATAACCAGGGCTTGGATATAAAAGTTCACCGGCACCTTTCACCTAGGCCGAGGTCAGAAGTAAGTTATAAAAGAGAACTGAAGGCAGAAAAACGAGTACCCAGAATAGACTCACCGCATCATTACTTACCTTCAAAATCACTGGCGAAAATTGGCACTATATATAGTTCCACAACATCCCCAGACGTTCCTCGCTCAAGATCGGTTCCCAACTCCCTGGCAAGTGACAAAGTCAGTCTGACACCGGCGGTGCAGTCTGCGTAAAATAAATACTGCCTCTGCACGAGAATAAAACGACCTGATTACCGTTTCCTACCTCTTGTACTACGTATCTCGCCCATAAAATGGTCGAAGTCACAGGCACCGACCGAGTGGCAGCGCTATTTGTCGGATCCCTCGCACACGGCGTGTACCTATGTACATTTGCCATCTGCCTACGATGGTTGTTATTCGCCGATGAAGGTTGGAAGTTCCGCAAGAGGATCGATTGGACGATGTTATCCTCGACACTGGCCCTGTTCGTACTTTCTTCGACGCATATCGCACTTGCTGTCAGCTCTACCGCCATGAACATCGGGATGATGGAGAAGGGCATACCAGCAGGAGATCGATTACCCTGGTCAGCTGTCGTAATGGTAAGAAAATTTTCATTCATTACCAGGATGTCATCGACTCAGCTGACCTCGTTTGAAGTGTGTTATCGCTAATTCGGCTGTCCTCATCGCCGACGCAGTCCTCGTGAGTTTGGAAACAGTTCACCAACGCCTTACTCACCCCTCGAAACCGTCAGATCCATCGCTGTTGGATTGTGTGCGCCATGTCCATAAAAGTTGTCTGGTTTCCTTGTCTTTTGTGGCTTGGCGGCTTCGTTTGCACAGTTCTCCAGCTATACTGGCAAATCGTGCAAACGGACGCCATAGCAGCGGTATGGACACCCATAAAAATGAGCGTCGGTCCAGGGACAGTTTTGCTTCCATTTTGGACAATAACGCTCGTCCTCAACTTGTATGCAACGGGTAAGCAGTAAAAATTTTGGGCAGACGATTGGTCCTTGATGAAAGACAGGCATGATAATCCACCGGGTGTGGAAGACGGCTCATGAACAATCCAAACTCCAGTTCTCGAGCTCACCCACCGATCTCCAGTTCGTGATAAGAGTACTCACAGAGTCTGGTGCGTTATACCTGGTAGCCGCCGTTCCCCATTTCATCGTTTGGTGGACGAGGAGCAATACCGCGATCCTTATTATGGGCTGGACCGTAAGTCGTCTGTATCTCAGATTTTTCATTTCACTCACCTATTTGTTTCCATCTTCAATTGTAGCACCTTCCAATTACTTGCACGGCTTTCAACATTATCTTGATAAGGACGTCCCAACACCGCGCGGACAACCGGAACAACTCGGAGAAAGCCTCTGGTGGCTCTGCGATTGAGTTCACCCTTCCAAGCACGAATGTGGGCTCCAATGCGATAATAAAAACACGAGACGACTTTTCGAGTACGAGGACTAGGCTTTCGAACGGGAGTCGGGATTAGATCTTGGTACAAGATACAGTTGCTACACCAGAAGAACCAGGACGGCGGGAATATTTGTCCAAACTTTCACGCTGAGAAACAATAAATTTCACGTCGTGACTCGCACAAGTGACCCAAAGTGAAGGATGGGTCAAGAAAGGGATCAGTCTTTTCATAGTTGTCAGGGAGAACCACAACGCAGAAGCGCCAGATACAAGAGAGAGTGACACTGAGAAGTCAAGGGCCTGTGCATAAGTATAGTTATTTTCTTGAATTTACGGGCGGGCCGCCTTAGCGGTAAATCGAGTGGAGACCCTGACACGAGAGTGCGGGAAATTCGAAGGTCAGTGGGGGAAGCGAGGAATTGGCGACGGCAAGAGGTGCCGCGAGACAGTTGGCTCTCCAGAGCCGCTTTTAGAATTTTTGGCCTCGAAATGAGGCGGTTTTTGATTTTATAGCTTGTAAATCTTGTAAATCAAAGCCAAAAAAATAATCATTGAGAATCCAGCTGCGAGGGGGTCAGAGAACTCACTGTGCACTATTTATTAAGGATTTCGGCACTGGACCGCCGCGTGTTGGAGAGCCGAAAAGGGTTGACACGACGCAGGGACCTCTTGGGAGCCGAAAATAAGCAAACCACGTCGCGAACCAGCTCGGGTTCGCTGTAAATCATGTAAATTGAGCTGATTTACGGTAAATTGCTCAAAAATAAGTTCTTATGGCTACTTATGCAACTTATATGAGCGAACCAGGTGTCTTTTTCGTCTTTTTGGTGCATTACAAGGCAAATCTTGTGCTTTGAGACCGGAAAACAGCTCAATTGGAGAGTGTATCGTATTTTAAAAATTTACAAAGGCTCTATATATTTTTTCTACATACTACAGGTTTATAAACGAAGGGAGGGGGAGGGAAAGCACGCGGGAAGCGGGGAGGAGGGACCCGAACAATTGGGGTGAATGACACAGGTCGAGGCACCGCCGAGAGTGGCTATTTTTGGAATTTTGGGAGCGCCACTATCTCCGGCACCCATCAATCCATCAATCAGCCCGCCCCCCGAACGTCGAGAGGACTCTGCCCCGACGCGGAGGGAGAGGAGGAGGCGCACGCGGACACCGACCGACGCGTCAAGTCGATCGCGATCGGATGACTAAGCTTAATTACCATATTGGGCCGTAAATCTTGTAAATCATGCGGCATAAGTGCACAACGGTGCCACAGCCTGACGAGAAGCCAACCACGAACGTCACTTCGTCACAACACGACATGCCACGACGTGACAAGTGGAACACCACATTTTTACGCTGTTTTTCACCGTCCCACATATGTCAGAACGCACTCACAAACGCAAACGCAGCCTGCAGGACTCAACTGTAGATCTTTCGAAGATGAGGATGACTCTGAACCGTCTCGAAGCCCTTAAGGAGGAGTTGGATGGGATTGAAGAAACGGAGGAGGAATTGCTCACCATCTCAGAGCATGTTCTTGCGTTGGAGAATATACTAAAGGGTGCCAAGAAACAGGTGTGTTACCTGTTTCTTGCATTATAATTTGTTGTTATTAACTATGCTCCAGAGAGTGACTTTCTCAACCGTTACATCAGAGGATCTCAAGAAGGCTGGCGTCAAGAGGAAACGCCTCATTTTTGAGCATGCGAAAATAACCGAGTTAACGAATGGGCTGACAACGAATGCACAGGCCGAAATTACGGATCTACATTCCCGAATCAAGAAGATCTATGCATGCGTTAACATGGATGTGCGTCTTACATCAATAACCGTTATGTTCGGTCACGTAAATGAATACTTGCTCGTAGTACGAACCAGGTTCTCGCATGATTCTTGACGCAATACTGCTCACGTTGGCCGCAATCCTCTCAACTCAAAAGAGCGGTGTTGCCATTCTTCCGGAGATGAGGATTGCGCCAGGGGATGGAATTCAAATTTCTAACCCCGTCTCGGGTTATGAATTATGGTTGAGTTGCAACGTTGACTATGCGGTTATTGAATACGAACATGTGAGGGACTACAAAGGTTGGTGTGATTTTTGTACACTATCTCTCCGTGAATCGCTCCATGGCCTTCTCAGACCGCTTGCTCGCCCCCGGCGGATCCCGAGAGGATGCATTCGAGATTGCAAAAGGTCGCCTGTTCCTAGTCGAGGCCAAACGCCAGAGTCTCGAACATAGCTTAGTCTCCTATATCCCGGAAGCCGTTAGTCAGGCGATCGCTTTGCTGAAGTCCGCCAAGTACGTCTGTGCAGCCTCCTTCACTTCTTCGTCTTACCATTGCCTTCCAGCCTTCCGGAGGTCCGCTTCTGTCTATCTGATGGGCAGACGTGGATATTCTTCGTCTTGAAGTTGGAAAACGAAATACTAACATACTATGAATCTGCAACACGCCATCTCAGCAGAGACGTTTTGGAGACCTCCGACTTGCCATTACGCGAGATTGTGCAGCTCGTTTGTGAATGGGTAAGCTCCTCTACTGTTACGGATAGCCCTCATTGACAAAGTCAATTTCTTTAGCTGACCCCCACCGCAACTGAGCTTTTCGCGTTAGAGTAGAATTCAGGATTAGCCAGTGCAGCAATCCTTCTTACTGACGCCATTCTCGTGCGTTTTGGATGAAAATTTCCGCGAATTTGCCTATACTGATCTCGAATTTTAGATACATCGATGCCGGGTGGTATGGTCACTGTCTTCGAGGGTGATCGCACTCCCCTGTTTTTTATGGATGGGCGCTCTAGTCTGTGCGATCATACAGCTGTATTGGCAGATTAACCAAACGCGAAGACGAGAAATTACGACGGCGAGAACACCAGCAAAAATGACTGTCGGTCCTGGTCCTGTTTTGTTGCCATTCTGGCTGATAACGTTAACCTTGAACGTCTATGCAACGGGTGAGTCTCACCAAACGATGAATCAGGGATTCTTTTCACACTTTTTCCGTGGCAGGACTTATTATTTATCGGATTTGGAGTGGTGCGCGGGAGCAGCGTAAGCTCCGCCTATCCAACTCACCGAACGACCTCCAGTTCGTAGTACGGGTTCTAACGGAATCTGGTGTCTTATACCCCGTGGCGGCTGTTCCACATTTTATAGTATGGTGCGCAAGGAGTCAAACGGCGGTTCTTATCTTGGGATGGACCGTGAGTTGGGTAATCCATTTGCTAATAATGAAATCAGTCTCTTCCCAACGACTTTGATTTTCAGCACCTTCCTATTACTTGCCTTGCCTTCAACCTTATTTTAATTAGAACGTCTCAACGCCGCGCGGAAGGCCGAGAAGGCTCAGAGAAGGCAACTCGCACAGCGATTGAAGTTAACCTTCCGAGTTCTACCACGACCACCAATGCTGTGACCTGTCATCAAGATTCAACAAAATTTCTCCAACACCCCGACTAAGGTATCTACTGAAAGTCAAGGTTAAGCCTACAGGTCACTCGAGAGTTCGAGGAGTTTGGAAAACTCATGCTCCAGCAATTGGTTTGGCAGGTGCAGTTTAATTGATTGCTGTACATAGTAAACCGCGTCGCGTAATGGTTGTCATCATTGGTGCACTTCACACATCCGCCTAAAAACGTCCACTAGACAGGGGTGCGATTTGGAATCCCAGAAACTGGGCCAAAAGGACTGTCATCGGGAAGGTGACATGAAGTCATCATGCCGTACACCCCAGCCGGTCCCGATGTGGGAAGAACATTCCCAAACTTGTTCATCGAATCACAGGATCTGCATCGACGGTCAACGACATGTCAAAAAAATGAGATATTACGTGAAGTCATCATAAATTTACCGATACAGAGCCTTTATCCGCCTGTTCCCAGAGGTTTCTGTTCAAGTGTTTGGATGGATGGGAAAATCGACGTGGGTACTGTTCGGTTGCAGGCGCTGGAAAAACTACAAATTTTATACGTTCTTGACAACCGAGAACACCAATGTTTTTTTTGTTTTAGACCCGGACAGCGTTCATGATCCTTCAAAATCGATTGCTGCGCATCCTGGTCGGATGCTTTACTTAAGGAACAACGGGTACCTGGGTCACAACGGTCTTTAGTATTTCAAAGTACAAGATAAAGTATGGCCTTCGGATTCTGAAGCACGGAAAAATAGGCAGAATATGGTGCAGATCTGCTCAGAACAGCGAGTTCATGAATCATATGCAGAGAAACAAAATAATATTAAGGAAAGGAGGCCGGTCGGTCATCCTGTCAGCATAGAGCCTTCAAGCCAGATAACAACAAACCGGTGATTCCATCTTAAGTTCGAGATCAACAACATTTGATTTCGAGGAGCATCGGGAGGCTGATTATTCTCCCGTTTGTTGATGGAGTCTTAGTCTTCGGTTTCGTGAGACTCGACGCCCGTCAGATTGGGACGTTCTCCATTTCCACGACTTTCAGTTACGGCAGGTCTCAAAACCGCTAGAGCTTGAGGATGGATGACACCTCCACAAAGTCTTATCTTCGAGCATTACAAATTCACATATGTACCAATAACTGGCCCAATTAACGACCCATTGACTAAGAAGGCATAATTAACGTTACAATCCAGTGAAGTCGTAGAACAAATTGGTGCAAAGGGACAGCGCCGGGGTGTGATGAATTGCCTGGATATAATGCGAGAACTAACCTTTTTTGTATGACCGTGAGGTTCGACTTACCTCGGGAGGTGTCTTATTTTCATCGATTTCATTTACTTGACATCGTAAAGATCAGGAACGGCCTTCCGCACATGCGCAGCAAGTACAAGTATATTTGACTCGGCAAGTCAACACTGGATTCATATTGAGATGGTACTACTAGTACACGTATTTCTCTTTGGTAGGTCGTAGTCTTGATCAAGCATGACATGCAGTGTCAAGGGGGCTGTTGGTGAAGAAAGAGCGTTGATCGTCAATATTAATTCCCTTGCTAACCAGACTAAAAATATGGGCAATCCACAAGCTAAGGACTCGTTGAAGCACCACATGTAATTTTTTGTCGCACGCAGCGCTGATTCAATATTTAGACGTTGATCTCTCACCTTTTTCAGAAGAAGTCTCCCTCGCAAAAATGAAACATAAACTTTATCCTATTGATAGCGAGGACTCAGGTAGATTCAACTTCGTGAGCCTAAAATGTGTTCGGGGAAAAATTATAAAGACATCTGGACGCGAAGACAAGTGAGCACCCCCTCATTTCTCCAGTGCGTCGACGGGATGGGCGATTTCACCGGTACCGATAGGCTTTTGGCCTTGTTTTTTGCCGCTGTCTCTACTGGAATGTATCTCTGTACCTTTTTCTACTGCATACGGTGGCTTGTTTACACCGACGAAGGATGGAAGATTCGCAAGGGAATTGACAAGGTCATGCTATCGGGGACACTGGCCATATTTGTCATGTCTTCAATACATACATCTCTCGCGGTTAGCACGAGCTTTGCTGCAATTCACGACCTGGACATCGGTATCCCAACCCACCACGCAACTTCACTACCTTGGACGTCAGTCGTAATGGTGAGATCATTTCTCGACTGAATTTAAGACCAGCAAATTAATTGCCTCCATCAGTGCACAGTGACAAATACGGTGGTGCTCATAACTGATGGTTTCCTGGTAAGTTCTCGTTGAGGAGCAGCTTCGAACACTCTCTGAACAAAACTCGTTAAATAGATTTACCGTTGCTGGCTAGTATGTTTGAAGTCAGTCCCGAAAATTATATTTCCCTGCCTCTTCTGGCTCGGTGGGCTTGTCTGCACTCTCCTGCAGATTTATTGGCAGGTAGTGCAGAGCGCTGTCATACTGTCCGTCTGGACGCCAGTAAACATGACCGTTGGTCCTGGAACGATTCTAACTCCTTTTTGGGGGTCCACAATTGTTGTCAATATTTATTCGACAGGTAAGCAACACCACTCATCTCTTGTGTACCAAGTTCTTGATGAAATTTGACCTTTGAGGTGTCATTGTATATACACTCTGGAAAAATGCACGAGCTCCATTTACGCATTCAGCATCCGAATCCATGGCCCAACTCCGTTTTATCATGAGGGTCATTATTGAATCTGGTGCTCTCTACTTGGTCATCACAATTCCCCATTTTATTGTGTGGTGGACCCCGAGCAACCTAGCCATTCTTATCCTAGGTTGGACTGTAGGTTCCTCATTTCTAAAGTCAGGAATGTCTTACCTTAAGGCCGTTTTGTAGAACCTTCCGGTTGTCGGCAGCGCGTTCAATCTAATCCTTGTAAGAACTTCTTGGCATCGAGCCAAGGAGGATAGCCTTGAGGAGTCAGAAATATTGGATATCTCAGCAATGCATTTTAGTCTTCCCAATAGCCATTCGAATACCTTCCAGGCCAAGGAAGACGCCTTCCGCACCTCGTCGTCTGTCGGGAATTGATGGATCTGTTAGTGATGAGACTATGGAAGAGTGCATAATCTATTTAACGTACTGTTCACCACACGCTCTACCATAACGAATCTAATAAATATGTCCCATGGTCAATCAGCTACAGTTGAATTCTCCCAACTGAAGTCAAGGCTGACGTGGAAGCATTTGGGTGCATGAGAGCGACGACTAATATGGCTGCACAAGGGGCGACTGTCTTCTGACTGTGCGGCTTTATCATGACGAAACTCATATATGGAAGACTATTAAAATGATTTGCATTGGGTTGTTCGGAAACTACACGTTATGAACGAATACCATCATGGCAACAATAAAACTGGTGGTACTCCAGCCTTCTTTCAAATTACGCTGGCAGGCATTGCGAATAGTAGGCTTTCATTCATAGATCAGTGCATATCCATTACGGTCAGTTCAATGCTTACTGTTGCTGACGGTACACACGAATGGTGAAACGCTACGAGTTAAAAGCGACCATGTCATCAATTTGACACTGTAGTAGACAACAAATTCACAGACCATGCAGTTGCTCCAGTCCAGCCTTGGCCACCACATTGAGCGTATTCAGCAGCTGTTCCTTTACTGCTCGAGGGTGTCGAAGTCGGAGCTGAGGCCGTCTTGCTAGTCTGTGCCGGTGCTGTTGAGGTTGGTTTGGCTGGAGTTGTGGATGGAGACGCTGGTTTGGTACTTGTAGGCGCGCCAACGGCCTGAACGATGGGTTTAGGTTGGACTCCACGATAATGATAAAGTGGTGAACTCACCCCAGAGGCTGGCCAGACAGCAGGTCCTGGCTGTACGTATGTGGTGGGAATAGGGTAGTAGATGTCGATCAAAATTCCGGGTTCCTAGAGGATGTGAGCAATCCTAATGACATGAACAATGAAAGAAGACATACATTGCCGGTATATACACCTGGAATAGCAACAAGAGGACTGGGCGTGCCGGAGCCGCCACCGGTGACATCAAGTTGTGCACAAGCGATATAGAATTGAGCTAAAAAAAGAGATAGAAATTAAATCAATAGGGACATAAATTAGAGGGACCGACCTCCCGCAAAGCTTTGAGCGACGTGCAAAGCGATTGCTTCAATGCGTACTACAAATCAGATATTAGGCAATGTGACTTTCAAGAGGGAAACTCCAATCTTACGGAGGTACTGCCCACTTGGCAATTCAGAAGGGATGGTGAAGCTAACGCTAGTAAGATCTTGGGATGGTTAGGGCGTTCATGAACGACCAATCGACCAACTGGAGCTTACTTTGAGAAGGGAACGTTATGGTCTTTCCGCCGTCAGTAACAGCCGAAATTTCGTAGATCTACTTCGCTTTTGAATATTGACAGTATTTCGGTTGGAAAATCCGTACCTTGAACCAAACATCTCCACTGGTACCAGTAAAAGTAGAAGCGTCGCTCCCTGCGTTCGCCATGTAAACATTTAGGACACCAGGGTGATATATGTTGGCTGGGTTTCCCCAAACTTGGAAGCCGACCGTTGAACCGGCTTTGACCGAAGCAGTGGTCGGGATTGTGTTCACTGCGGTGTTGTAACAGGTGAAATCTGTCGAGGTAACATCCGTTTGCTACTTACATTGTTAGCTTTTTTGTCCAGACGCTCTAAAGTGAATGAGAAAAACGGACCGGACCGAGGCTTTGGAAGTTATCCGTCTCTCTGACGTATTGCCAGTCGGAACTAGCTGCACCGTTCAAAATCAAATTTGGGAAGGTGTCTGTATAGACAAGCAAACATTCGTTAGCTCTACTGAAGGACGGGTAGGAAGTTTACTCACAGTGGGCAGCAACCTGGCAAGCAAGGCCAGACAAGAAAGCTAGGTAACTGTAAATCATGATGATTGCTTGTGGGGATTGAACCTGAGACGCCTCCGCGGCAGACGACTAAAGGGTTTTATCTCGTTCTACCTTGCATGCATATCGAAATAGACACGTCTTCACGCCGAAGATTTCTCGAGACTGTTCCCTCAGAGGTGAGTTGTGAATGTCGGGGCATTAAGCACACCTTGTTCCTAGCGAACGAGAAAAAAAGGTCGGACATACTTCGTTTAAGCTGCCCCTCATGACGTCAAAAATGGACAGTAGAAGGTAGAGATATTCCGTGCCGATGTGAAGCAACCCAAACATAGTGGAGATTAGTCCATTTGCACGTGGATTTCTGCAGGAAGGCAGAAGCACAGCGCAGAACGGCAGCCTATTCATAGTTCGACAAAATTAACTGGGCATATTTTTAGTTTGACTCCAGTATTTATTTTTGGAGCGCACACAAATGTGATGGACTCACGAAACAGCTGAAATCCGAACTGATATTCTATTGCTTTTCTTGAGGGTGTACCGCTCGTATTTCATTTCCTTCAACTCCCTGAAACCGTCTTTAAAATTTCTGGTTGCATATGACCTCATGTCGCTTGTTTCTTGCTCTTTTCTGCGCAGGTACTATCAATGGTTCATTCATTGGGTAAATAAAAACCCACCTGTCCATGCTCCGTTCCGTTTAGGTTCTGCCAGTCGCCCTTATTTCGGTGAATACCCTCGCTTCTCTTCTCATCCCCCAGACGCATAACCGGTGAGTGTTACTGGACACAGGTTTTTGGACATCGAATTGGGTCTGCCGTGTCCCCTGATGCTTGTTCCCAGCAGTTAAGGTGCGATCGGAACCGCCACTTGTGAAATAGCGGGCTCTATTGACAACCGACAAACTGCCCATCTAGCCTGTCATACGCAAGAAAAGTCATCCCGGCCAGATCGAGCGGTCATTCATAGCAAGGGAAGCAACGCAGACTAAAGGGAATGCAGATCTGGGAATATACCCTGATACGTGTCAACAGCAGCCTTTGGTGTTGCGAACTAGAATGCGATGTGGAATGTGGATTGGGTGTGAGTGTACTTTTCAGAGGGTGGTCGTGCGACACGAAGTTCGTATTTCATTGTTACTGGCCACATGATTGGAGGAAAAGAAAGAGGAATCTCATGAACAGCGCCTAACGTTGCGCTCAGCATTCACCGCTCAGCAGTTGTCCTTATTAGCGGAACGAGGGAGATTCGACGAGCGTGGGTCGTGAAAGGTCGTTGTCGACACTGTGGCTGGATTTCTCGTGGGAATAAAAATTGACGATCATGGATGCAGCCAATCGGAAACTTACATTTAGAGAGCCGTTTCGGCAATACGAAATATTCTGTTTTCTCCCGTTTGTCCTAATCAACCAGGAACTCGAGGCCTGTTTTGTTTCCCATATCACGGTAAGTGTACAAAATTCCAAATTGAATAATCAATCTCACATCTTTCGAAGAGCTGCCTTCGACCCATAGCAGATTCCACCCCCAACCCACCCAAGTTTCTTTGCCCCAAACTTCAGACCTGGACATCAGAATTGAAGGCGACAGGCGGAGTAAGTGATTTTCTATTCTTTCACTCCGCTTCCACACTTCAAACTAATTCGCCAGTTTCTATAACCTGCCTTATTTTAACCTTCAGCGACAGTCGGTTATTTCTGTTTGCACTGCCTCTGCACCTTATCCGGGGCATGACCCTCACCTGATTCGCGATCACAGCCCAATGGCAGTGTGGAGAGAATAAAGTAACAGCTTTACCTAGGTTCTCCTAGGTTACTCGGTCAGCTTTCACAATCCACTTGCAAATGCGCCGCGATCACATTTCAAACCTGCCCCGCCAACTCTAGTGTCATCCTTTATTGGGTTTCTCTCATTCATGGCCACTCAAATATCCGCTTCACAGATCTTGATCACAGGAGGGAGCTTTCACCAAAGTAATAAAGGATCGAAAGGTATGAGAATTTGTCAATAAGTGGGTTGAATGAAAGTAAAACCATGATTTACAGACCCGTTTGATCGCCTACTCGAGGCTGCGTCGCCAGCAGCATTCCATGACTCCAACGACATCCACGACCCTCCAAAATGCCACCCAAACACCCGAGTCGCCGTGCTTAACAAGATCATGGACTGGATTCACGGCACTGACCCGGAAACACGGAATGCTTTGATTATGTGGCTCTACGGCCCAGCAGGGTCAGGAAAATCGGCCATCGGTCGGTCAATCGCGGAGCTATGCGCTGAGGAAGGCATCCTGGTCGCGAGCTACTTCTTTTCCAGGTTCGATTCAACCCGAAACCACGGGGGTTCACTTATTGCAACCCTTGCCTACCAAGCTTCTTTATGTTTTCCGGATATTAGGCACCGCATAATCGGAAACATCGAACATGATCCATTCATCTTCACCCGCTCTCTCGATTCGCAGATCTTCTCCCTTATTGTCGAGCCTCTTCGAGAGCGCGTTGATTCTGGTTATTTCAACACTACATCTCCCGCCCGTGTTGTCGTCATCGATGGCCTTGACGAGTGCGCGGACAGACAGAGTCAAGTTAAAATTCTCGACGCTATTGCGAAATCTTTTAAGCAGCATCACCTCCCTTTCATATTCCTCATCGCGAGCCGTCCTGAACCTGATATTAAAGGTGCTTTTGGTTTCGGTTTTCTCAACCAAATATCCGCCCGAAACCCGCTCGACGATGACTACCTCCCATCTGAGGACATCCGGCTGTTTCTCCTTGACAAATTTGCAGAGATCAAGGCATCTCATCCCTTTCGTTCACAAATATCGTCCACCTGGCCATCTGAGGATACCTTACAGACTCTCGTCAATAAATCTTCGGGCCAGTTCATTTATGCTTCAACGGTAGTTCGATTTGTTAAGTCTACTCGCCATCGACCACAACAACGCTTAGATATCGTACTTGGAATCCGTCCTGCCCAACACGAGATGCCGTTCGCAGAACTGGACGCGCTGTATATGCAAATATTTTTATCCGTGGTTAATCCAGAGGTGGTTCTACAAATCCTTGCTCTCCATCTCCTCTCTGCACTTCCATTCTCCGTAAGTAGAATGGAAAATTTTCTAATGCTTGATCCAGGGGATATCTTCGTTTATTTATGTGATTTAACTTCCCTCGTTTCTTTGGAAGACACAGGCTCGAATGTGGGGGCCTTCCACTTTTTCCATGCGTCGCTTGGGGACTTTTTGTTGGACAAATCTCGGTCAAAACAGTTCTGGATTGATGCGCCATTGTGGCATGCTGAATTCGCTATTCTCTATCTGATAAGTCAGTCTTGCAAATGCAAATAAGAAATTCCTCTCATGACCATCCATAGATATGCAGCTTGCCACCGATGTTCGCTTCACTATCCTGTACCTCTTACGTCATGCTGTCCCGACTGTAGAGCTTCGAGAAACCATGGCTAATTTTCCGGTTGCTTGCCAACTGGTAGAACTGAACCATTGTATTTATATCCCTGAATTCTTTGCAATAATAAATGAATGGGTATGTTCTTCCATTTTCCTTTCATTTAGTGCCAAAGACAATATTCTTGTTCTAGAACATCGACGGTGCTGCTGATTTTTCCAACGATCAGCTTCGACATTTTGATCACATTGCCAGAAACATACTCGGGAGCATGTACCCTCATCCTCGATTAACCGCTCTGGTCTCCATTGTCACGATGGAGGTTGATTTATTTCCTTTCGTTCTACCTCAGCTATTCTCCATAAATAATGCTGACCTCAGCCTGGACAAACTTTCATTCTCCCATGTGGTTCACCACTCAGCAGGCTACAATCACTTTATTTTGGAGTTCCTCGAGGACACCCGTCGATCTGGAGCTTGCACCTTGACGGGCGAACGGTACTCGGTTGCGGCGGTTTACTTCATTCAGTACATCACCGATCATCTGGAACAAATCACACCGTTTCTACCTGTACTCGAACGAAAATATAAAAAGCAAAGAAATACACCATGGCGCTGGCGCAAAATGACGCAAAATATTCGTTCCTCCGAGGCGGCCCAGATAGCGAGATGGCAGTTGTGGAAAAAGACTCGAACTTTGGGTTTAACCAACATGTTCACCGCAAACCGTGCCTTTGGGATGGCGCTGAGGTGTCTTGCACATGTCCTACCGCAGTCTGCGAGCTCGCAGGAGCTGACAACATTGGCTCGTGAATTCTCATTTGTAGAACAGGAGCGATGTTGAGCGAATAAACCCTAAGTTTTTCATACTTGGATAACTCGTTGAATGTCGCCTCTTAGGAGATAATCTCAGCTTCTTTGAGTGTACCTGCCTTCTTGTAGTTATTCGAAGTGTAAATATGAGATCTTCTTCCCTGCGGGTTTGAATGCGACCGATGTTCATGTTACTATAGGAAACGCAAACAGACATTGCCTATAATTTAGCATAAATGATATTAGACACGGCTACAGCGTATGCGGCCTCGGCTGTGATAATTCAATTTTGGAGTGTCTAGGAAAATAGGAGAGATGGCTCGTCTAAGTGAAAATTTGAGGGCGGTACGAGGAGTTGAAGCAGCTGAAGGTTTGTTCTAAGAAGGGATGAGCGTGAACAGAACTTGCCTTAGCTAATTGTTGATCGAGAGTTGATGCAGCGAATCGGAGGAGATAAATTCAAGAGGCGCTTCGGCAAGTTTCCCATCCCGCTTGATGGTCTCGTCATTTCCTCACTGCAAAGCCACGTAGTAACTGAGCGCCGAGCGCCAGTCCACGGTGAAAACGCGCTTCTGTACGAAAAATTTCTGGACCAGTGCATTTCAGGCCTAACTATTCAGCCGTAAACCTTCTTCAACACCAATGACGACTTTCGAGGGTCACTTCCATGATGCGGTAGTCGGTAGCTACACAGTCCTTTTCTTCTCCTCTTTCTTTCCTTGCTGAGTCGTAAAGTTCATTGCAGCCTTCTCATTTGGACCCGTTGCCCCTGCCTACAGGGCCCATCAACACACTCTAGCATCCAATGACCAGGCTTCTTTGTGACGTGTTGGGTTTATAAGTTGGCGGAAACAAAGTAAAGCTGTCGTGATTTGTGGTATTTCCGTGTCCAGAGATGAATGCCGTTAAATTGGGGGTCTAAAATAGGGACACCTGGTGCGTGTCGTTTTCCTTCGAAATTTCCCTCGGGTAACTTTTCGTTGGTCCCCATTTCGAATGCTAATATATCACTGCAGCTAGGATTTATTGTACTTGCTTTAGTTCCGACATTCCAGCTCAAGCCCTATTCACTCTTTGAGTCCGATGCCATCCTGGATAATTCACATTTGAAAATATCTCCGACAAAGGCGCCCCTTGCTGGTGTCGCTTCTGTCCCTTACGAAAGCTTACCGAACACCATTATGCCATGGCTTTGACGACCAGAATTTGAACTCTAAGGCGTAGAAGCCGTCATCATCTCGTCGTTCACACTGATATCCCCGTACTTGGACATGCAGCAAAGTTAAATATAGATCTTCTAGCTTCTGCGACGGCTGTGTTCTCGACATGAAGCTCCACTGCCATATATAAAGCCAATATACTCCCGTTGTTGATGCAGTGATGCCCAGCTTTCGACCTTCTCGACGAGCATCAGATGCCCCGTCAGACACGCAAAACGACAATCTTGCAAAACCGACTGGGACAGAGTACGTTGGCCAAGCTGCGAAGTCGTTCCTCGATGCTCTTGAGACCGTTGCGACTCAGATTCCTGTACCTGGAGTCGCCACTGCCGTGAAGATTGCGAAAAGTATCATTCAAGCATGCGATGTAAGTGATCAGCGTATTGATTTCGGACTTTTTGACCAACTTATTTATTTAAGGAGAGCAACGCAACCTTGGAGCGCGCAGAGGAACTGAAACTGCGAATCAAATCGCTTGTGACCATTTTAGTCGACGAAATGAAGGAGAATAATGCAGGCGACATTCACGAGAAGCTAAAGCAGGATGTTGATTCTTTCTTGAGGTGAGGTATTTCGTATGTTTGTAACACTTCTTCTGATTTGGTGTTTTCTCCAGTGATCTGAAGTATGTCCAAAGGAAACTCAGCGATCTTGGATCCCAAAACTTCTTTTGATCGTCTTCAGAAGCCTTAACGAAGACAAAGTTAAGAAGTGCCTTAGTCGCCTCGACAATTCTTTGGCGAATTTCAGTGTAAGTTAGGTCTTCGTGTCGATGATGTCGTGTCTTTGGGCTAATCTCGTCTCTTTGCAGCTAGTGCGCCAGATTAACGACACAAAACTACTGGATCGGCTGGAAAGACGAATCCTTACTTTTCATTCAAGCCACCAGAATACCCTGGATGAGGTAAAATCCGGGTTGGACGATCTCAAAGTCTTCTTGAACGAGCGCCTACCGAAGCCTGGACCAACCAGTTCTTCGTCATCCCGCTGTCGAGGACGTGTGACTATTCCCGTCAATACCTGTACTTTTCATGGGCGCCAGCCTCTCATTAATGAACTCGTTTTACATCTAACTTCAAGCTCGGACGAGAAACGGCCACGTATCTCTCTTATCGGACCAGGTGGCATGGGCAAAACGTCCACAGCCCTTGCGGTAATGTCGGATTCTCGGGTGAAGGACCACTTTCCGGAACAGAATCGAATTTGGGTGTCGTGCGTGAACGCAACGTCCGTATCTCTATTTCTCGACACACTTTATTCCTCAGTGGGAGCGACACAAAACACAGGCGATGCTCTCAAAGATATCCTTTCGGAAATTAAGTCATCCACGGATCCCATTATTCTACTACTGGATAATTTCGAGACACCGTGGAACGTCATGGAATCAAGGCCAGATACTCAGCAAATCCTCTACGAACTAGACCATATCTCACATGTTACCCTGTTCATCACGATGAGATCGTCCATCGCGCCATGCAACGGCACCCATTGGCGTTCTTTCGACATCGAGGCGATCGACGACACAGCTGCTCGCCAAATTTACTTCGATATATGTCCGAGTCCTGAGGGTGCCCACGACGCCGATCTCTCAGCCCTGCTGGAGTCTCTAGGGAATATGCCATTAGCGATTACTCTAATAGCAAACATGGCAAAAATGACTGGACTGTCCTCGGGAAAATTACTGGAGGAGTATACCCGCATCGGAACGGGCATGCTTGGGCAAGGGTTGGGCACGAAACATGGTCTCGACGTTTGCATCAGCCTGTCCGTGGAGAGCGCGCCAATGAAGAAGTTCCCAGAGGCATACGACTTGCTCGCGAGGCTTGCCATGCTTCCAGATGGGACGACGTATGATGCACTAGCCAAATGGTGGATAGCAACCAATTCGCCGAATTTGCTTTGCGCTATTCAAATCCTTGCTGAAACGTCCCTTTTACGGCGGCGGAAGACGACCTATTTTATCCTCCCGGTTATTCGGTCGTATATCCTCCACCCTTCTCGGTTTCCGAGCAACATTCGGGCTGAAATGATCTCATCCGCCTGCCATTAGGGTCGCTCAAAGTTCACCTATTCGACTCATTTTCGCTTCATTTTTGATCTCCTATTCGGTTTCCTACTTGAAAAATGAGCCAAGTAGGAACTCGACTAGGAACCTAAAAATGGATGTTTTTACGAAAATGAGCTCATGGGGTCGCTATTTGCAAAAATGGCCATTTTCGACTTCCTACTCACTTTCCTATTCCTCCGGCAGCATTCATTCTCCGTTCTTCCCATCAATTAGCTTGTATCTCTACTTCACCGCGGGTTTTTCTGCCTCAATAAGTTCATTTTGTCTTCTAAATAATACCTTATATGTACCCAGACACTTTTGCAAAAAACAATATAATTTATTGAATATTATAGAGCACTATAGCGATTGTAGGACCGAAGCGGCAGGAAGAGAACGGAGGAAGTTGAATATTCGGCGCCATTCGGAGTGCCAAGCTTGTTCCCTGACACCAACTGACGTGGGAAGCGGACTTGACGAATTAGGATGACCGCCGAACGCGAGCCGAAAAACGAAGGGAATAGGAAGTTTTCCTACTCGGTTCATTTTCCGAAAAAACCGTGAGGGGGGGTTCAAAGTTGGCCATTTTTGCCTCCTATTTGCTTCCTATTCGGTTTCCTACTTGACGAAATTTGGCGGGGCTGTCCGCCAAATTGACCCGAAAATGAAGTCGAGTAGGAAACCGAATAGGCTCAACTTTGAGCAACCCTATTTCCTCGCTTGCCATAAAACCTCTCCGGGACATCCCCAATTCCAAGAACATGCCGAAGCACTTTCTTCTGAGGAAGGGAATCTCCAATCCATTTTGATCCAAGCGACGGATCCTGAACCTGGGTTGTTGGAAGCGCTTATGATTTTAGCTCGACATCAACTATTGACGCGACCAAGACTCGAGGTCATCGAGCATGCGCTCAAGCTCTCTCGTCAAATAGAGGGTCATCAAGTCCTCGTTGGCGATGTGCTTACATGTTATGGGAGAATTCTCCTCAATCTTGATCGGTACGACCAAGCCGAGGAGAAATTTAGTCTCGCGTATCAAATATTTCTCTCAGTGCGGGACGAACGACGAGCTGCACGGTGCGCGCTTGATCTTGTGGACGCGTATAGTTATATTGGCGGAGTACCCTTCGAGAAGCAAGCTCGACTCATCGTCCACGCACGCTCTGTCTTTGAGAGCCAACACAACGCCGAAGGGGTCGCTCTCAGTTTATACTACCTCGGAATCATAACCGGACAGAACCACTCCCGCCCCGAAGCCATCCGACACCTCACCCTTGCCAAGAAGATGTTCCACGACTTCGGCGACGCATTGAACCACTCCAAGTGCTCCTTCCTTGAGCAAGTGTATTACTGGGACAAGCAATACGACGCCGCGCTGCTCGCGGGGACAGCTGCCGTCCGCGAATACGAGCAGCTCGCCCAGTACCCCGGCGATCCGATGCTCGCGCTTGGGCAGGTGTTGTTCATGCAGGGGAACTATGCGGATGCGCTGTTGACTTTGGAACGTACGCTCGCGATTTGCAGGGCTTATGGACGGCCGATTGATATCGCGCAGTCGCTTGAGATGATTGGACGTACCAAGGTCAAGATGGGGCGGACATTGGAGGCGCAGGGTGCGTATGTGGAAGCTACGCGATACTATGGAGCTACTGTCGTGGCGGAAGGCAAGCTAGGCTTGACGCGCTGCGGATTTTTCACTCGACAAGCGGTGGACCCGGCGTTGGCTCCTACTTTCGAAGAACGACTGGCATTTTGTGGGTTTCACAGAGACTTTTAACGGTATCCTCTGTTTCGTGCGTTTATAACCAGTGACAAGCATCAATGTATCATTGCCTATATACCTACGACGTCCGTCATCACGTCACCAGCAACGGCCAATTTGTCGACCCTTTCAAATCCAAACACACTGAATGTACAGAAATGATCGATGCAGTTTATGAGGGAGGAGCACTTGGGCTTCCTCTGTTCATGTTCTTATATTTTCCTAAATCGACTGCGACTCTGATTCTTTCTGAATCCCGATTCGAGTGATGAAATGTCCTTATTTTGGGTAATGAAACCCACTCTTTTTTAAATCGTGGTGATCCTTCTCAAAGGCGGAGAGGGAAATCCTTCTTGAATTCGTGGGATTGTAATCATAACGACGAATAATCAGACTGGTTTTACCTTGACCTTGAAACGCTGAACTAGACTTGGCTCCCGCAAACCGAAAGTCATGCGGCAAAAACAGAGGCGCCTTTCTTTCCCTTTTACAAACAACGCTGCCTGTATCCTTCCACATCACTATCAATCATCGTCGGGCAAGTCTAAGCAAGGCACAGAGCATGCTTTGGCTTAATCCCAGAAGAAGGTGTAACGAAGCTGAGGTCAGGCAGCGGCAGCGGGAAGCAGGCTAGTGCTCGAAGCCAAAGTGCAGGAAGGGAGGAAGGATGTATGAAGCTTTATGACGACGACGCGGAATGCGTAGTCTAGAAGAGATGGTTTCGGACGAGAATGAGAGAGCGAGGCGAAATGCTGCTGTCGCTTCCCACTCGATGCAACAACTGCCTGCGCGTCGAACCTCCGCAGATTGATTTTCATAGATCAAGGTCGAGACAAGATGTGCTCCGGCTTGATACCAGAAAAAACAAAGAGAGTAATATTCGAGGGCGAGGCAGTTGTCTAGTGGGTGAAGCAGAAAAGGCGATGTGAAGAGGGGCGGCGCTTGAGGAGACCACATGTGGTTCCGAAAAATGAGCAGTATCATGAGCACCATGTCATGCTGTCCGCACTTTCCTCATTTCTCAGGAAACGTTTTCGTAGATCAAGGTCGAAGAATATATCATGAGAACTCCCACTTGATCCTAGAAAAGGTAGGACAATGTCGATGTAAGGCAGTGGGCAGCGGGGTAGTGCTCAGGTGCATGAATCGTCCAAAAAGACTGTTGACTGAGACTTGTTCCGGTCACGAAGAAACACTGCCCGCGCATCCACTAAATCCAGAACTTGAAATATTTTTGTGGGTGTACTCTGGCTTGGAGCAGATCCCGGAAAAATAAGTGACGTGCCGAGGTGAGGTAGCGGGCAGGTGTGTGTGTCTCGAGGAAAACAGAAAACGTAACACGAGTATTTGAAGACGCGTACAGGATGAGCCCCAGATCACACCATGCAGATGTTTGCATGGGCCTCTGTTGAATGTCGACGTTATCCCAAAAGACAAGAAAGCCTTGGGATCGTGTCTTTTCTTCCCTCCAGTTTAACTCTAAGCCGATTAGATACACGCTGTCGATTCTCAGAATCCAGTTAAGATTTTTTTTGGTTCAAAGGCGAGGCGTGGTATAGCCTTGCGAACCAGGAAAATCAAGTGTCAACGAATGAACAGCGTGAACCCCTTGCAGCTTGGTTGACGGGGGTGATAAAACGAGATAGAAAGACGACCGCCCCAGTAAAATCGCATTTGAACTGAGGTAAGAACTGAGGTGGAATGATACCCGCCTTTTCATTGTCGGAAGACGAGGACAACGCTGTCCAGCCTTTATGAACTTGGTCAAGGCCAGATTACCATGGGTGAACGTCGAGGCATGGTATGCCCACGCACCACAGGAGAATCTCAGAGTCAGGTCATAATGCAATGGTACAGCGTGCCTGTCTCCAGAAAAAAAAAAAAAGGCGGACGTTCGGAGTGGAGGCAGGATTAAGAAAAGCGACGAAGAACGGTCGCTTTTGAAGTTTTCGCCAAAAAAACTTTAATTCTCGAATTGGAAGGTCATCACGTGACCTTTGAGTTGGCTTGTCGTCCCACTGCCAGTCCCAGACCTCTTCCCTCTTCCGCTATCTATCCAGCCTTGTTTTCTCAGGTTCAAGATGGACGTGCTGTCTCGCGACCTTGCTTTTGGTTTTCTTGGTTTTTCTCAGCTATACATACCATACCTAAGCTGCGAGCCACGAAAATCTGTGGGCTACTGTGACGAGGACAGCACCGAACGTCGCCTCCAGTGTGGAGGAGACAGGCATGGCTTCACCTTTTTGTCTCTCTTAGAACGATTTGTGCACTCGGAATTCTACTCGTTATGATGGTTCCATAAACTTCTCGCTCATTTTTTCCGCCTGTGCCGCAGCCAAGTTTGTAGGTGAGTGCTTCAAGTCTTATGCGACCTATCCCTCAATGTGTGTTCTCTCCCAGGAAAAAAGGCAGTGGGTCGTGGGAAGTAGCTGTAGAGTAATATCTGCGCAATCCTTATATTCAACCGGTAAGCCCACTTCTTTGACTCTCCTTCTGCGAACGAGCTGATTGCTTAACATCTAGGTCTGAGCTAGGATTATGCTTTCACTTCTTTTCACTCGAGTATCTCTTCCTCCTTCATCGTTTCGTCGACCTCCAATATCTGTCCCTTTCTTCTTGACTCCATGACACGCTGCCCGTTGCCTCATCCCAACATACATTTTCTGGTACCAGGCAAGCGCATGCGGCATGCCTTGACCCTGGCCCACGAAAATTGTGATGACAGATAAGGGACGGGCAGCTGTACCCGCAACACCGAGGATAGTGGACAGTTCACCTTATTTCAGACTATTCCTCATAGAACGCCGTTCATCCCTATCCCGCCTCCCCTTCCTCTGAGTCGCGAGGAGAAGTTTGCCCGATGTCCCACCTATCCTTTTCTGTACTCAAGTCGGAGCATTTCCCGGCCTTGACTCACGAGAGCTTTGATTGCGGGCATGAGGCGCGGGCAGCATCTACTTCTTATCGCCCGTCTTTTGGACTGCGGTCGCGTGTGTAATCGTGCTGGCCTGATGGTTATTGCTCTCTACGTTTCTGAAGAGCATGGTCATCGTGAACGGGACGTTTCCATGCAAGCATTTGTTCGAGGCTTGCTTTCTCTTTTCCATCTTCTTCAGATACCACCTCGGGAGCGCATAGGAATAAAATGCTGCCCTGCCTTCTCCCTTTCTTTCTCAGCCAATATTTCCCCTAACCGGACACGCTGGCCCGCTTTGCTCGTTGATGTTAACTTTCTGGTGTATGAGGTCGGAGCGTGCAATCCACGTCTTGGCCTAGACCAAAAATTATTAATGATTCATTGTCGACGTGGACAGCGTAGCCTGAAAGGGAAAAACATGGATATCCCTCCGCCTCCTTGTTCTGCGTGTTTGGACCGCAATGCAAACGTCAACTGCCTACATAAAGATACCTAACTGACAAAGAAAAAGACGACCTTTTGGCTTTTTAGGATAGTCTTCAAAACGATACCTTTTCATCCGCGTGGGGTTGAGGATTGAAGTCACAAACCGTTTTTGAACTGTACATTGGGGACTAACAATGAGTACGTAGACTTCCTTGTAAATATACTTGACAACTCATTATTCGGACACTTTGTTGCTTCTCAGATTGCACAGACAGCAGTTGGGCTCATAACTCGTTTATAGAGGAAAAGTACCAAATGTCGGCATATAATTATGTGTACAATGGGTACCATCAAGACGCAGTCCAAGTCACTTTCACGATCGTCGTATCTGCAGTCGCAACTTCGCCGTCGTCTGGGCTGAGGTAGAGATGAGCACCCTTCCTGCCAGGGTTGACAGTAACCATGAGGTGCGACTTGTCTGGAACGCGTTTTCCAATGGGCCCTGTGGTGTTGTGAACCGAGCCTCTAAAATACCAGAGACCGTTCAATTAGTTCAATAAAAAAAAGGGCAATGAAGGATTAAGCGTACACAATCTTAACCTGGTTGACTGGGCCACTGAGATGACCATCGAAGAGCTTGGCCTTCAGTGCGTCTTTTACCAGACGAATTTCTTGCTTGGCGATGTCCCAGTTGTCGTCGTCGTTCAGGTTCTTGAAAATGTAAACGTCCCCGTCTTGCTCGTCAATCACCAAGTGTGCTTCGCCGTCTCCTGTCTGATCGGCCATAACTTTAGGTGCAGGCGTTAATTACAGGTATAGAGAGGGTAGACCTGCACGTACTGTGTTGTGATTCTGGATAGTAGGTAACTTAGGTTTGAAAAGAAAAGTGACGAAGGAATTGAGAGAATTGAACTATGGTTGCGATAAATTTGAGAGAGTATAAATACGTCTCCAAACACTCTGTTGGAACATGAATTCGAAGTCGCATGATCGACTGGTCCCTGCGGGATAAACACCTTCCAGGAGAATTCTGGTACAAAGTCCAGATTTTGTATTACAGGTACGATCCGTCAAAGTTTCAAACTCCATATTCACCAGAATGGGCGGAGAGAGGTACGTCCAGACGGTTACAAAAACGACCTTGACATTTCGGAGAATTCTTCGCGTTCGTTTTACTACTCAATCCGACGACGTCGTCGGATGAGAGATGTGTCCGACGCACAAACTCTCAGGACTTGAGAACTCGTGAACAAATCTGCTTGCCCGTAGACCTTCGAATAAAGACAAAATGATTATTGTAATCTCCTCCGATTTTTCTGAACGCCACAAGGCTCGACAGTTTCGAAGGACTTGCTGCTATTAGCGTTTGGAGATCCAGGTCCAAAAATAGATTGTTGATCGACCTGAAATCTCCCACGCATGCTAGCGCTGGGACGGGTTCATACTTTGGATAGCACTCATTCCATTTGCAGGGGTTATGGACGGCCGAATGAATCGCACTGTCGCTTGAAACGATTGGACGTACCAAGGTCAATATGTGGCGGACATTGGAGGCGCGGGGTGTGTATGCCGAAGCTACAGCTACTCCCTTAGCGGAAGGAGAATTGGGCCTAACGCGCTGCGGATTTTTGACCAGGAAAGCGGTAAAATCAGCGTTGGCTCCTACTTTCGAAGAACGACTGGCGTTGTGCGGGTTTCACAGAAATTTTTAATGGCCACCTCTGCTCTATGGGGTTCAGGTTATAACTAATTACAGGTAACATCGCCTATATACTTATACACGACGTCCGTCACCGCGTCCAGGCTAGTGCTCGAAGCCGAAAACTGGGGGAAGGATGCACGAAGGTTGACGATGAGGAAGAGGAATATGTACTGAATCCAAAAGAGACGGCCAGGCACAGAGTCTAAGCAAAGTGGTGCTGTTGCTTCGCACTTGTAGCAAAAGTTGCCTTCGTGCTTAATCATCGTCACTTTATTTTCATGGATCTGAATCAAGGACCACGTCGTATTGTCGAGAACAGGACAAGTACAAGTACGGACGTTACGGTAAAAGTAATGACGAAGGAAATAACAGATCTCCCTAAATACCTGTCCGATCGCGTGACGTGAATAAGATAAGATAGTAAGACTCGCGGCTAGGTTTAAAGAAGCCAAGTCACTTTCACGATCGTGGTATCTGCAGTCGCGACTTCGCCGTCAGCTGGAGTGAGGTAGAGATGAGCGCCCTTCCTGCCAGGGTTGACAGTAAGCATGAGGTGCGAATCGTCTCGAACACGCCTTCCAGGGGGTCCTGTGGTAGTGTGAACTGAGCCTCTAAAATACCAGAGATCGTTCAGTTAGATAAAAAAAAAAACTGCAATGACGGAACAAACATACACAATCTTAACCTGGTTGACTGGGCCGCTGAGGTGGCCATCGAAGAGCTTGGCCTTCAGCGCGTCCTTCACCAGACGAATTTCTTGCTTGGCGATATCCCAGTTGTCGTCGTCCTTCAGGTTCTTGAAAATATAAACGTCTCCGTCTTGCTCATCGATCACCAAGTGTGCTTCGCCAACTCCTGTCTGATCAGCCATAACTTTAGGAGCAAGTGTTAATTACTCGCGTTGAAAGATGTGTAAAGTTGCACGTACTGTAACTGTGTTGAGATTCTGGGTAACTGGCGAGTTGTGGTTTGAAGAGGACTTGACTGTGGTTTCGATGAATTTAAGGGCGTATAAATACGCCTCCAGACACTCTTTTGTATCTTGAATTAGAAGTCGCATGATCGACTGACCTCTGCGGAACACCTTCCACAAATTCCAGGAGAATTCTGCTAGGATGTCCACATTTTGTATTACAGGTACGATACGTCAAAGGCTCAGTCCGCTAAAATGGGCGCGGAGAGGTACGTCTAGGCAGTCAAAGAAACGACTTTACCATTTCGGAGAATTGTTCGTATTCGTTTTACTACTTAATCCGACAACGTCGTCGGATTAGATATGTGTCCGACGCATAAAATCTCAGGACACAAGAACTCGTGAACAAATCTGCTTGCCCGCTAACCTTCTAATAAAGATAAACTATTATTATCATCTCCTCCGATTTTCCAAACGCCACAGAGCTCAATAGTTTCAAAGCGAAAGGCGCTGCTAATGGAGTATGGAGGTCCAGGTCTAAAAATAGAGATTGTCACTGATCGGCCAAAAATAGAAACCCATGGTGGGTGATGGTGGATCATCATCTTCAATATATCGAATTCCGCCGTCAGCGATGTACACCCAATGAATATGGAGCTCGTTTCGTACTACCGCGAAGGAGGTTACCACCCAGTTGATATCGACGATGTATTCCTGGATCGCTACCGTGTCATCAACAAGCTCGGGCACGGTACATACGGCACCGTCTGGCTCGTTGAAGACCTGGTTCTGCGACGTTTGGCTTCCTTAGGTCCTCGCTGCTGAGGCTTCTAGCACGCCTTCAGAAGTCAACGTTCTTCGTCATCTCAGGCGACAACAGGAGCAAAATCCACCGGGTGCTGGCGCGGAGGTGATGAAAGTGTTCGATGATTTTAAGGTCGAAGGTCCGAACGGTACTCACCTTTGCATTGTAACGGAGCTCCTAGGTCCGAGTCTGGGGAGCGATCTTGAAGCCGTGTATGACGACGCTCCTGTTCCTTTGCATGTTACCAAGTGGATAGTTCCTCAAATCGCTCGTGGAGTAGCATATCTTCACAGATGTGGTGTTGTTCATGGAGGTGACATATTTCATCAACGGAACTATTGCTCTACTGAAGTAAAATTAAAAATTTCTTAGATCTTCCTGTTGGAAACATGCTCTTATACCACCCAAAATTCGAGAAAATGTCTCCAGAAGAGAGTCACCAGTACTTCGAAAAGTAAACGGGGGTTACTCCGAGCCACTGGGACGAGTCTCCGCTTACGGAAGCCGAGCTCGCCCATCTCCCTAAGAAACTACACAGCGCTCCACCCGAATTTCCACTCCTCGAACTCTGTTTATCCTCTCCAGACATTATCCACGTCAAAATATGTGACTTTGGTGAAGCATTTCTATACCCAACTTACGATGAATCTGCCCTCAAGACGACCGAGCTTCATACCTCACGTCCATACTGCGCCCAAGAAATCATTTCCCGCGAACCCGCCCCTGGTCCGCCGACTGATATCTGGGCCCTAGCGGTGCTTATACACATGATCCTCACCGGTAACTGCGTGCTTTTTTCACCCGCCACGACCAGGATAAAATTATGCTCCGCGAGATGGTGCTGATCCTTGGTAAGCTCCCAAAAAGATGGTGGACTCTATGGAAGGAGCGGGCGGAATACTTCGACGAGGACGGGACGTTTATTGGAGATCGATCGGATTTGTGGCCGTCTTCGGGGAAATTTTTGAAAGTGAGGGGGTTGAGCAAGGATGACAAAGATGTCCTGGAGGAATTGATGGAAGGAATGGTACGATACAAGATGGAGGATAGAATTACAGCGGACACAGTTGTACAGCTGATTCCGACTTCGCGGGCTTGCGGTTCTTCATGAAAAGCGCGGAGTGGATGCAATTCTAACACATTACCCGGAGACGTTGAGAGCTGTGGTATTGAATTGTTTAGTTAACAACTGTAATGATCATGGCCCGCTGTCGTTGCATTCGGAAGGCACAATTTTCTTCATGACTTCTCTCCATTTCTCATCCGCAAGCAATCTCTCGCCTCTCTCCAACCGGGATTTGCCTTTGCCCCATGACCCGACGTGTTCCTCCACCTCCGTTCCTTGCGGTATTCCCTGTCTAGTTTTCTCTCTCCGCCGTTTCGTACTTGCTCGTTCGAAAAACCTATGGTTAGGGCACTGAACACTACTCCATCGCCACAAAAATTCAGCCCTTTTACCCCGAGCAGACTTCGACGGAGTGTACTTCCACAGTCTTTCAGCATCGGCGTAATCTCGTCCCCTTCGGTTGGAACAAGCTAAACACGATTTCCTAAATCGAGGAAAATGTGACTGCGAGTTGTCAAGTTTAACGACGGTGGTGCCGCTAACGATCGCGTTGATGTTACAGAGAGTAGCCGCTTGAAATAATCGAGGGTCTTAATTGCTAAGCGAAGTGGTAAATGGACGAGCGGCGAAAGTATGTGTGAGTTCCTAGAGCTCACGCTTGAGCACTACTGTGTATACAGGCCAAGGAGAAAGGACAGATCTAAGAAAAAAACCCCCGAAAAAAAAAGATGTTTATGTCATTCTTGAGATTATTCATTGATAATTCTACCCGCATCGATATAATATCGATGCTAAAAGCAATACAAACACGGCTGCCGAAAAAAATTGGGATGGAGGCGTCAAGACTCCATACTGTCGTAGTAGAGTAGAAGTAGAGGGGTGTGTCTATATAGGCATGATCGGCGCGCTGCCTTTTTCTGAGGCCGTGCGTAAACTGCGACATAAAAAAAAAAGGTGATTAGTGTGTGTTTTTGGCTTTGAGGGCAGAGGAGAGAAAGAGAGGAGTAGGAGAGAAGAACGAGGGCGAAGGAAACGCGGTACCAAAAAAGTGAAAAGAAAGATCAAGGAAGGATGCTTGGAAGAACTCAGAGACAGAAGACCCTAGACAAAAGCACAAAACCCGAAGCACAAAGCCCCACCGTCATTCGACCTTGACAAAGTCAGACCGTCAAAGTACCAGGAGAAGGCCAAGGGCCTGGAGTTGGTAGGTCGAAGTTTGAAGTTGAGAAAGAGTGGATGTAGAGAAGGCAGTAGAAAGCGATAACAAGAACGAGAACGAGAGGGGAAGAATAGATAGAAAATTAAGTCAACCAAACGCACCTGTAGTCATCCCCATTCTGCGTGATATACCTTACCCAAGGCAACGCCTGATACCCACTCTTCTCGACGATCTTGAGGTACCGCACCTGGATCCCCGAGACGGTGAAATAGGGTATCTCAAATTTAACTGTGATGGGAGCCCGTTTGTCGATATCTTGTTCTGCTCGATGTTCATCAACCTCGGTCGAAGGACAAGGAGACAACAAGAAAAGACTAACCACTTCGAACACTAGGCAGCCCAAAATGCGCCCTCATCAAAAACTCCCTGCTCCCTCCCAGCTGCTTGATCTTCCACACAAAAGCGCTCTTGTCCGGCTTATACTGCACCGTCCCCGTGCTCGCTCTAAACTTCGGGCTGTCCGCATCGTCCGGCACGGGCACGTACACTTCTACGTTGTTCGCTGTACTCCGTCTCTTGAACTGCGCTTTCACTTTCACCATATACTCGACTCGGGACCCGCGGTGGGACTCGACGGCGGCTTCGACCCATACGAGGGGCTTCACGCCGGGCGGGGAGGAGAGCCGGTAGGAGAGCAACTCGAACTCGCCGTCCGGTGGGATGAAGGAGATCGTGCGGTCGTTTTCGAAGCGGGAGAGACGCACGCATTGGTGGAATTTCACGTCCTCCATTTCGATGGCTTTGCCCCGAGCGGTTCGACCCGTGCTTTCGAACATCACTTTATCGTTCAGCCCGAGGCGCAACTCGGGCATTCCTGAGAGGTAGCACTTCATCTTGACGGCGCCTAGGATCTCTGAGCGTACGACGTTCCCATTCGCGTTGACCTGCTCGCCATGTCAGAGCACGAAGCACAACCAAAAACCCACCACTCACCAACATATTCACACTTTCGATAACATCCAAAAACACCTCATTCTTCCTATACCGAATCCCCTCCGTCCGCCACGACACCGCATTCGTCACTGCCATTGGCGGCCGCACCTGCACCTCCAGCTTGTGCGACTCTTGCGTGATGTACTCTTGCAAGATCTTGCTTTCTGTGGTTTGCGGGTACCCAAAGTCCATCATCTCGTCCATCAGCTCGTAGATGATGACAAAATTGTCCCGGATTGACTCCTCTTCGAGCTCTTTGAAGTATTCAACGAGGACTTGGGTTAGGCGGTGTAGGAAGATGATGGTTTCGGACGCGTTGGTGTTCCGTTTCGACAGGGCGAGGACTGTGGGTGGTGTCAGACTCCGTAAAACCGAGACTGAGCAACTCTGAAGGACGTACGATAAAGATTAGAGTGCCGGATGTGCATGTAGTTGATCCCCTGGCTCGAGAAACACGGCGTCACCTGCTGTCCCTCCTCCTCGATCTCCAGGATCAGCGGCAGAAACCGTTCAACGTATGACGCTGGCACGTCATCTCGGTATGAGCGTTGGATGAGAGGCTTGCCTTTGAGGTCGAGGATCGCTATAAGGCTCGCCATGGCGGTATCGGTGGTGGTTGATCAGGAAATACGGTTGCGATCACAGCAAGGGACGGAGGCTCAAATTTTATTCACACGGATTACTAAACCTTTTTGGGCTCAGCCAGGTACAGTACTTCACGATCGTAAAGGAGGCTGCCTAGAATGTTTTGGAAAAATGTGTTGCCTGCCACCGCTATCAGACTGGCCATGGCGGTTTCAGCGAGGAATAGGGAAGATGTACTTTGGTCGTCGGAATCATTTAATTTTCATGCCGGGCGGAGGTTTAATTTACTTTCTCGCGGATAATTTATAAAAGACGATAATCCTTCCTTTCTACCTTCCTCCATTCTCCCTCCCCCCAACCACGTCCCCCCTATTTCTTTTCTCGAGACGAGCACGCTGTCCTGCTGCATTTGAAGTTCTCCATGTCGTGCCTTGGTGTTGAGCATGAGAATCTTCCAGTGACCGGTTGACCTACCTCGTGGGCAATGGGCAGCGTCGTCTACGGAGGATGAAAAAGAGGGCAATCAAGTTGGTGCACTTTTTGACCTCGGATTCGGATTCGGAGCTGTTCCTCCCACACCGTCTTTCGTCTCCTTTTTTCCTCCTCTTCGCGCCGTTCGCGGTCTCTACAATGTCAAGAAGGACCTCCCTCACTCCACGTTTATCTTGTGTGCCAGGCTACACCGTGCCTTGGCTTCGAGCCACGAAAATTGAGGCAATTGTCTGAAAAATGGACGGCTATCCTTGCTTTTTGTTTTTCTAAAGCTTTCTTGTCTTTTGGGACCGTTACAGGTCGTTATATGCGTCAAAAAACACCTCTCCATCCCCACATTTCTTCCCCTCTTGACCCACTTGTCTTTTCATCGTCGAGATGTACACGCCTGCCCGCCGCCTCCCATTATGATGCACATTATTTTTCTGGGATCTGGATTCAAGCTAGAGCACACCCACAAAAATATCCCCTGACAACCAACTGGAGGCGCGGGCAGCATTGCTCGGCATGACCAGAACAAGTTTCTAAGTAGTGGAGACATCACTTCTCCCTCCATAACATTTTTTTTTTGGGACGATTCGTCATCACTGGCCATAGCCTGTTTCCCGCTGCCTTACATTGTCGTTATCGGGCCTTTTCTGGGACCAGGGCGCGGCATGCCTTGACCTTGACCCACAGAAATGTTGCCGGCGATATAAAGAAGGCTCGGGTAGTGTTTCCCGCTATGACCAGAACGAATCTAAGAGTGGTGGATATTATTTCCTGTTTCTTCGGGCCTATCTATTCGTCATCATGCGTCTGTTCTCACCTCGGCCGGACGGTGCGGGTAGCCCGCGGTTTTGGGCGAGCACGGGGACGGTGCAATATAAGCAGGACAAAAGCCCTTTTGTGTGGAAGATCAAGCAGTTGGGAGGGAGCAGGGAGTTTTTGAGGGCGCATTTTGGGCTGCCTAGTGTTCGAAGTGGTCAGTCCCTTCTCCTTCTGTCGTCTTCCTTCCCCCGGAGCTGATGAACACCAAGCAGAACAAGATATCGATAAACGCGCTCCCATCACAATCTTATTCTAGATACCGTACTTCACTGTCTCAGGGATTCAAGCGCGGTACCTCAAGATCGTCGAGAAGAGTGGGTATCAGGCGTTGCCGTGGGTGAGGTATATTACTCAGAATGGGGATGATTACGGGTGGGTCTTTTGGTTTTTTCTATTCATCCCTCCTACTCGTTCTCGGTCTCGCATTCTGTTGTATACACTTTCTTTCTTAACTCGAGCTTCGAGCCACCAGGTGATAACGGCTTCATTTCTTTTTTTTTTTCGGTACCATCCCTTCTTCGTTCTCGTACTTCTGTCCTGCCCTTTCCACTTTCTCACTCCCTCTCTTTCCCTTCTCTACTCCAAATCCAAAACACCCACTGACCAATTTCTTTTCTGAATCTCCCAGTATACGCACCGCCTCAGAAAAAGGCAGTGCACCGATCATGCCTAGACATACACAACAACTTTTACTTCTATATACGAATAGTACGATAGCATGGAGTCTTGATGCCACCATCCTAGTTTTCGGCAGTCGTGTTTACATTTCTTTCGCGTCTCGTTTTGATAACGATATCGACATTGATGAGGCTAGAATTATCAGTACTCAAAGAGACAATTTCAAGAATGACCCGAATGTTCTTCTCGAAACTTCGCGACTCTCATTAGATTTATTACCAGTAATACCAGACCCGCGCTAATGGTGCAGGTAATTGACAGAGAGTCGCCAGAACGCTTGTCAGCCTTGATCAGGAAATTCGGACAGAATCCAGTGCCGCGCGGAGTTTCAGTTTTCGTTCACACAGATAAATATCGAAAAACCTTCCATTCTCTCTTGCTTTCCTTCCTCCCCTGCATTCGTCTATGTCCGTCCATTCTTTTCTCGAGAATAACACGCTGTTCCGCTGGCTCTGACTCCGAGACTCTACTGCTGTCTGGGGGCATAGCATGCCCTGGCATTGACCCATGAGATTCTCCGTGTCTTGCTGACTCTTGACCACCGGCAGCGTGTCTCTAAAGCATGGAATGACGGGCATTATTTAACGTTTATTCGCCTCGCCCTAGGCCAATAACCATTCCGTCTCGTCCTCTCCTATCCTTTCTCGAGCAGCTGGATCGTTTTTTTCCCCTTCGTCGTCGCCCCCTCGTCGTCCTCCTTTCATCCACCTTTCTCCTCGCAGTACAGAGCACTCTAGACATGACATGCTGTCCGCTCCCTCACACTTGATTTTCTGCCGCGTGCCAGGCCATACAACGTCTCGGCTTTGAAATTAAGCTCCGAAAATCTCAGGAGTGGTTCAGAGGGTGGATGCTGGCAGCGTTCGTCAAATTGCCTTGGAGAGGAAAATGATGGACTTCTCTCCTTTTTGTCCCCTGGGTTCCTTGTTTTTTTGGGATGATATCGACATTCATTACATTCGCAGAGTGCGAGCCTTAGTTTTCGTTTCTTTCCTCGTACTATGTGCGTCATAAAAACTGCCTTGACTCCCTGCCTTGACTCCCTTTGACCTTAGCCTTCCTCAAGACACACAACTGCCCGCTGCCTCACCTCGGCACGCCTCTTATTTTTCTGGGATCAGTATTCAAGCCAGAGCACACTCACAGAAATATGTTCGGCTGCAATCCAGAGGAGGCGCGGGCTGTGTTGCCTTGTCTCTGAGTGACGAAGACTTCACTTCTTCCTGCCCTAACTTTTTTTTGGATGATTCTCCGTCATGCGCCGGAGCACTCGGCCTAGCCTGTTGTCCCGCTGCCTTGCATCGCCGTTGTCGTACCTTTTCTGGGATCTGGCTAGGGTATACCGCATGCCTCGACCTTGAACCACGGAAACGTCTCCGGTAAAAGATAAAGGGCGCGGGTAGCATGCTCGCTCTGATCAGAGCAAGGATAAAAATGGTGAATATTTCTTCAAAAGAAACTCCACCACCATGCTAGCGGAAGACATCATCGAAACCTCAGGGATAAGGGGACTGAAATTTTCATTGCAATGGAATATTGTTCAGTACTTAACCATAGGTTTTTAGAACGGATCAGTACAAATCGGCGGAGGTAGAAAACTAGACATAGAATACCGCGAGAAACGGAGGTGCAGGTACGCGTCGGGTCATGGGGCAAATGCACATTTCAAAGTAGGGATTGCTTGCGGACGAGAAATGGAGAGAAGTGTCTTGAAGAGAATCGTGCCTACCGAACACAACGACAGTGCGCCATGATCATTACAGCTGTTAACAAAACAATACAGTATGGCATTTTCACCGCGTCTCCGGGTAATGTGTAGTATTGCATTCACTCCGCGCTGATCACGGAGGGCCACTGGTCCACGAAGCCGGAATCAGCTGTACAACTGTGTCCGCCGAGATTCTATCCTCCATCTCGTATCGTACCATTCCTCTCACCAGATTCTCCAGGGTATCTTTGTCATCCCTGCTCAACCCCCTCACTTTCAACAATTTCCCCGAAGACGGCCACAAATCCGATCGATCTCCAATAAACGTCCCGTCCTCGTCGAAGTATTCCGCCCGCTCCTTCCACAGCGTCCACCATTTTTCTGGGAGCTTGCCGAGGATCAGCACCATCTCGCGGAGCATGATTTTATCCTGCTCGCTGCGGGAGAAAAAGAGCACGCAATTGCCGGTGAGGATCATGTGTATAAGCACCGCTAGGGCCCAAATATCGGTCGGAGGACCAGGGGTTGGATCGCGGAATATGATTTCGGGGGCACAGTATGGTCGTGGGGTATGAAGTTCGATCGTCTTGAGGGCAGATTCGTCGTTAGTTGGGTATAGGAATGCTTCGCCAAAGTCACATATTTTGACGTGGATGATGTCTGGAGCGGATAAACAGAGTTCGAGGAGCGGGAATTCTGGTGGTGCGCTGTGTAGTTTCTTTGGGAGATGAGCGAGCTCGGCTTCCGTGAGCGGAGACTCGTCCCAGTGGGTTGGAGTAACACCAGTTGACTTTTCGAAGTACTGATGACTATCTTCTGGAGACAAATGCTCGAATTTTGGATGATATAGGAGCATATTTCCGACATGGAGATCTAACGTGTAGTGATGCATTATTAGTAAAATATTTTTATGTTGATAAAATACGTCACCTCCGTGCACGACACCACAACGGTGAAGGTAGGCCACTCCACGAGCGATTTGAGGAACTATCCGCTTGGTGACACGCAACGGTACAGGAGCGTCGTCGTACACGGCTTCGAGATCACTACCCAAACTCGGACCAAGGAGCTCAGTGACGATGCATCGGTGAGTGCCATTTGGACCCTCGACCTCAAAATCATCGAACACTTTCATCACGTACTCAGCGCCAGCACCTGGTGGATTTCGTTCCTGTTGTCGTCTGAGATGACGAAGAACGTTGACTTCTGAAGACGTGCTAGAAGCCTCAGCAGCGAGGACCTTAAGAGAAGCCAAGCGTCGCAGAACCATGTCTTCGACGAGCCAGACGGTGCCGTATGTACCATGCCCTAGCTTGTTGATGACGCGGTAACGATCCTGGAATACATCGTCAATATCGACTGGGTGGTAGCCTCCTTCGCGGTAGTATGAGACGAGCTCCATATTCGGGTATTGGGTGTACATTGCTGACGGTAGAGGAGAACATGGAATTGAAGTTGAACCCGGTCCATTGCAAGCATGCGTGGGATATTTCGGGCCGATCAACAATCTACATTTTTGGACCCGGACCTCCAAACGCCATTGGCAGCAAGTTCTTTGAAACTCTTTGAGCCTTGTGGCGTTTAGAAAAATCGGAGGAGATTATAACGATCATTTAGCTTTATTTGAAGGTCAACGGGCAAGGCAGATTCTTCAGGAGTTTCGAGTCCTGAGATGTTCTGCGTCGGACACACATCTCATCCGACGTTTGTCGGATTGAGTACTAGGGTGAAAGAGTTCTCCGAGGTGTCAAAGCTATTTTTCTTGGCAATCCAGACGTACCTCATACCCCGCATTTTAGCGAGAAGACTTTGACGCAGCGTGCCTGTAATACATATGCGGACTTTGGCTCAATTCTCCTGGACAGTATTTATACGCTCTCAAATTGGTAGGAACTTTAGTTTCGTCCACTCCAATCATTCGTCGCTTTTCCTTTCAAACCACAAGTCACTTGCTACCCTGAATCACATCACAGTACGTCCAAATCTATCCTTTCTAACACTGTAATTAACGCCTCTGCCTAAAGTTATGTCCGAGCAGAAAGAAGAAGCTAAAGTACATTTGGTGATTGACGAACAAGTCGGGGATGTTTATATTTTCAAGAACGTGAAGGAAGATGACAACTGGGAAATCGCCAAGCAAGAAATTCGTCTGGTAAAGGAAGCGCTGGCAGCCAAGCTCTTCGATGGCCATCTCCATGGACCAGTCTCCCAGGTTAAGATTGTGTATGTCTATTCGTAATGCATGTTTTTTTTTAAAAAATCTAATTGAATCTTCTCTGGTGTTTTAGAGGCTCAGTTCACAATACCACAGGACCCATTGGAAAACGCGTTCCAGACAAGTCGCACCTCATGGTTACTGTCAACCCCGGCAGAAAAGGTGCTCACCTTTACCTCAGTCCAGATGACGGCGAAGTTGCGACAGCAGATACAAAGCCCGTGAAAGTGACTTGGGAAGCGTAATATCCATGTTGCTATCCATTGTACAATAATAGTTGCCGAAAGTTTGTGCCCTTCTTCAATAACAAGTTGTGTCCACTTGTTGTCTTTGCAATTTGCGAAGCGACAAAGAATCCGAAATACGGCCCATTCAAGCGCATATACAATGCAGTTTCAAAAACCATTCCTAATCGCAGAGTAACAACGTTATATTAAAGACCATTGTAAAAAACGAAAAGATCATCTTCCTCTTCTTGAGTTGGGACTAGAAGGGGGTCCTCTGCTTGCCTGATTAAAAAACGGCAGCGTCTTATGTCCTTCTCTCCTTGCTCCGCTTGAATTGCCTCGTAGTATTTCATAGCCTCCGCATAAGCGCCTTTGGCGTCTTCTATTTTGCCCTGCCTAGCCCAAATGCGCCCTATCATTTCAAGAGTTTGCGCGATGTCTGCAGGACGGCCGTAGGATTTAACAATTTCGAGAGTGCGAACGAACGTTTCGAGAGCAGTTTGGTACATTTCCTTCATGAACATCGCTCGTCCAAGAATCATCATAGGATCGCCGGCGTATTGTCCGATATCTTCGTGTTCCTTGACCGCAACATGCCCGGTTGTTAAGGCTTCGTCGTATCTCTCAGCCCAGTAATAAACCTGCTCCAGGAAGTACGTGCATTTCGCCTGATTGAGGGAATCCCCGAGGTCCTTGAACATCTCTTTTGCACTAATGAGGTACTCGAAGCTTTTCTCGTCGAGTTCCTGGCCATATGTCATCCCGAGTGAATACAAACTAAGGGCAAGTCCTTGAGCGTCGCCAACCTCCTCGAACACTGACTTTGCTTCCAAAGCCAACTTCAGCTTTTGTTCGAACCCAGTGGCATCGCGCTCAGTGTATAAAGGTATGAGGTTAAGTGAACACCTGGCAGCTTTCCGTTTATCCGGGATGGAAAGAAACACCTGGCGGGCAAGAAGAAACTGTGCTTCCGCCTGATCATAGCGATCAAAATTATGGAGGATCTTTCCATAGCAAGTCAAAGCTTCGGCAAGGAGAGTCTGGTCGCCTTCAATTTTGCGTGCAAGACTGACAGCATGTTCAATGAGCTCCAGCCTAGGTCTAGTCAATAACTGGTGTTGTACTAATACCAGCATTGCTTTGATTAGACTGGGTTGCGGTTCGACTGCGCCTAGAAGAATAGCCTGTAGGTTTTCCTCCTCCGCTGAGATCATGGACACGTGGTCTTTGAATTCGTCATCGCCTGGAGATGAGCTATGCTGGATGAGGAATTTGCACGCAGATGAAATCGTCGCACTGCCAACATGGCTAGGAAATCGAGATGGGTCGAGAAGATAGGACCGGATGACTGGGAGGACGGAGTAGCGCGTGTCTCGCCGTTGTACGAGGGCAGTTTCACCCAGAACTTGAAGAGCACCGATAAGGTTAGGCAAACCGCATGCCCACCACTTCTTGAGCGCATCGTACGTGGTACCAACTGGCATCATGGCGAGAGTTTCAAGGAGAGTGTGCGCCTCTGGGTGCTTCTTCATCGGGGGACTTTCTATCGAAAGCTTGATGCAGACGTCGAGGCTATGCTTGGCATCCGTCCCTTGTCCGAGCATCGCCGTCCCTATACGACCATACTCCTCCATGAGCTCCCCTGCCCCCAATCTCGTCATTCTCGCCGTATTCGCCATAAGAGTAATCGCCAGAGGCATATGTCCCAAGTTCTCCAATAGCGCCGGAAGCTCCTGGTCATTCGCACCAGCCGAATATATGTCTAGGTAGATACTACGAGCAGCATCCTTGTCGACAGCTTCAAGATTAAACCATCGCCATTGTTTGTCGTTTCCCGGAGGATTAGATGACCTCATGGTGACGAATAGAGTAACTTGCGGTATCTGGCCAATTTCATTAAGCATATCCTCCGTTTCCGCCCGAGTTTCTATCAGGTTCCATGGGGTCTCGAAGTTGTCGAGTAAGAGCACGATGGGATCCTTGCACCCCTTGATTTCGGCGATGATGTCTCTTCGAGTGTCGCCAGTGTTCTGCTTTGTCCCTAGTGAGGAGTATAGACTGTCGAGAAATAATGAATAGGACGTCGCTTTCACGCAGGGAACCCATATCAGGTTGTCCTGCAAGAACTGTTTGCTTGTGTCGGGGTGCGCCATGACGGCGAGTGCGGTGGAGGTTTTGCCCATTCCACCTGGTCCGAGAAGGCAGATGTGAGGTCGCTTCAGGTCGTGCGAGTTGGAGGTTAGGATTTTTACAAGCTCATCAACGAGATCATCACGACCGTGAAAGATACTGGTTTTGGCGGGAACCGCAGTGCGTAGGCGAGGTCGCGATTTGGAGGTGGTGGGTAGGTCACGGCGTTCTTCCAGTATGGCCTTGACATCATCGAGTGTAGCATAAATGTGATCGACCTTTCCTTTCATGCGGTCCAACGATTTCTGGTAGCTCTCGTGAAACGTTAGGATTTCCTGTTCGAGTGTATTGAGAAGTTGTGCGTCGTTGATTTGACGAGCAAGCTGGAGTAGGTGAGTTAACCTGACTTCTATAATTGAAAACACCTTACGCTGAAGTTTTCCAACGAATGCTCGAGACGACCCACACATTTCCTCACTTTGTCCTCGTTGAGGCCTCTGAAGATGATCAAGAGAAGCGAATTTTGAGAGGAGATTTCATTGATTTTATCGTAGATGTATCCCAGGTCACTGTAAAAAAATGTCGAAAATTAGCCGATTCATTGAGGTTCGATAAGGCGTACTTGGATAGAGCTTGAATATCCCTCTCAAGTTCTGCCTGGATTTCTTCTCGTTTCTTCCCTTTTAGTTCGTCTACCAGAATTGTTACGAGCACCTTGATACGCTGCTTGAGCTCTTCGGCCCGTTCTAGAGTGGCATGGCTATCCTACCACAGAAAATATCAATCAAGCTATCTCGCTGATGACGTCGAACTTCTAACATCGCACGCCTTCATGATATTTTTCGCAACTTTAACAGCGGTAGCGACGCCAGGAAGAGGGATTTGCTCGGCCACGGCTTCGAGCACATCGAAGAATCCAGTTGTAGCACCCAAGACGTACTCCGATGAGGTTGGCTTTGCGATGATGCTACATGTCCTCGTCAATTCGACGGACTTGTTAGAAGGAACCTCCACAGAGAAGACCCAATTAATTAATGCCAAAGATTAACGATATAAAAAGAAAGCTCACTTGTTGTTCCGGTTCGTCAAAGTGAGAAAGGCTCTTTCTTGAGGGCCAGCAAGGAGGACGGAAACTGGGCATTATTCCAAGGACTGAGGTGATGGAAATAGGTGACGTTTGTCAGTGCTTTCCTGAACGTCTACTGAACCATACCTCGAGGCGTCTTCGTGGCTTCACGTCACATGAAGGCAACACGCGAACTCTGAACCTGTATGCACAAGAATGTGAAGAGCCGTCAAAAACGGGTCATCAGGGCATTGATGTCGATAATTTGTTAATTGCGGAATCTGGTGCAACCACAGCCACACGAAAAAAACAGAACAATGACGATCATGTCACATGAACATCGCTATTCGAGTAACCTCTTTCCATGCCTGGTCCAATATCTGGTTCAGAGGACGTACAAGTCATTCAACTTAGGAATAGCGTAGAGGTGAACATGGTTGAGTTGTCTCCGTCGTCTGAATGCCTCGATAATCAGGGGCGAAAACCGAGGCTGATAGTCGCTTGGACCCAACCTGGGAAAACAGCAACAGGTATTCATGGTTGGAAGAGCAGCCAGTCTCGTATTGAGGTCTGAGGGAATTTCGTCATATCTAGGAAAAAGTCGAAGAAGGGCACTCGCCTACTTGACAAATCAGCAAAAAGGGGCGAGAAAATCGCGGAAGCGTTATAGGCTTATAGCGAGTTGAGGTCCAAATGACGCATCGTCCCAAAGGAGACTTGGAGGAACAAATGAAGCGATGGTCGCCTTCTCCACTGCCGACGCTGTCCAAACCCCCAGACATCGTGCGGATTTTCTAGCTCAAAGTTGAAGCCTGTTGTAGCCTAGCAAACCAAGAAATCAAGAGCAAGGTTACAGTACAGCGTGACCATCTTGAGAAAACAAGCTGGGTGGAGAGTGGATGGGACTATTGGATATTAGTCCTGGGTGTATAAGGAAAGGACGCTAATGGGTAGCTGAATCTGTCAAATTGTCAATGACTGAGTTCGAACATAGTGCAGTTGGCGTCGTAGTACAGTTGGTGTCGTAGTAAGTAGCACTGAGTGGCTGTGACAGGCGTACGTGCAGAGAATACAGTATGTTATGACCTGCAGCACTGCGGTGGCCCGACTATTTTGACGAGGGTGCAAAATCGGAAAGCAGCTTGTTTGGATTTTGCCGACGCCGATTTTGCCCATTCGATGGGTGGGAACACGTGACTTGGCAAAATCCAAACAGCCTGCCTCGTATTTTGCATTCCCCGCAAAATAATCCGGCCGCAGCAGTGCAGCTGGCAACATAGGTGAATAGCTTCGATAAAGTTTCAGGGATGATGATTGTTGACATGGACATTTCACTGTGGGAACAAAAATTGAATTTCCGTTTGCGAAACAAATCTCAGGCACACATTTTCCAACCAATTCCCAACGCTAGCACACCAAGAAAGCCTACAGCCCACGCCGCTGAAGCTCGTCAGCTGAGTCAAAGCTATTGTGAAAGTTACCCAACTACGGCCCAAATCTAGTTGAGCCGACCGTGCGGAAATCAACCAAACATCGACAACTCAAATCCCAGACCTCGTTTCAACAACTCTCGTTTGGTTTGGTGCTTATGATGGAACAAAAATTGCTTTTACAAGACTACCGAATTCGAAAGGGACGCGTATTGATCTCCTGAGCTCTGAAACAGGTATGATCTCCTGTTTCTTTTCCATTCGTTCGATTTGATATCGAAGCTCAGTCGCCCGAATAAAACAACGCAGTGACTTTTGAGCCTATGTCGGCCATCTACACCCATCATTCGTATATCCAGGTCCCAAAGTCGTTCTAAAATCGGTAAAGCCGGACCACCAGCAATCAAATTCGCGACAAGTGCACGTGTATTTGTATTTTTCTTTTTGCCATGATTTAAACAAAGGTTGACACCGTTTCTTCCGTCGAAGCAGTTCACGGGCAGCATCGGAGACATGCGATACGCGCAATACAATAGAACGGCAAATATTTGTATTGTTTTAGAACGGCTACACCCCACGGAGAATATTCTGACCTTCAGATCTGAAATCTGGAAACAGGAAACAGGAGAGACTGACTTGGTCGCCCCACGCCGACCCACGGACTCGTCCTGCTTTACTCTTAATGTGGGAATCGGCAGTAAATGACTCAGAAATGACTATCAGGAATTCTCACATAGCGAATAGGCAGATTGACGCTCGTGTTATCGATGTCCGATAAAAACGACCGCGGACCGTCATCAGAGTGGTGCGTTGCGGACATCTAAATTATGCCGCATTTATGCTCAAGAAATACTGTTAGCCCGTCCTATGACTCAATCGTTGAGGAGTATCTGCAAGCAACTTTGGTGTTTTCTCGTCAGTTTTCTGTTCGAGGAAAACTTCAGGGGCATTATTTAATGGTAATCTTCGCCGCCGGATTCAACATCTTCTCCCCAGCCTCGATGCCTTATCGATTGACCACCGAGCCATGAATGACATATTATGGCTACTTAATTTAGGCGTAGCCTTCCTCGGTCTCGTTCTAGCACGTACACTTTTGTCTGAAAAAGGTTTGTCTATGAATATTTCTAACATCGAGGCAGAATCAAACCTCACCGATCATCATCGGGGTAGGGTCACAGGGGTTTACAAAAAAACTTTTTGTCGGATTTTCGTTCGAGGGTTTGGAATAAGGCATTTTTGTGCGTCCTGACTCGTCGGGCCTGGCATCTGTGGTCTTGGCTAAAATCGGTGGAAACATCTGAAGTTCAGGCAAGTGTTCTCCTTGAATTCCTATAAATTCAGCAATTCAGATTGTCTTCGCACTTCTTTATCACGAATACCAGCTACGCTAGATTCGCCAACTTTCACGGGACGAGAATTTCTTAACAGCTCCCCAGCTCAAACGGAATTTCTCTAGCCAACTTCATTCAATTCTCAGCCTTTGACCGTCTCTCTACCACCTGAAGTGATGGAAAGTACAGGTAAAGTCTTTCAGGTCCATAAAGAAGTGTCATTAATACGTTCTTGCTTTCAGAGGAAACGCCAGTCACGAAGGCAGCCACTAAGCTTGTCTATGGAAAAGTAGAAAATACAGGTATTTAATGCATCGCCAACAGTCAAGGAACGTTCTGACCAATAATTTCATAGGGATCCCTGACGACTACAAGCCCAGCGATTTAAAGATAGTTGAAACCGATCCTTCGAGGATCGATCACCCAGAAGACACAATCGTGCTTACGGCTATCCCAGCCAAGCCTGTCGACGCGCCACTCAACCCAAATGGTCACAGCCAATGGATAGTGCTCGCCCAAACAAAGCGCAAAGTTGTTGACCTGCCAGACTACCCCCAACCCATACCTCAGCCAGTTGGACCGCAAGCCTACGTCGTTAAACCCACACCTAACATGGGGCTCGGCGTGTTCGCAACTCGGGATATCAAAGCCGGCGACCTGATCTTTTCTGAGCGTCCGCTCCTCGTCAGCCCCCGGAACCTTGGGTCTTTGGGTATTCACTTGCCTGAGGGTTATGATAACAAGGCTCATCAGATGATTACGATGTTCGAATGGGAAAAACAACTCGAAATTGTGGTCGATAGGATGACTCCAGAAGACCAGTTCACGTTTAGGTCCCTTGCGAATAATCATAAAGAAGACGGAAGCGGTCCACTTCTCGGTATCGTGCGCACCAACGGCTATAGTATCTACGATCTTTACGATGGCCAAGAGCGACATCCAGAAGACGCAACGGCGTATACAGGTGTAACCAAAATCGGCTCGAGAATCAATCACAGGTATGAATTTTTTCCCTCATTTATTCGCCCTCTTCTAAATTATACTTTCCCTTTTTCAAGTTGCATGCCGAACGTTGCCCACAACTTCTCGCTTTCCTCATTCTCCTTCGAATTTACTGCGAGACGCGATATCATAGTCGGAGAACAACTCTTCTTCGCGTACTGTGCTCTCAACCAGTCTACAGCCAAACGACAGGCTGAGCTCGCCCCATACGGCATCGTATGCGACTGCGCCGCCTGCGTTAACGCGACACCTGAGACCGACGAATTTCGGGAAGGCTACGAGCAGCACATCAAGGACCGCATTCGCGAAGTCGTTCAGTTGATCTCGGCACCGCACCCCACTGAGGGTGCGCTGGACCCTGTATTGCGATTCCGGGAGATGCTGATACAAGAAGGCTTGCACGTTGCTGGCGGGTATGCGCCTCTCCTTCTTGTAATACACCAATCGTACGTGAGGTTGGGCTTACCAGAGAAGGCGAGTATCTATTTAGAGGAGTACGAAAGATACAAGCCAACGGCACAGTGATTGTTTTTGTTGGTGAACGGAGGCCCACTCGGGACGGACACGATTACTTTGTACCCCTGCTCATTTCCAATGGCTTTATGCATTAAAAATCTCTTTGATCGTTCATTTTTCGTTTCCTTTTGTTCATTAGTCAAAACCGTCTTGCTCTCTCGACAAATAAACTTCGACAACTCACGACAAGACGGGAGGCAGTGATTTCTCAACGGGGCGAAAGTTGTGGCGCAGCCAGTTGAATTTCATCTGGTCAACTGGAAGAAAGACGGCCGAGGTTCCTCAGCTCGAGTTGGTCACATACATATATTTATACAGACAGACCTATTTCATCGTCTATGACACACGACAATTTACAATTCAAAACTTTCAAGTCACTCCTTCTCAATACTCGAGCCATTGATGCTCGATGTCTGCTCTGCTACTCGCAAACGAAACAAACTTTTCCCCACGCTGTACCACTTATTCGAAACCGGAGGGTCAGTATAACTAAACCTAGATTCCGTCTCGAAGCTCATTTCAGGATCCTGGACGTTCAAACCTCTGAGTTTTCTCTGTTTGACAGCATTCCGGTGGCGGCGCCAGAATATCCAAATCACAAAAACCAGTATCGTCAATGGGATTGTTATCGCAGGAAAGAGCCACCAAAGCGGGGCAACGCCGAATTTCCCTTGGGTTCCAGATGAACTGAAAAACGCCATACTGAAGATCGCTGAAACGAATGTACCAGGAAGGAAGAACATCGTAACCGCTGCCATGCTGCAACGTAGGCTTAGGATTAGCGAGGAGGAAAATCGGAGATGGATATAACTCACGTTATCATTGAAGAGCTGTCTTCCTGAGAAGCATAAGCAATATCTTTCGTTAATATCGCAATCTTCACTTGAGTTCGACTGTCACGCTGGTTCGCGAGGCTGTATTCCAATCCAATCTTAAGGGTAGTCCGGTCTACGAGACTAGAAAGCTCGCGGATAATCCAGTTCGCCTTGGATTTCAATATTGCGAAGGATTCACGAACAGAATCCACATCGGCACTCTCTGCTCCAGCGAATTCTTCCGAGGCTAAGCCAGCGTGCTGATTTTGAACTGCAACCATATAATCCATCGTATCTTGAACCGAGTGAAGAGTGTCTTTCATAAGTCGGAACTCTCTGCCGATGTTATGAAGAAGCTTGATGTTTTGGATTTGTTCGTTCGATTCGGACTGCATTGGCTCTTCGAAGGAGGTTTGTTCCTAGGTAGAATTTTGTGAGACCGCTTGGCTACAGAGTGAGATCTAACGAATTTACGACTGCGATTAAGCTTTGACGAGGGCTCATCATTTCGCTGTTCATGCTCATTACACAGTTATCCATAAGAAAGGCGTCGATTGCAAATGGTCGGGACAGTGACAGCGGATTAGATCCTTTTGCACACTTTACCATAAGTTGCTTGGCACTTTCCGGGCATTTGTGGATGACATAGTTCGAGGCTTTCCCGCTCTGCAGACTCTGGGAGAACCACGTATAGGAAACCTTGTTCCTCATGTAGTCAGAGCAAAGCTGGTAATATCCGTCTGATAGCAGATGTTAGGAAGAATGGTTGCCAGAAAGAGTGTTAGTACAAACCAATAGAAACCTTCCTACCCTCATTGTTCTTCTTAATGAATGTAGCATTCCCGATGGTTCGATAAGTGATGACGGGAATCAAGTCCTGCAAGAATAGGATGGAAACACCAAAGTATCGATGAAGCAAAACAGCCGTCAGGTCATTCGTGGTATTCGATGGGGGATGGGATTGATTGACGCCAATTGCAGGAGGAATGAAAAGATCGTGAAGAAAACTATGGATTTCGGTTAGCATGTGACATGCCATGATTCAGGTGCTTGGAATCGTGAACGTACAATACTCGTAGCAAAGGCTCGGGGTCCTCAATCATGTTATCCTCCTGATGTCTAATGTCCTGACGAAAGTATGACCAATGAAAACGGTTTATACCAGAAGGAGATCATAATTACCAGTAGGCCGCAATACTTTTCGAAATCTTCGCACCCAATTCTTTCCATTTCTACCACCTTGCCATTGGGATATATTTCGAGTATATCCAAGGAGGTTTGGTGTGGAAAGTAGCCCGCATGGCTAGAGTATTCGTTTCCGACAACGTTCATTCGGAGCTCGAGCTCTGGATGGGATATAGACTCTAGGTACCCGTGAGCCATGGCGAAACTACCTAGCAATGAGGGCTTGAAGACGTTGAAGGCAGCAGGTAGACGCTCAATCCCAAGTACTTCAAGCTCCGTCTGTTTAAAATATGCCACGAGGACCGCTTATCGAAAGGCGTTCCGAGTCCATTCCGGTGCCAAAGTAACGAGGCTGTGCAACTGTTATTCTTAAATCATCTTCCAGAACATGAAGACACACCTTTCCCTCATAACCAGCTTCTGGTGGAATGTCTAACGCAGCCTGAACCAGGCATCGCACAGCCATAGATACGAGTCACTGGTAGGTCGTTATTGGTGAGGCGGTTATTCACGTAAGATTTACGGCACGTACCAATATCCCTATTCCCGTAATCAGACGAATGTGTTGTGATAAGTGAATGAAGGAGAAAGAGATATGAAAAACATGGGAAACATGGTCGACCGTCAATTTTAAAAGTTCAAACGGAAATTTAAAATCGAACCGTGGCGGACCTCGAACAGCAGTTCTCACGCCACGTATGGTGTATGATTTTTTTTTCTTGCAAGACCCCTCCTAATTTCTTAAATATAATAATCGACCCGTCGAATCAATATTCCAACGAGGGGCGAAGTTCCAAAGCTCTCAACCTCTCAAACAATCTGTTGAACTTGTACTCAACTTGTACTGGCTCAATGAACCTCTTGGATTGCACCATGGAAGCATCGTCGGACTTACTGCCACACATTTCTCAGAACAACGCTGGTTGAGGTGTGACGGGGACCTGTGAAAAGCGCAAATTGCGTTTATCATGCTTTATGCCCTTGCGACGATTTCTTGGCTAACACGAGGCCTGCCAGTGAGTTCGTGCTCTGGTTCTTTTCCATCTTTGGGCACGCCTTCAAGCCAGATCCTCAGCATTGTGTGTAAAGCATGTAAAGGGTGATACAGCGCTGGACAACCCTTCGACCACTTCATGGATTTTTCGTTGGGAAATCATTCTCGTGACGCTGCCCCATCTCTGACTCCAGCAGTCCACAAGGCAAGGAAAGTAAATACTCCTTGATGAATCCTTGCCGGGGAGGTCACGACGGTGAGTTTCTTGGGTCGCTTAGAGGACGTTATCCAGCAGTTCACACATATCAACGACCACAAGACGTCTCATCTGAGTGCTCGGAAAGCGCGGAGCTATTTTACGAGATGATGGAGGTTGAAAGTAAGTGTTGCAACCTTATATTCACATCGAAAAAATGCGAAAACTGGACGCCCGCTGCAGCTGTTCCAAAAGTCAATAACCCAATTCACGATGGAGAGCATTCAATGAACAATCTGGCCGAAGGAAGCATCACATATACGACTGTACCGCAAAGATGCCTCAACATACCGGACGACTCGCAAGAATACACGGAATGGGTCACATACAGCGACACTAAGAAGAAAGTACTAAAGTGTCCTGGTTTTCCGAGGGTCCCACAACCACCGGGCGTGAAGTCAGCGTCCATCTCTTGCAAGTCGGTGGAAACCACCTTCGGAGTCTTCGTAACCCGCGATATCAAAGTTGGCGAGTTTATATTCGCAGAGCGCCCCTTCCTTGTTGCTCCGCGTGCCTTGGGGTTTCCACCTGGATCTGTCGTCGGGGATTTCGACTTGAACCACATCACTCAGGTAGAATGGTACGATCTGGAGACCAAACTCGAGATTGCGGTCGATCGCATGCCAGACAGTACCAGGAAGGCATTTTTTCAGCTCTATAATTCGCATAAAGAAGACGGACCCGGACCCATCGGAGGTATCTTTTTAACAAATGCATTTGAGCTCGGTGGTTTATGCGACGGTCCTGCGGGTACTAAGGTTACAGACTGCAACGGCTATGCAGGGATTGCAAGAGTTGGATCGAGGATTAACCACAGGTACGCGCCAAATATCCACCGCTTCGAATCGCTGACCTCTCAACCACAATTCGGTCGTAGTTGCACGCCCAACACGTGTGTTACATTTGACGTGGAGTCCTTCTCTCTCCAGTTCTTCGCCGTCAAAGACTTGAAGACCGGAGACGAGCTGTTCTACAGCTACTGCAACATTTATGCACCACTTTCCGAGCGACAGGAAAGCCTCAGCCGTTACGGTATCGTCTGCACATGCCCCGTCTGTGTCAACTCCACCCCGGCATCCGAGAGCTTTCGTCGCGATTTTATTCAGCGTATCGCAAGGGTAAAGCAGGAGGTGGAGGAGTGGCAGGCTAAACCCGTTGATGGGTCTGGAGCCGCAGATTCTGCTTCGCTCATGCTTGAAAAAGAAGCTGTTCTGGCGAAGGTTTTGACGTTGCAGAAGCAGTTGGTCGAGGAAGGCTTGGACGCCAGCGACCACTATGCTGTCATCTTCAAACTACTTCACCGCCTCTATGTTCAACTTGGCAAGATGCGCAAGGCCGACCGTACATTTCAACAGATTCAACGCTACAAGGCCTTAGCTCGTCTAAATCTAGAGTAGTCTATGAACTGTGATTAATCAAAAATTTCTTTGGGAGCCGAGATGTTTGATCCTCTTTTGCTGGCTATATGTAGACCTTAATCTTAAAAAAACGTTCTTAGAGTCTCCAGGTGCCTTTTGATTCTGGACTTGATGTTACCTACATTGTACGACACTTGCGTAGAACATTGCTTCTCATTCAACAGCTTTCACAGAAATTGTCCCATTACCCTTCATTGACACAGAGCCATTCCGTTCTCTGTGATCATTTAAATTTGATAAAGAAAAGAATTTGCTTTGCTAGGTGAATCGCTGTGAAAATACACAGTTTTTTCTAGTCGGGATTCAAGCGAGTTTTGAATTCGCTGCAATATTGATTTTTCTGGCTGTCGTTGACTTGAACGCTTGAACTATCTTCAATTTTACCAGAGTAATTTCGACACCTAGTCCTTGAATCCTTTTGGATTTTTTGAATGGCGGCATCGCCTCATAGCTATAAGTAGACATCGCAGTAATGAAACCTCAACATTTATCAATACATTTCACAGCGTCTATTCTTAAAAGCCGCATAGCTCAGGTCCCTTCACGGTCAGAGCGACAGAAAGACGCAAATGGTCATTTTACTTTGATTGGAATTCGTGTGAAGGATGTACAGCAGTAATCGCAGAAGAGAATACCAGAACCAGGTGACGACGAACACTGGCAGATCAGAATCCCAGGTAAAGACTGAGAGTACGAGTAACCAGGCCAGCGTCAGGGTATCAGAAATTGCTATAACGCGATGCTTCCTCTTTGAAAGGCTTCGCCTTCTCGTGCAGACCACGCCTGTCATAGAACGTCAGAATCAAAGTAGTCAGGTTCCTGTAGTCGCTCGAGCCATGCAACCCTTCCTTTCGCATAGCCTCCCGGAGTTGCAACACAGGATCAATGACGCCCTCCCCAACGGACGATGTTACTGCCCATCGAGCGACTTTTGGCACGTAGTCCTTGATGCGCTGCTTGTATTCCTTGCGAAGCTTGTCTGTCTCTGGAGTCGCGTTGGAGCAGGCGGGGCAAGTGCACACGAATCCGTACGGTGCAAGTTCGGCCTTGCGTTCTGCTGCCGTTTGATCAGGTTCACAGTACGAGAAGAAGAGCTGCTCGCCGGCTGCGATGTCCCGCTCTGCCACGAACTGAAAAGAGAACGAGGCGAGGCTAAAGTTGTGGGTTACGTTGGACATACAACTGATATGGAAGTGAGAAGGTCGTCGCGAACAATAATCCAGGAAACTCACCTGTGGTTAATACGAGAACCGACATTGACCACCAAGGAGTAAGCTGTGGGGTTCCCAGGCAATGGTTTATCTCCATCAAAGAGGTCATCAGCACCGTAACCGTTGGTGCGGACGATGCCAAGGAGCGGTCCACTGCCGTCTTCCGTGTGATTATTCGTGAGCGACTTGAAAGCGACCTGGTTTTCCGGTGTCATCCTACCGACGGCGGTCTCGAGCTGTTTCTCCCATTCGAACATCATCATGGCCTGGTAAGTCTTCATATCAGAACCTTCCGTATACGGAATACCTAATACCCCAATATTGCGAGGGGTAACGAGGAGAGGACGCTCAGAAAAGATAAGGTCGCCAGATTTGATATCTCGCGTCGCAAACACGCCAAGACCCATGTCGGGAGTAGATTTTACTTCGTAGGATGTCGGCCCGATTGGTTTGGGCAGTGGTTTGGGGTATCCTGGCGCATTGAGAACCTTGGCTTTCGTTGGACCAAGGACGACCCATTCACTGTGGCCATCTGGGTCGAGTGGCCCGCCATATGTTCTAGAGGGAATGGTCGTCATTACGAGAGTGTGTTCGTTGTGGTCGATCTTCCCAGCATCTGTCTTTTTTAAATCGTACTGCAAAGGTTTATAGCTCTCAGGCAGCGCTAGGAGAAGTTTAGAAGCGTTGCGCAGAATCCCGTTTTGCAGCAACAGATGCCTACCTGTCGGTTCGACTTTACCGTACGGCAGTTTGTAAATCGGGTCGATACCATCCTTAACTTCAGGTTTGGATTCTAAACGCCACTCGTCATTCAGCCACTACACTGAGAAACGCCCTCAGAAACACCTACCTTCGGTTTTTGGAGCCACCAGTGGCTTATCACTAGCTGTTTGGGGAGAGGAAGGACCTGGGTATAAAGGCTCCTTTTTGACCTTCGAGCTATTGAGAAATCCACGTTTCATGATGGTTAATATTTGTGATACTAGGAGGCAAGCTAATGAAAAGAAAAGGAAGGAATGGATGCAGAATCGAGGCTGAGTATAATTTATAGATTTGCCACTCGATTGCTCTTTGTTCAGGTCACCTGTTTTTAGTCCCCGATTCAACATCAGCGATGCTTCCAAAGACAGTTTGTCGAATCGCGACGATGTCCATAGTAAGTTTAAATCTCGAACTTTGCGACAAGCTTTCGTTCAAATTTTACCAAAATTTGCTGGGATTCTTTTTGTCTTGAGAACTTTTTTTACAAAATTTTGGAAGGTTTGATAGAGAATTGAACTTGGAACGAAAGCGGTCTTGACAATTCGGCAGCATTTTGCCAACAAGCACTAACGCCGGTGCGCGGCACCTCTGAGTCAATGATTGATGAAAAGTGTACTTCATATGTAAATACATATTTTCCTAGTAAGCTGTGCTGAAAGTCGAGGCAGTTTTCGATGTATTTTCCTTCATAGTTGTGTCAACTTTCGACTGGATATCCGGGAGACCGAATTGAATAGCGGAGACCTCAGGTTTCCCAAATAACTTGAACTTGCTAGCGTTCATCTCCACGCGGTGTTGTGAGGTGCGAACGACTATCAAATTGAACCCGCTTCCGATGATAGGAATTTGCTGGAAAAGGATTCCCAACTTAATTCACGTAGAGAGATGATTCTGTAGGAAACTCACTATCCATCCAAAAATCTCAATTGCAAAAGCGCTCGGCGTCCACCACACGATGAAGTGAGGTATGGTAACCAAAGAATATAGAACGCCCGACTCGATAATGAGGCGCATGACAAAACGAACCTCTCCCGCGGACGACCAATCAGATTGTTGTTGGGCACTCTTCCAAAGATGGTAGACAATAACAACTGTAGAATCGGATAGCTAATTTATATCAATATGCTGGGAGTGACGTAAGGGTGCTTGCCAGTACAATAAAGGTTAACGATTATCGTGGTACCCCAGAAGGGTGTCAGAATTGTTCCCGGGCCAATGGTCATGTTTACTGGGGTCCATACGGTAGCAGTAGGATCAGTCTGTACCACCTGCCAATAGAGCTGGACGATCGTACAAACAAGGCCGCCGATCCAAAAGAACGAAGGGATTAAAACATTTGGCAATGACTTCCAACTCACTACCCAGCAGCGATGTATCTAAGTGGAAATAGAATTTTAGCAAATAATCAGCCAATATTCGTAGAACTCACAAGGAAAGCGTCAGTCAAGAGGACAGCTACGTTCTTCACTGTACACTGCAGAGGGGTTTTGATAAGAGCAAATGCGATTTAAAGAAGAGGACTTACAGAAAAGGCGGATGTCCATGGGAGAGGATCATTTGGATTGACGTGTATCCCTCTTTCCGCATCTCGAATAGCAACGACGCTTGAACTGACCGCCAAAGAAATGTGTATCGCCGTAAGGACAAATATAGCCAGTGTCGCGGAAAGCATAGTCTTGTTGATTCTCTTCCGAATTTTCCATCCTTCGTCCGTATATACGAGCCAACGTACACTGTAAAAGAGGGTGGAAAGGTATATCCCAAAAGTGACAGCGGCAATGAATGTAGAAATAAGCCGATCGCTGCTCGTAAGGCCTGCCATTTGAATCTCTGCTGGCGACTTGCGACTTGAAGTGGGAATGGGGGGAAAGAGGAATATCGACAGTGCCTGGTGAACGGATGTTTTAATAGCGGCAAAGGATCATTATGCTTGACATGGCATCAGGATTGCCGTGATGAACATTGATCTATTCACCTAATAGTTGTAATTACGGGTCTTTATTTTTGTGCAAGAGAACCTTCCTTTGCGATAGACTGATTCTTACTCCACACTTCTTGATATTCGTGTAAACTCGAAATCGCTCATGCTCCGATGGGTTTTATGATGACTTATTCGCGTAAAGTTTTCAACAGCACCACCTCACCAGCGAGTTCAAATCCTCTTCCGCAAGGAAGCTTACAAGTCAGATGCAGTGCTTTCATACCCGCGGCAGGTCTGTGCTTCTATGACATGAGAAAAATACTGATTTTATATACCTGAAACCGTCTTGGAAATATCGTGAGTTAAAACTTCTACTAATGTGTTGCCGAATGGGAACGAAGCTAAGTTTGAGACTCCGGTTTCCAGCCTAGCCAAGCTCAATGGTTCTGTATCTTCCTAGAAGTTGAGGTACTATGTATAGAGTAGATGAAGCACGCCATAGTGTCTCCCCATGACGAACCAGGTGTTATTATAATTTCGTCGTCAACGATTGCCATACCTTCCGACGAAATTATTGAAGAAATCAGCGCTTTCGTAGCCACCTGGCGTCTTTGGCAGGTTATGGCCACATTTTCACTGTTACACTGTCCATCCACAGTCACGACGAATTCACCAAAGACAGGAAATCGGCAACGAAATAGAACAGCCAAATAGTAATTTAGAGAGCCCAACGATCATCACGAAATAGTTTTCATCTTCGTTCGAGTCAACCTCGACAGACAGTTGCATAATCGAGCTGTTCGGATTGTGTGCGTAAGAGCAGGTTGTGGACTTTTAGACACTCTGCTAGGAAATATGGGCCAGGTTGACCTCTGAACTATGAAGAAGATACCCTACAGATGTCATCGAAAGATGGTAAACCGAGGGAAAACAACAAAGCAACATCGCGGAGGCGAGAATCCGCAGTAGGATCTGGAGTTTGATAGGTGCCGAGGCTGTTAGTTATTCCGTTTGCTGGAAGACGTATGTCGTGACACAAGAACGAGACTGACAAATTATGAACTAGAGCTGATAAACTACAAGCAAAGCATTGTCATTCGGGGACTTGACTGTCAGAGGTAAATCCAAAACTCGCCGTAACCTGCTCTCCTGTATTACAATTAGGAATATACAAATTATTTGGTGCCTCAGTTTCATGGACGAGAAATACGAGGACGACCACCAGACTTTGTCCTGAAATATCTAGACTGGCTTCTGAAATTCCTTGACAGGGCATAACTCGACAAACATGAATAATAGGCTTCAATGCACCATTTTGATTTTCATTGAGATCATAATAGTGCCAGAGCACGATGCGCACGTTGTAAACCAGACATTGATCTCCTTCAGAAACACTTTTGAGAGCGGTTAATAGAGGCGCAGACAAGGACCGCACGGAAGCAAAGAGAAAAAGCCTAAAGGTGTACGCACAGTACAAGACTTACAAGCAAGTCGTGTTCATATACCACTGGGCAAAAACTAAGGATGGTTGTTCGCAGGTCAAAGTTTTTCCGCTCTTTCGACAAGACTCCTTCCCAGTTCAACGGCAGCGTAACAGATTCCATTCCAACTCCCTTGTATGGACGCCCCATTTCCAGAAACGGAGCCCCGGCTGTGACCTCGTACCGCACCAATGAGTGTGAAAGAACCTGAATTTCAGTGGTGAACTTGAGATCAAAGTTGCCTAAGCAAGTTCCTTGGACCTGATCATTTCCTATCGTATAGAGAGCGGAAAAAACAAAGCCGGTCGTTCAGCGTTCAGCATTCCAACTCTATCTGATAGTTGAGTAGAATCGAGTTCGAGATGACTAGATGACTGCGTAAAATTTTCCACGTGTCCCGCTTGCAGGCAAGGAGGTCGGTAAAGAACACCGGAGAAAAAAACTCCACGAGAACTCCAGAAGACAAGTCAAGAATATGAGGACCGGGTAGAATATTTCGTAGGAGATTTGTGTAAGGCATCGTGGGTATTCGTGGAACAGAGATCATCAGATTGCAGAAAATCTCAGAGATGAGCATGGCACGTGGCGACAGTGACAGCGAATCAGGTGATCAAAAATAAAGACTCCGCCCAGGTTTCCTCAGTCGAAATTAGATCGTAGTTTCGTACCTAGAGTCGTTATATTGGAAAATCTCATAATTACCTTCTTCAAGGTACGTGAACATCGATAAAGTTTGAGGTGAAAGGCGATGACACACTGAACTTTGAAGGATTTTCGTAATTTGACAGAAAATAACCCTACAATACTCTCTAAGACGCAGTGACTGTCAAAACGCTGACACTGGACGGAGGCACCACATAATTGAATGTTTTCGCGGTGTTGATCGAGCTGGTTACCGGTACGAAGAGGTTGGGATTCGTTGGGGTGTTGCTCAGTGTTTCATTGGTTCCGCCCCCGCCTAGGAGTTGAAGAGTTCCTTTGGTAGCTACCGTTTTGAATGGCAGGGCAAAGGTCAAGGTAGTCGATGTCGTCGCCGTGTTAGAAATCTGCACCGCGTTCAGTGGTTGCTGTTCTGCGAAGGTTGGAACAAACGTACCTTGATAATTACTTGCCCAGCTGTGGTATTGCGGACGACGGTCCAGAAGATTGTACCAGTCTTACTAGGCAGAGTGCTTGGTAGATATTGGTCGCCTCGGTTCAAGCTGAAAAGCTGGAGAGTACCTATCAGTGAAAATTGAATCCTCAAAATTCCTTCGTTCGTACCTGCTGAACGTAGAAGCTCGTCGATTTGTATACGGAACCGGCGCTGTTCGCTGTTAGGCCTCAACTAGATACGAAAATCTAAAACTCTTACTCAAATGCGAGGAGATTTGGTGTCCATTGGTGGGTTGTGACGCTCTGTACAGAGAGCTAAGAGCTCGGCAGCAAAGTCACAGAAAAAGGTCGCTCACGCCTAAAAGTGGTGCATAAGCAGCAGCAAATCTACAGAAAAGTCAGCTTCAATAAGGAGAGTATTAAAGAAAACTGTTCCTTACACGATGTCGCTGTTGCGTTCAAGTCCAGTCATGAAGGCAGCTTCCGCAACGGCGCCTATGACGAAAGATCAAATAAACGATGCTTCTCGATTGATGTTTGGACTTACTTTCTAGGGTTGGGAAGGGGAGTCGGCCGACAGCTGGTGTCTTGGTGACAGCGTATTCTCCCTGTGTTACAACACGGCCGTATCAGAATCTGACATTGAGGCTAACAGGACAACATTACTTCGAAATATTGAGTACCGTCGCGCTGCAACAATCGTAAGATAACGGCTAGGAGAAGATATCATACGAAGTACCTTGAAACCATCGTAGTAAAATGTGTTTTGAATGAACCAGGCTGAAAGTTAGAGAAAGGAAAATCCACCTCAGCTTCATGAAATTGCAGTTGTAAATGCTGAGCTTACTTGGTGCGTCATATACATGAACGTCGTACTCCGTTGGTTTAGGAGTCAATACTGGGCTCCCTACGTTGCTAGTCGCAATGAAATCTAAAGCAAAGACAGTCGCATTAGATATAAAAAAGATTGAAGATCCTTCGACTTACGGAGAGTAGGGAACTTGGCCTTCAGGGCGGTGACCATGTCCTTCCATCGATAGACATATCTAAATTATACGATAATGTGGACCAAGAATAACAATGGCCAGAAAGATACGGACGTGGTAGAACCGAAAAAGTCTTCGTTACCAATTTCGACGTATTTGAGGGCGAAAGGTGCTGGATGGCCTAAAGACGACCTCAGGGCAGCGGCTGCACTCTTTGTTGGATCGCCAATGACGAAGTTAATCTATTCCAATCGATCCCCATCAAAAAATGAAAGGCCAGACTTTAAGGCGAAACGGCTACCTGGTCAATGGCTTGTTGGATATATGGGGCGAAGTCCGCCTCTGCGACACTTGTTCCGTTGCGCGGACTGGCACCAGTAAGTGCGTATCCTACGAGTCACGTCAGATCTGTGTATATTTAAGCAACAGACTGCTTTACCTGCCCATACAGCCATGATTGGTTGCATATTGAGATCTTCACACCAGTTAAGGTATTCCATGAGACCAAAACCACTGTTTCACGATCGTCAACGTGAAGTCCCAACGCCAGCGAACAGTAACTCACTCGGTATTTACGTATCCCCAATCCCCGAGGCGGCCTGCACGAACGTTGTCAGTGAAGAAAATTCGGCTTCAAAGCTTGAACAGGATTACCAGGTCGATTGAGCAGCGGTCCGACCTAGTACTACGATTGAATAATTCTACAGTGAATAGAATAACGGAGACTTACAGTCGCATTCCACTGCCAGCGAGCGGCGATGCTCGGTCCTTCCAAATTATTTCCACCAGGTAACCGGAAGAAAGACGGTTTCATATCAGCGAGAGCCTTGAAAAAACCATGAGACGGGAATGGTTGATGGGAATGGACCATCGGTTCGGGCATCATACCTGCGCAATATCCGCCCTCATTCCATTATCTCTGTTCTTGAACGTAGGTGGGAACAGCGACAACATGGCGAAATTAACCTGGTCTCCCGACGGTGAGGTGCCATCAACTGTGATGGCGAACGTGTTCGCGGTGGAACTTGGCGTCGTTGTCGCGGCGATCGACACCTGCACCTGCTTCCACGTCGTCTGCGAGCCTACAACTGACACTTTCTGGACGCCGAGGATCACCCCTGTTGAGCTCTGTAGGCTCGCGGAAATCGTGCCATTAAAGTTGGAGCCGGTCTGGAAGCGGTAATAAAATGACGCCTTGTATGTTGTTCCTGCAGTCACTTTGATGCCTGATAGACGATTCATACGTTGGACACAAAAAACCCCGGAGGTGAGAAACAGACATTACCTGAGAAACCGGTATTTGCGAAGCCGAGTCCAACAGCATTCCCAGCAGGGATGGTCAGTTGCAGTGAGTTCGGTAGAGCAGACGACACAGGCTTCGAGTCTGCGATGACGGCAATAGTCGCCTTAAGGGCTTTCCAACCAAGTAATGCCGCCGTTGTTCCTTTGAGCGAGAGAAACGTGGGTGCCAGCATATTAGCAAGTAGAACAGTGCTCACCTGGAGTCATCACCTGGAATGCGCGGTTTTGGAGAACTTACGATGCATAAATAGATGGTTATTAAAAATTTGGGAAATTGTGCTCACGTTCAGCGTATAAACCTCCGTCTCCGCTCTATAGTTTCTGTTTAACCGACTGTAGTAGACTGGAAGACGGGCTTACATGCTGCAATAGAAATCGTTGGTTCGTCGTTCCGATAGAAAAAAATGAGAGGTACACACGTTGATATCCTGGAAACATGTTTATTTGAAACATAAACGTATTTAGAAGCGACGGATGCTCACCTCGAACATCTGTCCCCCTTCGCGTGCACAGAACGCACCTCAGCTCTGATGAAGGAGGAAGAGTGAAAAAACTCACATAAAGTGGTCGGAATAGGGTGACTCGCCGTCGCACTGACAGTCACTGTAGTTTGCGCTACCCCAACATCCACCACCATCCCAAGTCCCGCAGACAGAACCAAAAGTAGAGAGGTGACCGTAACCATTGAAGATCACTTGAGTGGTATTGAGGCGTCGTCGAACCAAAAAAATGGATCACGTCGTTCTTATATGCTGCACACTTGTCACAGATCCAAGATCGAAGGAAACCGACCCGAGTCCGTCATGGGAGCCTCACCGCTGGATAAGAACCACGACGGCTCGGTCACTTCAGAGTGAATCTGCCAATTCTTGACATTCGCGTAGGAAGCCAACGAGAAAACGACCGAGGAAACACAGGCATGACATATTATTCCAGGGAATACCCAGGATATTTGAATGACAAGGGAGAAAAAGAAGAGGAGAACATTATGACAATGTTATGGAAATGGTTGGGAGTTAAAAAATGGCGGCCGCAGATATGTACATGTTTGGTTTGCGGTTTTCGGGCCGGGGACACGTGAGCCTTTGGAGAAGAACAGAATCAACGAATTCAACGAAGTCCTTGGATTCGAACCTGTGCGAGTGATTCGAAGTGCCGAAGGGACCGAAGACGCCAGCAAAACAAGTGGTTTTCTATCGATGCTTGCCACACCTAGCTGACGTGAACTTTGGCAACGGCATTCCTGTTTCAAAGTTGGTTGCAACATTTAAATCCAGAACAGAGAATGCAAAATTGGAAAAGAAGCTGGTGGGGGAAAATAATTAGATTCTTGCGGCGCTGACGTTCAGAGGCATGGACACGCACTAACCACCAAACGCTTTAACCTTGCAGTTGGTCTTACTTCTCATAATAAAAGCATATCTGTTCGGTGTTTTGTAAGCCACGTCGGAATGCGTGAAGTAGTAAAATCTGCGACAGCGGCGGGGAAACCATAATCTCATACGTAGGTCAGTACAGCACAAACTCATGGCATTGGGGTGAGCTGCGACTGAAGGGTTTGAAAATTTGCCAAGTGTCACATGACATTGACATGTCCATCTTGGGTATGTCAATTTCTCACGCGATCTGTTTCCCTCCAGTGAAATTTTAATTTCCCCGTGATCATCTCAGAGGATTTGTTTTCCGAGACGCACTACTAATCCGACAACCAATTTTTCTATCCAAACGGCCAGAATCTACTAATCGTCAATATCTCATCACTCTCCCTTTATTTGCTTCTGTTCTCCTGAATCTCCTCCATCTTTCGAAGTTCATCGAATTTGATCATCATGCATCCTTTCCTTGTGTTACACCCCTCCTTTTCTGTCTTATCTTTCCCGCCAACTTTATTCTTTGGTTGTGGGCGTGATTCTTTATCCTTGGCTGCGATCGCGGTATTATTTCCCCCTCTCGGCATCGTCTCCTATGGGCTTTGGACGTACCGAATTATGTCGATGTGCTGTCCGGATCGCCATCCAGGAATAATTTCTGGTTTTACATCACAAAGGCTACCAAATTAAGTTTTCCTAACATCCCATACATGTTGATCTGCCCTATACAGTGCCGCCAAACCCATCAACAAAGACTCCAAAATCAGACCTTCTGCATTGCCAGAGTATAAATGCAAGACTAGGATGGCTAAAATTTCTTTCACGAACATCAACTATTCTTCATCCATCCCAGCAGTCGAACCGCCTTCCAAAGCTTGCCCATCCTTTTTTGATCCTCGCCAATGACCTCAGTCCCATTGACACCAACTGAACTCGGGAAGATGTACGTCCTTTTGCCGGTCTGGCGGGGTAATAACAACTAAATTTCCAATCAACATTGTTAGTGCCGGACCACAGGTGAGGGCCTCTCCTCCCCATAGGCAAAATCCTGACGCAAATCAAACCCTATCAGCTCCTTGGAGAAATTCTGAATTGGGGATTCTTTGGCGTCTTATCTATGCAAGTTTGTATGTAGGAACTTTGCCTTCTATGCAAACAGTTAAGATCTTTCCAAAGTCATATACTACCTCGCATTCCCAAATGATAGGGTCGGTAACAAAGTCTTGGTGTATACGATTTATTCGTTGGACACAGCTCAAACGTTCATCTTAACGAGGAGCGCATTTCGGACCTTCGCATGGGGGTTTGGTGATCCTGCAGTGTTGGACGAGGTGGACATACTCTGGGTGTCGAATATTTTGACCGGAATCAGTACGTTTTTGCATCCCCCATATGACGTCTCCCCTGATATAGGTCTTCCTATTCGGTTAGTCGCATTTTTAGGTCAGGCTTTTTATGCGTATCGGATCGCAGTGCTCGCCCAAAAAAAACTTGTTTCGGCTTTAATTATGCTGGTACCGTAGAAGCGTCGAATTTCAGCCTGATTGTGTTTTGCTCATACTCACTCACTCGATACAGCTCGCTTTTTTTTCGCTTGCTGGTGCCATTGGAACAGGGGTAGACGCGGAAGCAAGGGGCCAGTTCAGCCGCTTGTTTGCGAAGCGCTTTTCGGTTGTTGCATGGGTGAGTCATTCCTGTTTATGTCAAGAGTCGAGACCCAATGCTATACTTCATAGATCTGGGCTGGAGGTAGTGCCGGTTGTGACGTACTTATTGCAGCGTCGATGACTTTTTACGTGAGCTAATCTCCAATATTGCGTTATTTGCTCAATTTTGAACTGCTATTTAGCTGAAACGACGTGACTCTGGGTTGGATCAGACCCACGCTCTCTTGACTCAAATTATTCAGCTAACTATCGAAACTGGCTTGGCCACAGGTACGACAGTCATTTTCGTCGGCCACATCCAACGCAAGCTCACGGTTGGTGGGTACTTACAGCTGCCGTCGTAATGCTTTCTGCCATACTCCTGTTCTTGCCTGGACACCCAAGTTACTACCTAACTAGTGTCGCCATACTTGGGAAGATCTATTCAAATTCCGTAATGGTCTCCTTCAATAGCCGCATCAAGCTTTCACCTTCTAATAGTACCCTGACACCCCCGTCTCGTGAATTTCGGAACGCATTCAAGTTCTATGGGCCGACGGCACTTCCGGAGATGTATGTTGAATCAAGTCGTTCGACTCACGGACCAGGGCGAAATATTGCTCACGAGGTTTCGTTCCCGTCCATGACTGAGGTATGGCAGGTGTGTCTGACTATCCCTGTTTTATCTTTTTACATTTTGAATGATCTCTCGCCACCAAGGCGTCCCCCGAGAACATGCTATGAGGCTGAGCGCGGGATACGACAAATAAAATATTACCAAGGATGTATGTCTGAACAGTGCCTCGTAGAATGGTAAAACTGCCGCACTTGAAGGCCTCTGCTGACTGTGTTAGACTGGTGCCTCCGTTGAGCGAGCTAGGCTTGATCTGCTAAAGCACACGACAAACTATAGAAGTGGCGGCGCAGGAAGAGAATTTAAATAGTAAGGCTAATATGTGAAAGGTTTGGGAAACTGTGGTTCGTTGTCGACAGGTGCAATAATCCGGCAGAACCAGGACACGTCCTCTGTAAGCCGGTTCGGCGGCGGTTTCCTTCCCATCCCTTCCGAAACGAATCAAATCAAAATGAATATATGCAATATGCAGGATAAGCACGACAGGTGAGAACAGAGATTCATGCAATGTAGCATGTACAAAAGCAAAGAACAAGGCGGAGGGAAATGCCCCAGCTGCGAGAGGGTATACGTGCCTGTAGGAGGCCCAATGCAGGAGTATCGATCTAGTGTCAAAAAGGATATGAGCATGGGCCCGCTCCGAATGGGGATCGCAGGTGCAAAAAGATAAGGGGCGTAGGGGCGAGACCAACGGAGGAAAAATGAACGCGCACGGCTCGTGCCATGAGCGACTCGCGAGTAGGCTGCACAAAACAAAGAAAGGTTAAGGATCGTGTACTGGCGATTGCCAATAGACACAGGGTAAAAACGGAGGAGATAGAAATAGAGCACAAGTAGATAATGCTTCCAGCGCCGCGAATGGAGACCACCGGTGCAAATTTGCAAGAGGAAAAACCCTGAGGGCGAGGTCGTGGGAAGGAGGTTCATCGCACAGGCTAAGGGTCTCCAAATCGAATGTGGGTCTTGATGGTTATACAGAGACACCAGGCGCGATAAGAGAAAAATAGATGGCAGCGGGTACTGATACAAAATCGTGCTCTGCAAGAGTCCTGGCTCGGACACAGTGATTTGAGGTTAGAACCGAGTGTGTTGGAAGTTCGGTGCTCAAGTTTCGAGTGCAAAATAGCGAATGCAAATGCATGGGTATGGGTTTTAGCCCTACGGATGGGAGAAATCGGTAGAAATGGACGAAGAGCCTGGAGACAGGAGAAGGACTGCAGGAGGAGCTGGCGCCCTTCTATCATGGTGAAGGGACATAGTTGGTGGCGAGCATCAGGGGAGCTGGAGTGCCGATCAACTTCCCGCTGCGACGACATTTGTAGGCGTAGATATCGACCAACCTCCTGACACCTTCGTCTTGTGGTTAGCTGTCCTTCGAACAATAGGAAACAGTTTGTGGAGGAGAAAATTTAGGTGCTGCTCGGTTCCAGGAACATGGGAAATTTGTCATTACGTAATCGGCTGAATGCAAGTCACGGCAACAAACGGCAAGTGTTCATTTTCACGCTCTATAGGGTTGTCAATTTTCTTTGCGTTTGTGTTGAGCACCAAGGTCATTTTCTCTTCAATTGACCCCGGTCTCTCTACTGAAAGCACGTTATCCGAACCTCGCATGACAAAAATCTTGCCCAAGCCTCGCATTCGCACTTTGAAGTTTGAAATTGAAGAACAGCTTGTCGACAAACAGACACGAATACTTCGTCAAGAACCAGTACCGATGCGACAGTAAATGCGTCAGAACGGACATCATTTCAACTCTATTTCAGGAAGGAAGGCTGTCCAAGCACGCATTTTTCTAACGTTGGCACACGAAACTTCCTTCAATCCTTTCCGGACATAAGATCACACTGATCTTTCACGAGGGTGGCCCATATAGTAACACGGCCCATTACACGAAACCCAGAAGGCATTGCGCTCGAGGATGGATAGCTAAAACCCAACAACCACAAGCAAGGTTAAGGACCCCCCCAAACAAGGGTTGAAGGCTTAGTCCAGTCTTTGGAGGGTACGTAGCCATCAAATAACAATGAGAGCCGCTTATTATTTACTTCATTTTCTTAGCTGGCTTGTCCTCCTTGCGTCAGTTGCGTAGAAGTTTTGCCCCTTCATACACGATCTGAACAACGCGATTATGCAACTGTCGATCAAGACTGATTCTGACGAAGAGGAAAATGATGAACAACATTTCTTGATGAACATTGGTTCCCTATAATATTTTGGCTGTTCTATGTCATAGGCGACTTCCTGTCATTAGCGACTTCACCTCAACTGTTTATAGTGAGTGGAGTATCCGATAAACTGCCAATTGGGTGTGGGATGCCAGGTACGTGAACTTCCTTGAAGCCTATACAAAAGCCCTGAGCCAGGTATTGGGAAACCTGAGTCTTGAGACTAACACTGTTCCCATTCGGCAAGACATTAGTAGAAGCATTAACTCACGAAGACTGTTTCAGGTATGTAAAATTAGTATTTTTCGCATGTCACAGAACCAAAGAACTGCCTCGAGTATGAGAACGTTATATTTAGTTTGCATGTTTTCTTGCGTAAGGAAGAGGATTCGAACTCGTTGTGAGTCTTCACTTTTTAAAACTTAACATTCGAATAATCAATTAATCAGGCAAGCCCATCTGAGCATGCCCCGTTTCGAGATTACCTGAGTATCGAGAAGCGTGGAGTATGAGCAATCAGTCCATCGCAAGGGTTCTCTTGCACAAAAGTCCATACAACTGCAACTTCGAGAGATCTGTGTTCATCTCCTGATGCTATGCCAAGAATAATGATCCTTTACCTCTATAAAATTCCAACCACCAGGCACTGTCGATATCTCTTTATCCCCCCACTTCACGTCGCAAGTACTTAGCCGGCAGAGACCAAATGGCGGGCCTTACCAGCTGCGATCGGCTTATTTCTATATTCACTGCCGCTGTCACTTTTGGGATATACCTTTCCACCCTCTTTTACAGTGTACGTTGGCTTGTGTACACGGACGAAGGATGGAAAATTCGAAAGAGAATCAACAAGATCATGCTTTCCGCGACACTGGCTATATTTGTCCTTACGGCGATACACATTTCTTTGGCGGTCAGTTCAAGTATCGTGGCTATTCGAGATGAGGAGAGAGGGATACACGTTAATCCAAATGATCCTCTCCCTTGGACATCCGCTTTATCTGTTAGTCTTCTTTTTTTAAATCGCATTTGCTCTTATCAAAACTCCTCTGCAGTGTACAGTTAAAAATGTGGCTGTCCTTATAACTGATGCTTTCCTTGTGAGTTCTACGATTGTTGGCTGATTATATACTAAAATTCTGTTTCCACTTAGATACATCGGTGCTGGGTAGTGAGTTGGAAGTCGCTGCCAAACGTTTTAATCCCCTCCTTCTTTTGGACCGGTGGCCTAGTTTGTACAGTCGTCCAGCTCTATTGGCAGGTCGTACAGACTGATCCTACAGCCAACGTATGGACGCCAGTAAACATGACCCTACCAGGTCCAGGGACGATTCTGACTCCCTTCTGGGGTACTACAATAATCGTGAACATTTATTGTACCGGTGAGCACCATCACATCACGCCCAGTATTTTGATCTAGAATGCCTATTCGAATACAGTGGTCATAGTCTACCATCTTTGGAAGGGCGCCCAAGGACAATTTGAAGGGCCATCTACAAGCGATATTCGCTTTGTCATGCGTGTCTTCATCGAGTCGGGTGTTTTATATTCTCTGGTCACCATACCTCACTTTATCGTGTGGTGGACACCGAGCGTCTTTGCAATTGAGATTTTCGGATGGATAGTGAGCTCCCTACGAATTCACCCGTCGTCGTGAAATTAATTGCGAAACTTCTTACAGCAACTTCCTATCATCGGAAGCGGATTCAATCTGATAGTCGTTCGGACATCTCGTCATCGTGCGGAGATGAATGCTGTCGAGTCATTTGAAAGGCCTGAGGTCTCCGTTATTCAATTCCGCAACCCGAATATCCAGTCGAATATTGTCACAAATATCAAGGAAAATTTATCAATAACTGCCTCGACTTTCGGGACCGCTTACTAGGAGATTATGTATATACAATGATATAGCCGAATGGAATAAAGATATTATTATAGGCTCATCCAAAAAAGCTCCAGTCAACTGGTGTGTGCTTCGCGATGGCAGGTCAAGCGCTGAAGACCTTCGCAAAGTATCTGTTTACGCCTTGGATGTCCTTCGCAATGCCGCCGATAAACCCATCTGGACGAACGACGACAATGGTCAACTCCCCATTCTCAATGCGGTATGCGTCGGCGGCATAACTTTTACTGTCAAAGAGGGTAAACGCATCTTTCACGACTGGTGCTGTCTCGGTTTCAGTAATGATAACGGTTTGTACGCCCGAGGATGGCCACTTCTTCATGCCCTCAGCATCGAGAAAAAACCCGTCCCGAGCAAAAATCAATACAGTGTGGAGATTCACTTTGAACAATTCGAACAAAGAAGTCTTCTTCCCATCTTTATCGACGAGGTCGGGGGCTTGAGGTGCGCGGTCGCCTGCAAGTAATGTTCCAAGACCCTCGTACCCGTCGTATGCTTGTGCTACGAGAAGTTCATGATCTACTGCCTGCGTGTCGCGTTCTTCAAGAACTATGTCGCTATAACGGTAGTTGATACCGTACATCTCTAGCGCATTGTTTCTCCAGCGGAACCATCCAGACTTTTTGTCGTCATCTTCTCCTGCAGTCTCTGTGGCGGACGGATGTCCGACAGGCGTCGCCGACTTGGGAACTGTATGCGTGTAAAGTGAGCTGGTGACCTGCAGCATGTGTGCGATAATCGGCAAACGCTCAGTATTGTAAGTACGAAGGAGAGACGACAGTGCGAGTCCTTTGATGACTAGAGCAAGCTTCCAGGATATGTTAGCCTTCCAATCCAAGGTGGAAATGATGAGCCAGTATTATTTATGTATGCGATTGAAGAACTTACCGCGTCCTGCACACTGCAGTTCAAGCCCTGAGCCCCAGTAGGAGAGTGAACGTGACCAGCATCTACAGAATATTTCTTCGGGTCGAAATTCTGTCCCGTGATTCCAATTCCGAACTTCTTGTCCTCAGGTGTGATGCATGTGATGGGACGCGCCATGATTGTAAACACACCGGGCTCCCCCCAGATATTCCAAAACTTGAAAGTATAACGATGAGCGAGCATTTTGATTAGTTTATCATATTCTCACAGCTGTGGTTAGACCGTCAATCTCGACGTCTCCCCAGACCATTCCGTCAGCGTCACGCGTTTGTCCTTGGAAAGTCAATCCAAGAAGTTTCCTAGAGGCACCTACAGGCGAGCAGCGTGAACATGGGTGAGCTGCGTTGTCCAACTTCAGTCGGGTATCTTACCTTTTGAGCCATCTGCTCCAATTAAATATAGGGCAGGAATCAGTTCTTGATCTCCGGTCGGGTTGCCGTCTTTGAATGTTGCAACAGTAGCCACGACCATAGTTTCTGTTTGTTCAATACCTACCAACCCCCTTCCGTACTCAACCACGACACCGTACTCTTCCAGGTGCTTCCTCAGTATTCCTTCCAATTGATCCTGGTTAAGGCAGACACCGTTCCCCTGAACGAATTCAAGGATTAGTTTTGTAAACTCTTTGCACATTAGTCGTTTGAATCAAATCCTTACAAATGGGCGATCGGGCCATGACCCGGTCTTTGCATATAGGTCCCAAGTTTTAACGGGGACGGTACCACCTGGAAGCTTGTATGCCCGCATGGTAGGAATTGGCGTTACCTTGCTCTGGAAGTCCTCAAGGATACCGAGCGTCTGGAAAAGTTCGCAAGTTCGAGGCTTGATAGCAATTCAGCAACGTCTGATGTACAGCTTGCTGAAATATTCCAACCTGAATACCAAATCCACGAGAACCTACATGAGGTTTCTCGACTTTATCGATGATTCGGGACGTTATGCCATTTTGCGCCAACACCAAGGCCGCAACGAGGCCGGAAGGCCCGGCGCCAGCCTAGAAGATTGATTATTTCGTTTTTCCGGTGAAATACTTGCTTAGACCTTATGCGCTACTTACTATGATCACGGCAATAGGTTCTGCCATCGCGATGTTCGTGGATGCAAGTACGAGGTCTCCTTCAAACATGCCGACATTTGTACCAAAATGGCTGACATTCCAACTACCGTTCGGGACATCCTTTTCTGCGAGAATGGATGCTGCTATATCTATTTTTGACTCCTCCTTCTATCCCCGTTCTTCGAAGTTAAGGATGACTTATGTGGGTCGAACACACCGTCATAACTAGTCACCAAAAGTCTCAAAGTGATGGGCATACACGAGGTCACTCGCAAGCGAGGGAAGGGCAATCCAAGCAGATGGCGATAAGGGTGCTTTGAGCGTCCATGATATAGCCCAAATATCTGTATGGAATCCCCTCATAAAGCAAGCATATGCATGGGAAGGGTCTCGGCACGACGACTGGAGCTACGGATGCGGAAGGACGAAGAGTGTGCAGGGGTGAAGCCGTGAAAGGCTCAACAGAGAGGCAAGCTCCAGGTCCCTAAGGCACGTAACCCAGCTCTGGCGACTGTGAAGATGCACCAAGGATGTGACCAGCAGAACCTTGGGAGGAAAACGAGCTCAGGGACATGGGTAGATGCGGTCAATCTATTGAATAGTTGGCCCATTGAACAACAGTAGGTGCCTGCGAATAGTTGTAACATGGCGGGATGCGGTGCATGGCAAAATGTTCCCTCGACCTCGATGCGGCAGGCGGGAAGAGCTGAAGCTTTTCTGTAGTCGAGGTGACGTAGCATAGATGGTGGATGGGCATCAGTGGAAATAAAGACTGGAGCGCTGTGACGGGACGATCAGCTTCCCGCGGCGCCGACGTTTGTAGGCGCAAATGTGAACTAACCTCCCGAAACCTTCATCTTGTGGTTGTTGGTCCTTATCGGAAGAATGAAGCTTCGGCAACGTAGTTTGCTGGCTGGGTGTGGCCGGGTCAGAATGCGTTGAAGTGGTCATGCAACGCGTCGAAGCACCGCGAATGTCACGTGTCAAATCTCGAGCTTACTGGGGACTGTCGAACCATGAACGTGCTGATGCAGGCAAGGTGGAGGAAGCTAGTTGATTGGTATCGTGGTGGAATTCAAGGTATACTTTCAGAAGGGACGGCAACAGGTCTTCGCCAAAGCTGAAAGAGGGTCGACGGATGCAAGTCGACGAGGAGAGGACTCCAAAGGAGGGCAAATATGTTCATCGACGACGGATCATCGTTGTCAGAGTTGGGATTTAGCATGACCTTCTGCCGAATGAGACCCTATGGGGATGCTTCCTGTTAGTTCCTTCATTATCAGTCATGACCACCTGAACAGAACCGTTCTATTGCAGTGACGTGGTATAATTGGAAGGCGGGAATTGAAGAAATGGCGAGCTGTAGGTGAGGGATCAGCTTCTGGCAGCGCTGACGTTCTGTAGCACAGGTATGGACAAACCTTCTTACAAACGGACTTCGTTGCTGGTGTTGCTCTTCGTGATGATGGCTAAGGTTGCGATTGCGGGGATAGCACAAGTTACACGTTACTGCGACACTATCTGCTGGCTGCTGGGGGACCATCACATGTGGGCCAGCACAACACGAGCTTCACATGGGCTCGCGCTGTTTGCCAGAGGTAGGTCGGATACGCCCACAAAAATGGGAGCAACACGTCGGTTAATGCTAAGCCAGCCGGCAAGCATAAATTCCGCAATACCGCGATGCACCCTGGCAGCTGGTGAACCATCATATGTGGGCCAGCACAGTGCGAGCTTCACATGGGCTTGCGCTGCTTGCCAAAGGTACGTCGGGTAGGCGCATACGCGGTCACCATTTGGCGAGTGGGAGGAAGGAGCTGTTGGCAGTGTTGACGGCGCCGAAATTTTGAACATATGTCACATGACGTATCCAACTTGGGTAGTCCAACTTCTCACGCGGTAGGATTGGGAATACTTGGGAGAAATATAAAAATCTAGAGCCTCTTCACGAAATTATGAGACCCACCCATGGAACTAGAGGTATTTAAAAAGAGCCCCGGCCAAACAAGTTTTTAAAATTTCCGAGTACCACGCTCTATTGCTCGTCAATGTCTTCTATCCGGTTCAGGTCAAGTTTCTCTTAATCTGACATTCGTGTTCGTTTCTGCCAGCATTTCTGGAAGGGTATACCCAATTAATCCGTGAATGCACCGGTGACTTTCCCAATCGAGTGTGTTGTGGATAAAGCGTCATCCTAAAAGCATGGGATCTAATAGTAGTAATACTGTCTGATACATCATGCGACCACTGGCGACTGAGCAATCTCTAACCGGCCAACAGGAATTGGGACGTGTCATTGCTTTGATTATGTATAACTATTGGCCCTAGTCTAGTCGCTCCATTTATTCCACCCTGACCCCATGGCTGACGAGCCCAAAGTCTCTCGAGTTTCCCCATTTTTCTACCCCTCTGCAGAAATCCCGTCCCCAGATCCTGTCTCCACTGCTGAACGACTTGTCCAGTATGCCAAAACTAGCTCCTTAATCCCAGCCGTGCTGGCGTCCGACATCCCAGCCTTCCTACTTCATACCGCAACGACCCACCCTTTCCACATAGACTACGTACTAAAGACAACCGAAATCCTCATTAACACTCCGTCTCTTCCTCTCATTGATCTGGGCATCGCCTTTCCTCATGCCCCTTTCGCCGAGGTGTTCCATGGGGAGTTTCGAGACTATGTAGAAGCTGCTTTGCTTGGGCCATTAGACTTTCTGATTCTAGAGGAATATACAGCAGCATCAATTCTGAGTGGGCATGCCAGGAGCATGGATCTTCTCGACACCCCACAAACTCTAGGGAGTTTAGCAGAAGGTCTCGCATTTCTCGACGAAGTTGTGTATAATTATCAAGGCAATTTGGCCGAGATCGCGGCCATCGGTGCTTGCCTCCAACTCTTGGGCAGCGCATTTTCGCTTGTTAAGGCGCAGCCAACCAGATTCTCCAAGGAAAAGATATTAGGCGCGTTGGATCGCCTTCAATTTCAATCCAATCAGAATGAGGTTTTGATTAATGTTAGTCACTGCAGGACAAATCAAAATTAGGAAAAACACTGACCTGCACAAAGTTCACTAAGGAATGCTTGCAAAAGGAAACTCTCGTCGATCTAACTAGTGAGGAAATTATGGAGGGTCTCAAATCCATCGGTTGGCAGCAAAGCAGTCGAAAACGATAGCTCGGCTGCTGGAGATGTCGACAGCGATGAGTTGTAATCCAGGGACCAGAGCACGCGACCAAGTAAGATTATTTATACTAGTGCTTTGGTCCCCACTCTCCAGCAGATTCCGCGTCTCAGAATCAAGTAATGGGGTGATACAGAGCGACTGCTCGATGTCTATAGTCAGAGCATTACAAGTAAAACGGCACTATAGTACTTGATAAATTACAGGTAACAAAAAGAAAAGTTCGATAATTCACGAGACACCCTCATTTATCTATGCCGCATCTCTCTGGCGAGTCTCCAACACAGCACGAACGCGAACGACGCAGCAACCCCGCCAAGCCTAGATATAGTAGGAACACAAGGATGAGCGCAGGGTATGTCACAGCAAGAGCGGTCTGCTTACCGGAAGACATAAACAATCGAGTTCGACGGCTTGCCCCCTGACTCAACTACATCCCCAGCCCGCTCAATCAGCTTGCCCACGATCTCGGGCCCCCTCGAAATCACTGCAGCTGTAGCGTTCCCCACCAGTGCCACCGTGCCGTTCACCACCGCCCCGGGACCAGGAGCCACCGGCGCGCGGTGAGCAGGCAGTGCAGGCTTTTCAGGATCGAAGATTGCGAAGAGTATAGCGGAGAAACCTGTAACAAGAAACTGGGGGATGACGATAAAAATGTTGTGGATGCCCTGTCAAACCCGTCAGGATCAGAGATAGGAAAAAATAACAGTGCGGTGGGCCTACCAAAATGATCCCGGCTTTCGCGCTCAAAGTGCCGGCTGTGCTCCCACTTTCCGCGCTGCCGTTACGATCTCTAGGGCCCGGCACAATCTCGTACCCGTCCTCATCCTCATCGCCGGTTGCCCCACGTACGTCAATCCGACTCAGCTGCGCCCCGGAATTACTGAGGACCCGTCTCCTCTCCTCCCGAGCCGCTTCTTCACCCTCGTCCTCATCCCCGTCCTCAGGGTCGGAGTCCTCGCCAGGAAGGAACACTTCGCGCTCGTTGTCAATGTCGATGTCGCCGCTCGCCCGCGGTCGTGGTCGTGTGCGGGTGTCGGCAAGACGGATAGTTCCAGCTTCTTCTGTTGTATATGTCGCGGGTTCGGTTAGTATGGCCTCTGCTAACTTTGTAAAGGTAATTGGTAAGAAAATAGGACTCATGGTGGCAAGGGAGGGTGTACTTACCAATGAGAACGGAGCCCATTGAGTTATGGCCCAGGAGAAGCCAGTGATGGTGATAATTAAAGTCGCCCCGAAAACGCTATCCGTAAAGCTGATGGGTGTCAGTGAGTATGAAAGCGTAACTAGACGACCCGATTGAACCCACAAAGTCGCGAACATACAGGCAGCAAACACCAAATGGCTGGTAGCCCATACCGCGGCGAGGTGAACCTGCAGTGCACTCGGCACCCGACATGCTCGCTCCCACCACGTCTCGTCATTGCCCGACAGTCGAGATCGGGCACTGCCAGATGCTTCCGCTACGAAGAGTGGTAGTGTGAGGTTTACGAAAAGAGACAACAGGGCAGAATAAAAGAGAGCCCGAGAGCCTAATCGTGTAGCCTCCGCGTCAAGAAGGGCATCTTCGTCGGCGTTGCTCGCTGGCGAAGTGGAGATCTTGTAGAGGTCACCTATGTAGATTGTGGTGTAGAAGAGAACGGGGAACCAGGCTATCCATGCACTAGGACCTGTGAGCCGAGGGCTGAGAAGGGGCCAAGACTTCGACGTACAAGAATTGGATAATGAACTACCGAGAATTCCATGAGTAAAGAGGTAACAAAACACCAGAAATGTACTCACAATTTGGCGAATGACTCGCGGCAGAGTACGCATGTTGCTCCAGATATCTTTGGTTTCCTGGACGAACGACTTTCGGTTCACCTTGCTGATAAGGCAGGAAATTAGCATCGACGCCATGCGTAACATGTCAGGATCACTCACCCTTCTGGTGTGAGTGTCTTAAGTAGAACTTTCTCTTTGACAAGGCCGGCCATCAGTGCATGACCACAGAAAAGGAGCAGCGAAACCACAACGGAGAGGACTTGAAGCTGAGACTTGCCGAGGAAAGGAAGAAGGTTGGGGAGGTTGATATTTCCACTACGAAACGATGTCAGTCAAGCGAATGCTCGACAAGAAACTGGGGACTGACATAAAGAAACCAGCAACGGCTCCAACACCTAGCATCCGAGCAGCCCATGCGTTACCAGCAGCTTGTTCCGAAGAAGGTAAAGTATCAACGATGAGGGCACGGTCAACAGCCTGCACTGGAACGACGATTAACATTTACAATCTAAATAACAAGGTACGAGTCTCACCAGCATTAATAGAGAAATCTATCAGGAATATGGATAGGACAGCGAGAGCGATTGTGAGTTTGTCATTCTACGTGGATTTGGGTTGGGGTCAGTAGGACGCATTGAATGGGAAACAACGCGTACAGAGTTATTATTCCACCCCGTAAAGATTGACGCGACTGGACGTGTGAAGCCTAATAAAAGCATAGCGGTAATGCAGATAACTGTTCCGAGCATCATATATGGTCGCCGCCGACCAAATCGCGAAGTGCTGTTATCAGCGAGAACACCTTAACTCCCAGTAAGAGGAAATAAATAACATCCCATAGACTCAGAAACTCACCAATAAGTGGCTGCATGATAAGACCAGAAAGTGGGCCCGCGATGAACACGACCGCCACGTTCGATTTTGATAATCCCAAAGAAAGCAGGTACGGCGAAGCTAAAGCTTGAGCGGTAAGCAGACAGAGAACACGACAAGGTATCGTAACGCACCATACGACATCTCAACGCTCCAGAAGATTTGCACTCCTAGCAAGCCAACTGTTATTGTTGGGAGGTGTGCCCATGTGGGGCCAAGGATCCTTGATACGCCTTTGAAGGTCTGCTGCTGGTCGTCATGGCCCTCTTCTGGTGCCAGAGGCAGCGAAGAGAAACCTGTCATTGAGCCAGCTTGTGTTCTGGAAGACTTTTTCGCGGTGGCCGCAGAGGGGATTGTGGGTCGTTTGTCGTCGTTAGTGACAGCGAAGGCAATGTTTGGCGCGGATCACGTGCTTGACACTATGAGTGTGACGCGTTAGGATTTCCCGCTGTATCTTGAGTCGCAAACTTTCTGGCCGGCGCTTGAAGACATGAGGTCCTTCACCTTTAGGTGACCAAAAACGAAAGCAGTGTTCTCTAGTTTCAGGCGTCTTTAATTGCACCAGGTATCGAACATTTTTTCTCTGCCTTTCCCAAGCCTTTCCCTAACTTCTAAGAAGTTCTGCAACTTCTTCTGCTGCTATGTAGCCTACGGTTGCGACAGCACATAAAACACTGTCTTCCGCCAATGAATGACGATGTCCAATAAATTAAAAATGCTTTTGTTCATTTTAATGCCAGTTACCTCAAAATGGGCCTAAATCGGCTATCCCTCGTTCAGTCGGAGCTCCACAAAGCCTTGTGTAATTAGAAGTCGACTAGTCACAGCCAGGGGGCTACCGTCGGGGATTGCCGAACCCCGACTTCAAACGAATCCTCATCGACGTTTCTCTTGGGGTCCTGTCTAAAATAGGTGGTGCCATCAGTCCTAACTGGTCCTAACCGTTGAGGTGTCGTCGTTTTCGCAGTGTGTCGTCCCTCATGATCTAACCTGCACCGACACCTGAGTATTTTCATTGGCGTATTTCAATCTATAGATCATTGTGCAGACTTTTGGAAGCGCTACTTAAGTATTTTCAGTACCATACGAGCGACATGCTTGCATCAAATCTTTGTGGTGATGACTGGTTCCAATTTCTCTTTTCCCTACTCATCTCTGATCCACCAACACATTTATACATTCAAAAATCGACGCTACAATACTTAAATTGACAAACGAGAACCGTAAGGTGAGTCTTATGTGAACGATGTTGGGTGGCTAGAAGCGAACCAATGGGCCGCGGAAACAAGACTCGGAGTCCGAAAGATGCGCCCTTCCAGTTGAGCATAAAATGAACTCCTTTCAAGTACATGTCGACTCTATTTTTTGTAAGACACAGGATCTGAAGAATAGTGTTGGAATAGTGAAGATAATTTCAGACCTTGACCGCGACAGGCAAGCGACAGGGAAGGCTGGCGAAGACACGACTGATGGCACCACCTATTTTAGACAGGACCCCAAGAGAAACGTCGACGAGGATTCGTTTGAAGTCGGGGTTCGGCAATCCCCGACGGTAGCCCCCTGGTCACAGCTCCCACACATTGCATCGCATCGGACACAAACTCTTAACTTCTCAGAGTCCAACGTAAATTACTTCCGATGCTTGTGTAGCATATCAAGAACATATCCGGAGCAGTAATTAATTCTGAAGAGCAGATGCAATTGATTAAGCCACGACATACCTTGCATGGGCACCGACTTGGGTGGAGTTCAAGTGGAGTTTTAATCTCAATTCAATCAAACAAAATCCTAACACCCGCGGCATATCATCCTTGCACCGGAGCAGCGGTAGCGATGAAGTCAGGTAAGAGAGGGTAGAGATACTTTGCATGTTCACCATCCCTAAATTATAATTCAGAAATTAGCATACAAACAAATAAGTTTGACCATGCATCTGGTAAACTCCCTATCTTCCTTTGATGCGACGTTGTATTGAGTTTTATCTTTGCTCCTTGGATAGTAGCGCACACGGTCGAGGCAGGGATTTACCTGCTTTTCTAGGTAGTAATTCCTGACAACCTCTTAAAAATTCACGACTACAGCCCCTGGCGGAAGCTGGATAATGGAAGGGAAAAGTAAATGGTGGTTGAAAAGAAAGCTCCAACCGTGAGTAAGCCTCAGTAAGGTCTAAAAATCGGTTATTACTGTATTTGAGATTGAAGATTACGAGGATTTCTTGTGATTGATTAGTCTATATCTACTGGAAAGGACACAGGTGTTGATATTCAAATGAGGCAGCCAACTACGAATTTTATCTCGGTTTGTGGTCATTCGAGTTTTCGTCATTGTCTTCCACTCTACCCACAGCCTTGAAAAACAATCGCTTTGTTGATGGAAGTAATGACATTGAGTTGTTCTACTTCCGAGCAGGCTTAAACAAGTACTGACCCACTGGTAATGCTTTATGAGATTAGCATATGTAGGTGGCAGTTGTGAAGCAATATTGGATGCTTCTGTAAAAGTGCCCACTCCCTTTCGCTGATCTTTCGATCACTCAACCATCGAAAACACAGCCATAGATTATTCAAGTCTCTAGGAAGGTCAGACGACCCCATGTTCAAATACTGGGTCAAACGTGACCTCGGTCATCTTACTGACATGGACTGAAATCTGGCCAGAGTGATCAAAAGAGAAGAAATCACTTCTTACTGAGCTTTGCTACTTACCTCGGTACTGCCCTGACCAAATTTTGTCCTGCGGGAGTGCGCAGAATGAACCCCAGATATAGATGGTTTGCGAAGAGTCCTACGTCCATTCAGGCTATCAAAGGCAGTTTAAATCAAGTTATGAAACAAGAGGCCTTTCTGAGCTCACGAAGCCAGTAGAGAATTTGCATACACTGAAAACAACGGCACGGGTGACGACGTGAAAAAACTCAAAATACAAACAACTTACCCCTTGCCATCACCTCATAAAATCCTAGCCAGATGACTTAAATGTGCGGAGATCAATTTAATTTCATGGAGACCGACAGGACTCTGACACTCACAGTTGCGGGGCATTACCACATACTTTTGCGTACAGTTAATTGTAGGTGATTCCGGAGAGGAGTTAACTCACGCAAACCAAGACCACTGATGCGGTAAAACTTGTCAGAATACCTGTTTCTAAAGAAAGAAGCGTCAATTATGCTGGCCTCAGAATGATGTGAATAACTCACCAATTGTCCACAGAGTTATCTTGTCAACCATAAACGAAGTCCTACTCGAGGATGTTAGCCGAATTCGAGAAGATAAAGGAGATTAAATCCTTCACATAGGATTTATTCTGGTATTTCTCGTTTTCAGATAATATGACAGTGATACGGCAATGGTCATATCGACTGCCAAGCCCACAGCCAAGGTAAGGATGACCAGCCATTTCCATTGCATGGCGAAAGGGATTACCGCAGGCGTTTTTAGAGCCTCAGACATCGCCAAAAAGGTGGTGCCGAGCCGAACTGACGACAGGGTCCAGCATACAACCGGAATAAACAACTTCGCGCTAACAACTCGAATGCGGTCTGCAAAGAAGATCTGGCAAAATAAGTTTAAATATCCACACAGAGAATTCACTGAATACCTGAGCTAGGGTGCTAATGATTCCGCTAAGTCCTATTGCCACATTGAAGGCGGTGGGAGTGTTCAACAGGAACTTGGGATTGCCGTATCCAATGACCGCGAAGAAATAGACAGTGTAGCAGAGGCAACCGCAATGGGAAAGCTCGCAAAACCTTCAAAAAGGCATTATTTGATTTTCAGGTGTATGTCATGAAATGAGACTTACCACAACAAGGCTACCTGCGAAATAAAGCCATCAATGACCTGGAGCTTAACTAAGCTAAGATTTGACATACCAACGCCTTCAGGTAGAGTCGGTCTCTAGGAAAATGAGAGAAATAAATGTAGGCCTGAGTTGTTGAAATTCCAAATAGACAACAAGAAGGGAGGAGTCCGACTAACAGCGCTCCCAGAGTGGGATGGACATTGTATATTGGCGTTACCATTGGGTAGCTGAATATGGCATCATGGATGGGTCGGTTTATATTGGATTCCCAGATAAGCGGCACATGGATTGAAAACAACAATAATAGCCAAGATCAAGATAAGTCTGATTCTGAAGATGCTCAGCATACCCAAGGGGAATATTATCAGCGCCTGAAGGCGAAACCGGGTAACATCAACCATCACACGGTGGTTTTCAGGTAGGACACGCACAAGGGCCAAAATCTACAAAAGGCAGAATGTGAAGATGAATTTAATCACATCAGGTCGATGTAGCAGCCTACCATATTGCTTGATGTTAGATTTTCCTTTCGTCCTGAGCGTCTTGGTGTTATTCGGAAGAAGCTGTGTTTTGTGGGTGTCAGAACATCAGACAAGAGATCACATTTATTATTGAACGAAGATGATCAGGGTGATGATATCTGTGATTCATAATCGGTCGCTCTTATCGAAGAGTAGACCAGGTACGCAAGGCAATATGGTCATCTGCATAACCGTATGTTCCGAAGTTCGCTTTCAGTGAATTCGAAAACGTGGCACTGCGGACTCAGTGCGGAGGTCCAAGACGTCCAAGTTCAACACAGAAATTCATACTCCGCCAGACGCTCCCTTTTCACCTCGCCCCACAGCAGCAAACAAACGCCACAGACAAAAAACAACGCCACCGACAAAAAAGCAGACTTGATGCACCAGTACCGCCGAAGATGTCTAGCTACTGATCAACGACCACAACCGCAGAAAACAGGATCATTGATCAGGTGTGTGAAAGATTTCCCCCGGTAATCGCAAAGCGACATACAAATACGCAAGAAAGTCCCGTTCCATTTCCATCATGGAGTTGTTCAATGCATCGAACACCCTTGGCGCGTTGCTGGTAGGGACCCTCGTCTCCTCCTCACTCTTCGGAATTGTTATCGTGCAGACCTACATTTACTACACGCGTTTTCCAGACGATAGAGCGAACTTAAAGTTAATGGTAGGTCCCAAAAATCAACCAATTTCCCTTCAAACTCAGTGTCTTACCTCCATTTGCGGGCAGGTGCTGGTTGTATGGCAAGCAGTTCATTTTTTAGGGCTTACGCTTATTGTAACTTCCTATCCAAGGCTCTGCGAATTCGGACAATGCCTCTGCATATGCCATGCGCTCTATTTTATGTCGATCAACAGTTATGGCGATCCGAGCGTTTTCTTAAACCCCCCTAAGTCGCTTAATATTGCAATTGGCTTCAGCGGAATCATTGGACCTGTGGTTCAGGTATGTTTTCACTGGTTCAAACTTATTAAATTTATCTCAATCTTCTGCAGATATTTTTTGCCGAACGGGTCCGTATCGTCAGCAAGCGAGCTTTCATCCCATTTGTCTGTTGGGTAATGTCTCTTTTACGATGTGTCCTGACCTTCTTGTCACTGGGAGATTCTTGGACAATGGTTTCACTTCGCCAGTATGAAACTCAATGGAAATGGCTCATCTGCACCAACCTCGGCGTGGGGGCAGGGATAGACTTGATCGTCGCAGCCACTCTATCCTACTACTTGAAAAAATACAGGTCGAATTCGCAGAAAATGTGAGCCAGCCTCAAAAAAAACAGTTGAATTGGGGCCCTAAACCCATTCATTTTAACCAGAACTTCATTTCCAGTGGATAAAATACTTGCATGGACGATTCGTGAGCTTTCTCGAATTATGATCTTCGTAGACCTCTAAATGTCTCTGCAGAAAGTGGCTTGGTAACCAGTCTCACTGGACTTGCCATGCTAATATGTGCAAGTACCTTTTATTAACGCATCAGGTCCATTACCAATAGTTAACACTGAAATAGTTTTTGGTTATGCCCCAGAATTGTAGGTTTCCCGTAACACCAATTTCCTCTATAATTAATACGCGAATTGCACAGATGTTTGGATAGCCATCTTTACGCTTATAACCAGGAGTAAGTCACGTACTCTGTAAAATGACCTGCTCGTTGATATTTCCCAGGTTTCTCCTGCGCATTATTGGCTTCGTAGGCTCACATTTGACAATTTTCATCTGACCAAGCTTTAAATCGTCTTCCCAGGCTTAACGGACGAAAGATGTCCTATAAACCCGGTATCATTAACTTGCAACAAATTACAGACCCGTCGTCCCAAAATCTACAGGTAAGTGATCCGTGTGTCTGCAAACGCAGTCTTACACATTTCCAGAGCGCATCTTCGAATGATGACGCAATCCATTTTTCTATTTTAAAGGAAAAGGATACAATCGCAAATAATCAAATAGAGAACGACGAGAAACCCTTTGTATCAGAGTGTTAATATGGATTTATTTTACTTGGTATGGCTTTTAGAATGTAGAAAGTTAGCTTTTTGAATGACCGGGATTTGGTTTGGAACTGAGATAAGCGAGGATTCCGGAAGATCCCATCATGTCGAACGCCCGCTTTGCCACTAGACTTTCGATTTTAAATGTTGACAAAAAGGATTTATCTACGAAACACCATCTGGTTCGAGTAATGCACATTTGAAGTAACCGTCAATGGCGCGATTTTACCAAATACTGGATCACTAAACGATCCCATATTTAAATACTGGGTCTGCCTGGACTTCAATCTTTCTCGTCACACGTACAGCAATCCGAGGTGGCTGAGCGACCAACTAGAATCAGATTCCCTGATAAAACAAATAAATGAACAATTAGGCGTGCCTGGGTGCCAGTGGCTGACGCGAAATGATCTTGTGCAGGGTGCCAATCCGAGGCTTTTCTCTCGCGCAGGAGGGCCCGTCCGTTGAGTCTTAATGAGTATCGACAATTTCATGAGTGATAGAGCCCTAAATTAATATGCACACTCACGAAGCAAGCAACGAATTGGAAAAAACTGGGGCTAGGTTAGTACACAGGCGTGGTATCCAATTCAGAATGTTATGCTTACTTCTGGCTAGCACTACCAGTATTCCCATCCAAACGACTGAATTCGCAGTCTAAGAGAGAAAACAGAGAGATCTAGAATCGAAAATGCTCACAGTTATGAGGCATCAACAAAAATTATGTATCGGAGTATAATCAGTGCTTATCCTGAGAAGTTGCATTTCGTGCCTCACACACAATAAGATGAACAGGCCAGTCAGGCTAGTAATTAGTCCGGTTTCTACAAAATTATTCCGTGAGATTCATCCCGCTATTCCTGATTTCAGAAGTCACTCACGGATGGTCCAGGCGATAAGCTTGTCAATGACAAACGAGGTGCTGCACATGGATCGTCAACCTTGCTCGTCTTAAGGAAGGTTAATCGTAAGCATACCTCCTGTGACCAGTAGGTTTAGAAGCCTTTAAATAATAAGACAACGAAATGGCTATAATTATATCAACTCCAGCGCCCATCGCCAAGATGGAAATACACAGCCATTTAAATTCACGCTGAAGTATGAGAATCGGCCTATTCCAAACCTTGGACGTTCCGAAGAAAGTTAAAACACATCGAGTTATTGATACAGTCCAGCATATGAGTGGAAAAAAGAGTTTCCGGCTGATGGTGCGGATGCGCTCTATGAAAAAGAACTGTGAGCGATTGAGCTTCTACGGGATACATATGGGAGAAAAAAAGTACCTGAACTATAGAACTGATGACAGCGCTCAGCGAAATTGCCACGTCAAAGGACCTCGGGAGCGTTGCGAGAGTGCTCGGATTGCCGTAGCCTTTGATAACCAAGGAATAGAAGGATTGGCATATGCAAATGAAATGAACAAGTTCAAAGATCCTTTCGAAGAGATAATTCGTTATTATTTGCTATTCGCATGAAGTGTCGCTTACCAGACAACGATAACCTATGGTCTCGATTACATTAGAGGTTTTAGAAATTCCTGTAGCACCCACCAGTAATTTGATACGGAACGCGTCGCTGGAGAACTGGGTATAGTATGTGTATACTTGCGCGGTGACGACGCCGAAAAGACAGCATGACACGAACAGACCGACTAAGATCGCCCCCAGGGTCCCGTGAACATCGAACGAGAAAGATTGGGATTCCATGACCGTATCGCGAAGATGGTATGAGCTGGGTATTTGTAGAGGCGGATGAGGCATTGCTCACAACCTCCTCATCAAGAGGCGATGAAAAATGGAGGGTGTAACCATCGATCAAAAAATTTACTGGTCGTAAGTGGAACTGGGCTTGAGACTTGTTATCTGTAAAGAAGGAAAGTGCCGATGCTAAAAGAGGCCCATCAGGATGCTGATCACGGAATGTAGGTCTTATAAAAAACCGAAACTGGTGATTGCCAACACGAAAAATGTCGTATCAGAAGATGAATGGAAGCCCATTTGACATCACCACCCAGAATCGATCTGTGTTAATGGTGCCATATCTTTCCCTTGCGGTCTCTCATACTTCCAAGGATGACTAGGACAATAATGGCGCGGACAATTTAGCTCCTCAACTCAGCCTCACAGCTGGTTGTCTCGAGTGCTTAAGAAATAGAGTGTAGTTTCTTCGATTTTGTGATAGGTATAGATGACGTGCGAACGTGGAGGGCAGATGCAGGGTTAAGTACGGGAATCACTCAACGTCGATTGGAACAACAGTATGCCGCTGCTGTTGCTGTGCTGCGGACCCCTGGAGCATTCGTGAGGTCGATCACTATTGAGGCGTCAATGGGTGGTGGGCTGTCGGAGCAGGAAGAACGAGATGAGTATTTTGACTCATTTCGCAACGTATCTGCGGGTCTCCCTCCCCAGGTCTCCTCCCACAATCCCTCTCCTGCGTCTCACACGACTCCGTCAGAACATCAGCCGACAGCCCTCAACATATGGGGGGCTCACGACGTGGGGCACGACGTTGTTTGGGCTTGAAGGACTTATAGGATTAAATAACTTAGCAAGATAACAATTAAATAACACAGGAATACTTACACAATGGGTTCTTTAGGCCTTGAAGCTTGAAGAAAGGGTGGTGGTTCTGTCTTCCGAATCGCGGTTTTGTAGGTGACGCAGGTGCTGGTGCAGCCATTGTCGATGTGGATCACGCCGACGAGTGAGCGAGGTAGAAGGCACCAGCGGCGGCGGAAAGAGAGGAAATGTGAGAAAGGCGTCTTGTCATCGGGGCGCCCGTGCTTGCCGTCGTAGTATTGGTTCTGTTTGCAGTTGCAACAGTTGTCGAAGTTGACAACCAAACCGTCGGAGGCTAGGAAGTGACGCCTAGAAGACAACCTAAGGATCGACGTCAGTCGACTTGGCAGAGCGAGAAAAAAGGGTGCAGACATCCTTGAACCCTCAAGGCCTCAAGCTCGATGCCATTTGAGAAGGCAGACCGTAGGAAGACATTGATCAAATCCGGTGTGTGGGGGAGCTTGAGAGATTGGGGGAAAATGAGGAGGGGCAGTTGGTGATAGGGGACTACGTACCTGCTGTTCGCGTCTCTGCATTACTGGTATCGCATGGCGGTCAATTTCTTGCCATTTCTTGGGTCGAGGCGTCAAGGCAGTTTGTGACGACGGGTTTGGCGGAGCCCTAAATGGTAAACCTAGAAAGGTTCTACATCACGTGATTGTCGGGCGGGATCGCTGAAACGATTTCAAAGTTCAAGCGGTCCAACACTCGCTCCTCACCGAGTCACCGCGATCTGACCTCCTGCCTTCGACTAACTTGATATTTTTTGTTTCTTCTAAATTCCTCAACTAACTAAGATTTTAGATTTGAGGTACGTAGGCCTACTTTTTACTCGTCCTTCTCATTTTAGGTCCTACACACCCAATCACATCGTGGGTTCTCGCTATGGGCCAATATAATAGATGGGATACTGAGCCGCCCGTGCACCACTTATCAGGCTCTTGCAAGCTCCGCCACTTCGACGCTTTCAGCCACGATGATGCAGGGCAGTAGCGTTACTGAAGCTGCCGCTCAAACATGGTTGCAGCGACGACACGAAGTGGCAGCCGTACCGCAGTCGCTTGAACACAGCATTGCCAAGTCGTCGAAGGGGGACTGGAGCATCAGCGCCGATGCCGATGCCGCTAATGCTCGAACACAGTTCGGGTACGAGGAAGGGAGGTTTTCGTCTCCCTCGTCTATCCTCATCGATTCGCCTTTCTCTCGTCCGAGTCTCCGTGCACGCCTCGCTAGGCTTTGCCCTTCGCTCCTTCTGTTCCTTCCCGGGAATTCCGAGAGGACAGAACACTTCCCCTCATCACCCATCACTCATGGCCTAATTTGACCTGGAGAGGGATACCCGCCTGGTGCGTCTCGAAACGAGTCATATTTTGACTCGTCTCGCTGTTCAACTCCGTCATGTTATAATGTTACCCACCCGCTTTCAAGTCTTCGCCGACATGAACAGCTTGCGCCACCAGCTCCCTTCGCAAACGCCCTGATGTTTGCCATTGTGCCCACCAACCCTCACATTCGTCAACCCTCCGTTCGGTGACCCTCGTGTTCACCGACTGACGACGAAGGGAGGAAGGTGGTGATAGCCAGAGTTGTACTCCACAAGTCAACGAGCGTGAACTGCACCCTTTTACAGTTCACACTCGTTGGCGCTTTTTGCTTATAGTTTTAGTTTGAATATACACAAATTTAATTTTGCATGTTTTACATATTCACAAAAACAGAATTTGAGGGGATGCCGCAAACTACACTGGAAAAACTGCACACTCAAAGCCCCTTCAAACGGTTTATCAGGCTAAGTATCACATTTATTTTTTACGACCCTTCATTGAACAAACGCTTCTCTAAGAACAAGTTGGCCCGCAACACCGCCTGACACTGCACAAGCGCCAGGACCTGTCAAACTAGCCTTCCACATCTCCAGAGCCGAGCTGACACTCAACAGCAACGCCTGCACGCACTTCAAAAGCTCCATTCCTCGCGCCGCTTCTTCATCCTAAGGACGAAGCCCTGCAACGATGACTTCACATTCGCTGGAGCAGTTGCTTGTGCAGGGACCACCACCGATGGAGACGAAGATGATAAGAGTGATGACGTCGACGCCGAACGAGCTTTGGTTGATCCAAGTGCAGCCATTGACGAGGGGAGTAGTATTGGGGGTCTTGAGGCCGGAGAGCAAGCAGCCTTGGGGATTGGGGTGTGATCGAGAGGGGAAAGATGTCCTCGACGGCGACGGAGAGGGGCTAGCGACGTCGATCTCGATGGTGGAATTCTGAGCTGAGAATCGTCTTGAGGTGGGGCTGCGGGTGGGGTCGAGGGCGGTTGAGGAGATGGAAGGCGGAGACGCTTCTTTAACGGCTGAAGCAGCAGACGAAGCAACTGCGACAAGAGGAGGAGGCTCGGACGTCGGGTCCTCCACGAGAATTGATACGGACTTTGGGCTAGTCAACGGGAACGACGCCCTAGCTTCCTTGAGCAGTTGCCAACCCTCTCCAACCTGAGGTTCCGCCCACCCTCATCTCAACATTCTCGGCTAGCGCCCGCCCTGGCTCCGAAGATACGATATGGCTGGTCGGGGCATTGCTCGTGTTGACGGCACAGCTCCACGATATCCGCGTCCCCCGTCCCGGGTAGGTCAGTATGGAGAAGATACCCCGTCAATCTGAGGCGATTTCAACGTCGAGTTCGACGATGGTGCTAGAAATCCCACTCCAGATGCTTGAGACAGGGAACGGGCTGGCGGGCTAGGTGATTTGCATGATGGGGCAGCATCAACAGGTCGAATTGGCGTCCAGATCTCCTTGAGCGATTGAAGCTGTGGCTGGGGTTCTAGCTTGCACTGCTATTCAATATCGGAGTTGGAAGAAGATGCTGCTGAGAGAGGGAGCTGGACCGCAGGAGGGAAGGCAGTCACGACCTGCTTCGCTGGTTGGATTTCCTGCTCCGGGGCTAACGGTGGAGGAGCTGTAAAAGTTCCCCGTGAAGAAGGCGGTGTTGAAGGTTCGCAGGTCTGCGAGTTTAATGTTGAGGACAGCAGCGAGAGGTTTGTGAACGAATTCAACGGCGATGTGCCAGTCACTTGACAAGGACGTAGGTGCTGGAAGGTGAGGAGGAACGACGATGAAGGCGTAGAAGCGGGTGTAAGAAGTTCGTTCCTATGAGTAACGCCGACGCTGGGACAGCCATGGGAGCCAGGGCAATGGCCTCCTCGACCTCAAGGTCGCGTCCCCGCTGGGATGGTGGCAATCGGATTGTCTATAACTTGATTTGTATCAGCCAACTTCAAAGGACAGACAAAACGAAGACATACCCCAGTAAGTCTTCCTCGATCCGAATATCAAGACCCACTGTCGCAACAGCAGCCCCTCCAAGTCCACTGTCGAGGCCCTGCCCATCCAAACCGCCCGACTCAGGCCCAGGCCCCGGTCGCGGGCTCAGGCTTGTCTCGCTTCCGCTTTTCCCAGCGGGCGTTTCAAGCTCGCAGTGCATCCAATTCTTATACATCTTCGAGGGCAGCTTCACTTTTGACACCCAAGGCGATTTCCGGTATTTCTGTGTCGTTCGCGCTGCTGCCCACACTTCCGTCGAATAGGTCGGGTGGGCTCGACGATTTGGTTGCTTGGTGCTCCTGCGCTATCAACGACAGCAATGAGGGCGCCGAGGGGTGGGTCTTTGGGTCCGAGGATGAAGGTGCAGGACCTCATGTGCTGTAAAACAAATTTATGAGGTCAGTACGAGGTTTAGGTAAAGGAAAATACGAATTAAAATAATGTTAAAATAATGAAGAAAAGGAATGGAAATAGAAAGGATACCTCTGATGAAACTTCCGATCTTCCTCAATGACACTCTCCTTCCCTTTATCCCCTCCGCTGTCGGTCCAGCGCTGACTGACCACGATGCTCCACCCTACCCACCATTGACCCCACCGCTACCCTGGCGCCAACACTGACCTCACCGTTCATCGCCAACCTATAATACTGCTGAATGGGATCGGCTCCCACGGCTTAAAAACCCCAATTCATTTCCATTCATCATCCGTCCCTAACCAGTTCGTCCCCAATTCTCCCTGCCTCCGTATTCGCGACCATCAATTGTAGGGCGCACTGGTTAAAGGTCGCGGAGAGGGTCTATAAGATGTTCGTCATCCACCGGAGGTGGGGTTGTCGGACGTTGAGTTCAAGTTCGGGATTGAGGATTCGTTTTTTACACGTGGTGTCGAGGAAAACGCGCCTGATGTCGACGAGCTTCCAATCGCTAGCCATTTCTGGGACTGAGAGCAGTGGGTCGCCATGCAGCCCCCAGCATAGTATATGTCACTCTGGTCCCGTTTGTTTTCACCTGCGCCGCCTGTTAAATCGAAGCAAAGACGGATGGCTTACCGCAAGATACAAGCGACCATATTACGGATTGCAGTTTCAACCACATCCTCAGTTCGCTCAATTACCTTGCCGACCATCTGGGAACCTTAAAACCACTGGCAGCAAACCCAGCGTCCCCCACCGACGCCACCATGCGTGTCATCCACTACCGCCCCCAGGCCTTGTAGCCACCGGCACGCGATGGACAGGCAATGCAAACTATCAAGGATTGAAGAACGCACAGATGAGAGCGAAGAAGCTAGTGACAAGGAACTGGAGGATGACGACGAAAAGGTTGTGTCGCGTATCCGGTTAGGAAGTCTCCGCCAGCTTTGTGAAGGTAAATAGTCAAACATGACGACCAATGGTGGGCACTGGGAATGGGCAGTCATACATGTGAGCCCATTGAGTTATGACCCACGAGAATTCTTGATGGTATTGATCAAAGTCGACCAAACAATCAATGCGTGAAGCTAATGAGTGTCAGTCGGTTCAAAAGGTGACCAGGGCACGCAGGATAAACTCACAAAGTAGGGAATGTACAGGTAGCAGAAACCAAATGACAGGTCGCCCATACCGTTGAAAGATGGTCCTGCATTTCCCGCGGCAACCGGTACGCTCGTTCCTACCATGTCTCTTCATCGGAGGACATTCGAGATCGTGTATTTCCAGATGCGTCCGCTACGAAGAGTGGTAGTGTAAGGTTTACGAAAAAAGACAGCAGGGCAGAATAAAAGAGAGCCCGAGAGAGCCTAATCGTGTAGCCTCCGCGTCAAGAAGGGCCTCCTCGTCGGCGTGGCTCGCTGGCGAAGTGGAGATCTTGTAGAGGTCACCGATGTAGATTGTGCTGTAGAATAGAACGGGGAACCAGGCTATCCATGCACTAGGACGTGTGAAATGAGGGTCGAGAAGGTGCCTGGACTTTGACGTAGAAGAATTGGATAATGCACTACCGAAGTCAATGAGTAAAGATGGGACAGAGCAACAGAAACGTACTCACAATTTGGCGAATGACTCTTGGCAGAGTTCGCATATTGCTCCAGACGTCTTTGGTTTCTTGGACGAACGATTTCCGATTCACCTTGCTGATGGGAAAAGAAATTGGCATCGACAGAACATGTCAGCACCACTGACCCATCAGGTGTAAATGTCGAGTAGAACTTTCTCTTTGACAAGGCCCGCCATCAGTGCATAATCACCGAGAAGGAGCAGCGAGACCACGACGGAGAGGAATTGAAGCTGAGATTTGCCGAAGAAGGGAAGGAGACTGGACAGATTGATATTTCCACTACGAGATCATGTTAGTCAAGCGCGTATTCGAATGGAAGCCGGGGACTGACACAAAGAAACCGGCAACGGCTCCTACACCTAGCATTCGGGCAGCCCATGCGTTTCCAGCCAGTTAGTCCGAAGAAGGCAAAATATCAACGAGGAGGGCACGGTCAACGGCCTGCAATGAGAGGACGATTAATATTTCGAATCTAAATAACAAGGTACGAATCTCACCAGCATTAATAGAGAAGTTTATTAGGAATATGGATAGGACAGCGAGAGCGATTGTTAGTCTGTCATTCTAGGTGGATTTAGATTGGGGTCACTGGGACGCGTTGAATGGGAAACAACACGTACAGAGTCATTATTCCACCCAGTAAAAATTGACGCGACTGGACATGTGAAGCCTAACAAAAGCATAACGGTAATGCAGATAACTGTTCCGAGCACCAAGTATGGTCGCCGCCGACCAAATCGTGAAGTGCTATTATCAGCGAGAACACCTTAACCCCCAGTAAGAGGAAATAACTAACATCCCATAGATTCAGAAACTCACCAATAAGTGGCTGCATAATAAGACCAGAAAGTGGGCCTGCGATGAACACGACCGCCATGTTCGATTTTGATCAACCAAGAGAGAGCAGGTACGGCGATGCTAAAGTTTGAGCGGTAATCAACCAGGAGACACGACACCCCATCACAACGCACCATAATACATCTCGACGCTCCAGAAAATCTGTACTCCCAGCAAGCCCACTGTGGTTGTTGGGATGCGTGCCCACCGAGGACCAAGGATCCTCGAAACGCCTCTGAACGTTTGTTGGTCGTCGCTGTGGCTCTCTTCTGGTACCCGAGGCAGCGAAGAGAAGCCTGTAATTGAGCCAGCTTGTGTTTTTTTCGCGGTGGCCAGAGGGGTTTGTGGTGTCCTCGTCAGTGACAGCGCCGAAGAAAATGTTTGGCACGAATCACGTGTTTGACACTTGTGACGCGCGTCTGGCTGAGATTCCCGATTTGAAAATGCTGTCATGGATTGCACTGACTGCGATGGGATATTTCCTGGATATTTCCCGTCCGGCCCTAGGAAACGTAAAAGCTTGTGCCTTGGCAGCGAAAGCGGCGTTTTGAAGACCTTCAATTACACTGGGTATCAAAATTAAACAAGTACTAGGCACACCGGTGAGTGCCATCAATGGGCTGCTCTGCACCGTAGCCTTCCTCCTATACTGGTCCAAAGACACAATCAGCCGGCGAGCATTTACTCTAACTTCTGAAAAGCGGGCTAAAACGCATCTCCATTCCATCAACACCTTGAAACTACGTTTTCAGATGATTTCATCTGCCTTTCCAAAAGCTGGCAAATCGTTACGCAGTACATAATAACGAACATCCTAGATATACATGTCACCTCAGCTCGTGGGTGCTTGCGATTCATGCACATCTAAGTCTACTGATTCTGGGGTTAAGACATCTGTGGTGGGCAAAAACCATCAACTATTATGATCAGCAAAAAGTATTGACTTGGAAATGTTTACACGCGTTGTCCAGGAAATGGACATGTTTAAATTACATTCTCCGTTAAGAATGCCTCATGATCAGGCGACGGTTAGACTTCAAATTGTAATATAAAGACGTCCGTTTTCAGTCGCAGCCTCATAAAAAAAATAATTTGATGGTCCGCATCACAATAACAGCTCGTCAAATCTCAATTTGAGTAAGTCTAAGAATAGCGGAGGACGTAGAATTGAAATGACTGCAGAGTGACCTAGAAAATACCATGTTTGTATACAGAATCCTTTTTAACTCTTTTGACCTGAAGCCCTGAGCGGAGTCGAGGCTTATTGATCCACACTCGTTATTTGAATCTTTTGAGTTGAGAATAAAGTGGACTCACGAGAACTTTCTTTGCTTGATTCCAACTGTGAAGCTCGAAAAATATTTCTTCGCGTAAACCTGCTCGTCCGTTAAGCCTTTAGGCATTCTCATCAGAAATACAATTCAACGTCAGCCATTATGGACTGACAGAGCGAGTAGCGAGTTCGAGAACACTATTGATGCAGGTGAGCAATCTGTGGTATTCAGAGCAGAGTAATGAACATACATCTTGACAGCGACATAAAAATGGCCAACCATGCGACTGGGAAGCCCGTCCGTTCCGGTGTTGTAATTTCAAAAATTCACGGAACTCACGATTTTCAGGTATGACGACAAACTTGAACATAACTGGTGAGTGCTAAAAACAGAAGATACCCGGAGTTCTTACCAAGATAAGCACGCATAGGCCGGCTAGACTTGTAAGAACTCCAGTTTCTGCAACTTCATGCAGATAAAGACCGTCCTTTAATTGTAAGTGTTACTCACGAATTGTCCAGGCTGTGATTTTATCTATCATTTGAGATGTCCTGAAGACCGAAGATTTTAATTTATAATTGGAGCTGAGACTGACTTAACTCACACCGGAAATCCCTTTATCCTCCGAGCCTTCAGGTAGTATGACAAGGACACGGCGACAAAGAAATCCACAGAGGCACCTAGAGCCAAGACAGTCACGCACAGCCATTTTAATTTTCGATCGAATTCCGCAAGGTTCACCGTTACGGCTTTTCGAGTCATCATGAGTGCTAGAACAAATCTCGCCATGGACACCGCCCAGCACACTGCAGGAATAAAAATTCTCCCGCTAACATTTCGAACCCGTTCGATAAAGAATGCCTGAGACAGAGTGAGCCTTTGCCATTCTGCCAGTAACTGAGCTGCACACCTGGACGATAGTTCCGATGACTCCGCTTAGGGCAATTGAAACCACCATGGATGTAGGAATTGTTTGAAGGGATGCAACCTGCCCATACTTATCAACCACGATGTGATAAAAACCAGATGAGAGGCAGAAGCAGTGACTAAGTTCGCAGAGCCTGGTCGTGTAAGGTAAACTTGTGTACGTATATTCACATTTAGACCCACTCACCACATGAACAAGACCTATATAATGATGTCAAATTACTTTTTCACCAACACGCTAAATTTATCTAGTTTTAGCGCACCATAATCTTCATACGCAGCTTATCGTCGTGGAATTGGGAATAATAAATGTAGGTCTGAACAGTGCCAATTCCAAAAAGACAGGATGAAACAAAAAGACCAATTAATAAGGCCCCAAGAGTACTGTGAACCTCGGAGCCAGTAAATGTCATGACTGGGGTGGAAGAGTGCTGATGTTCACGCATCTCACAACGCAGTATTTGTACCCGTGTTGGGAAACTTCTGAGTTGGATCGCTATTCTGATGATGCCTAACAACGATATATTTACTGAGGTGAGATTTTGCATGTATCAGTAGAAATTTGAGATTGTTTGACCGAGTGGGTGTCGGGCGTCGAACTCAGGCGGCTTCCAAAATTGATCAACCATGGACCTGAAACCATACCCTACTTTCGTGCCCGCAAACTGCACCTTGTGATCCACGCGTTTTCTTTTTTTTTTTGTTCTCTCACTGGCAACTTGGAGAAGCATAGGTGCGTAAGTGCGCTGATAAGATGGACATTCGATTTGGTCGAAATCACATCTGTTATCAAGCAAAGACATCGCCGCGGAAGCGAAATAGGAATTATCCTCTTCGTAAACCCCTCGTGGGCGTCGATATAGAAAAATATTGTGAACTGATCAACTCCAAGAACAGTGGTCTGTGGGGTAACTCATCATCAATCATACACCATCGCTTGAGATTGAGTGGCATCTTAAGTAACGCGGGGATCGTGTGATGGAGATGCATATGATGGATGTTCGACGTAAATACTACGATTAAATTTCCCAATAAGGCGACTAGTACACATGTGGCTTGGAACAGCTACAACTGGCCTAAAAGCCATCAGAAAACGGTCCAATTCTTACCTTGAGACCCGGCAGCTCGAAAAAAGCACAGGCTGTGCTTCATCAATTTAGGCGGCGGTCATCTGTTTCTGTTGAGGTCTGCCGGTGGGAATATGATAATCAACAAAGATACAGCGACTGCGTCCTGCACGGTAAATGACCAGAAGTTAACTTGTGGGCATTTGTGCATCTTTTCAATCTGATTTTCTAACATTATAAGTGTAAGGACGGACCGCCGCTGCGATATCGCTTTGTCTTTCTAATGGACACTCTCCCTGTATTCAAATTCAACCCAAACACGTCTCTCGGGGCTCTTCTAGTAGGAGTCCTGATTTCTTGCTCTTTATTCGGAGTTGTCATTGTTCAAACTTACATTTATTACACCCGATTCCCCAACGACAGATTGGCGTTGAAAGCTCTTGTATGTGAATCTATTTATTATTCGTCAGACGTGGAGGTGAAAATCTGAACATGATTTCCAGGTAACGGTTATATGGCATGTAACCCTGAAAGCATTGCATATCGGAGTAGGTCTGATTAAACAAGCAGGTTCTGCGAGCTTGGACACTGCATCTGCATCTGCCATGCCCTATATTTACTCACTATAAATGGATACGGAAGACCAGAAGTTCTCCTGCAACCCCCAGTCTCCTGGAATGTGGCAATTGCATTCAGTGGGATCATCGAACCTCTTGTGCAGGTGAATTCTTTGAATCACACTACTTTTTTTTCAGAAGTCTCAGTATTGTAGGCCTTTTTCGCAGACCGTGTCCGTGTTGTCAGTGGAAAAGCTTTCATTCCGATTTTGTGCTGGATGCTGTCCACGCTGCGCTGTGTGATGACATTCACTACGATGGTGGCCGCCGTAAAGACATCTTCATTTATTCTCCTCCTAGCCCACTGGAAATGGCTTATCACCACGCTCTTTACCGTCAGCAGTTCGGTTGACATCATTGTCACCCTGAATTTGGCTTATTATCTCCTGAAAACCCCCAAACCAAACAGTCAAAAAAGGTGATCCGCGCAGAAACTCGACTTAGGCCCATCTAACAAAGTAATATAGCTCCCTTTTTATTGATAAAGTCATTGCTTGGACCATCCGTGAGTCCCTGAGTCGCGCAAATTGATTACTTGTATTTCTCAAGAATAAATGACTCCCTTACAGAAAGCGGGTTTGTGAGCAGTTTAACAGGCTTGGGAATGTTGACATGTGTAAGCTCCCGTATTTGTTTAATCTGCAAAATTTATGACCGTATCCTACTAGTTTCTTGCAATGCCAAATAACTGTGAGTTGTAGTTCTTCACTCATTGACTCAGACTTAGTTTTTCGTAGATATTTGGCTAGCAATTTTTTTATTCTTATCCCGAAGTGAGTCCCAGATCTGATTTCTGTATTAAATTCAGCCTGAGATGCTTTTCAGTTTTTTCAACGTCTTTACTTGCGTCGTAAGTTGAAAGTAATTGCGAAAACCTGATGATGTTCACTTCCTATTTTACAGACTAAATGGAAGAATGGTTCTACCTGCTCAACCCGAAACTAGTTTCCTTACATTGGGCGAGCCAACCCAAGTGTCAAAGGATGGGTCGGATGTTAGAGTAAGTAATATCCACTCTTTCGGGCTGATATATACTAAGACTTGGATTTCATTAGCAAGACCCCGCTGACCTTTCGCAATCGATAGTCAAACTTACGGAGGCAAAAGGCCAGATGGAAAGCTTCGACCTCAGTCATTAGGCTGGGATAGGTATCTCTCAGGGTTTAGAGGAAAAGGGTAGATACATTGAAATTTTTAGTGTACAAATTGATACACCGGGTTCACGCTGCATCCTTGCATTCATTCCTCCGGCTCGATTCGCTCCCTTGGTAAATAATTCACCGGCAAGTTGATTTGTAGCTACGTATATAGAACCGCTACAAAGTTGTAAATACTACGCACCGTGGCACGAGATCTTTCATCCCCGCTTGGTTAATGTCAAAAGTGTTGCATATGGGAGATTTTTACAGTTAACATCTCAGAGTACAGATTGACAACTCCTCCAACTTAGATGGAGATATTACCTTACTTTACAGAGATGGTGATCAAGCACGGCAAGAATATGTCCGATCGACTTTTCTGATGATTCTGTCGCTTAGGTCGTGTTCTACGATGCGGAGAAACGTATCAACCGCCCCACAAACCCACGGCGCATAATATTGACTGATAATGCTCTGTACCAAGCGACCGCTCGTTGCAGATTATCTCAGATCATATCTGCACATTCCGGAACACCTTCAACCCACTAGATTTCTTGAGAATCATCATGCTTTCATCACTCCAGGGGCACAAGAAAACAGTGATGATCAGCCCGAACGCGCCGTAGTTTGATCCTCGGGAGTCAGAAAAACCATATGATCTCATCCTTAAACTCCTAAACACTCATATAAACGTCGGAATATCACAGGAGAACCTGCGACTTTAACATGGATTTTGATGCTACGCAATTCGACGTCCACGGTACTCTTGGAGCTCTGTTAGTTGGGCTGCTCATTTCTTGCTGTCTTTTCGGCATTGTCAGCGTTCAGAGCTACATGTACTATACCCAATTTCCCAAAGACCGCGCCTCTTTGAGAATCATGGTAAGTTTAATCCGATCTTTTCTTCCATCGCTTGACATATAGCGCTAGGTCATGGTTGTATGGTATGCAGTGCCGCAGTTCCCCTTAGGGCGGCTGATAATTTTCACGTCAAGGTTCTGCGAACTTGTGCACTGCATCTGCATATGTCAATCCTTCTATTTCCTTACTGTTAGTCGCTATGCACACCCAGAAGCTCTCTTTAAATTGCCGGTGTCTTTCGATGTATCCATTGTGTTGAGCGCAATCATTGCCACAATTGTCCAGGTAGTCATTACAAAATTCTGAAACTGTGTTGGGGCGTTAATGGGTTTTAGTTTTTCTTTATACAGCGCGTCCAAACTCTTAGCGGAAAACATTTCATCCCAATGCTTTGCTGGACTGCCTCTTCAATTCGATTTGTTTTGACAATGGTAGGGACAGCGGAGGCGTTTAGGATGGTGACACTTCTTCAATTTGAAGCGGAATGGGACTGGATCTATATCACTGTTCTGATCATAGACGCCGTAGTGGACTTAATAATTGCCGTGTCTTTGACATATTACCTCAAGAAGAAGAGAGTGAATGCACATATAAAGTTGGTTTTGTAATCTGCTCTTCGAAACCCACTAACGCCAGACTTAATTAGCACTTCTTACTTGATTGACCGGTTGACTAGCTGGACAATTCGTGAGCTAAATTTCATATATGATTTTTAATTTGATATCACCTTACTTAATTTCTCCTCTAGAAACAGGTCTAGTCACTTCCTTAGCAGCGATGTGCATCCCAATCTGCGTAAGCTTGCCATTTCAAACTGTTCATGAGGGCTAATCGCATTTTACCTTGACCTAGTTTTTGGCGATGCGATCGAACTGTAAGCTAAGACGATCTAATGTCAAGTAGTCTGCAACTCATCTCTCTGGGACACTAGTTGTTTGGCTTGCAATATTTATGATATGGGCGCGAGGTAAGTTCTTCATTGATCTGTGACAGTCCAAGTCTTTCTTTTCTTTACCAATTGCTTTCCTTAGTCCTGTCGAACTCATTACTCGCTTCGTGAGTGAACTATTACTACGTGATGTCTGCCAGTTTCTTGACAGTAGCCATATGTGTAGCCTCAATGGACGAACAAGCCTCCGAGAAAAGAACTGGTTTGAGCTTCAGATGCGAAGTGGGAGATTTAGCTCAACTCAGCATCCAGTGTGTACATCACTTTTATCGACTTACAATCAAGTCTGAAGATTTTTTAGCCCTGGCCGCAAGTCGCTGTACACGTTACTCAAACAACCGAAGTCAAGTTCGACCCCGTATTCGAGCATGGCATTATATAAGTCAACTGGATGGTGGAGCAATAGAGAATAATATGACCAATACCTGGCATTTCATAGATAGTGGAACAGTAAAATAAAAGAAAGGGAGGCATTACGTGGATTCTTTCCCTCTGCCAATGTTCACCGAGATCTTTACAGAATTACGAATTTCCAAAAATATATCTCCGCTCTTGCCTCAGTTTATAATTGGTCGTCATCACATGACTATCACTACGTATGGGATGTGTGTCCCCGCCACACCGGGAGAATCTCGGGCACCGGCGTTCAATAATGGGCCAAGCCGGTTATCACTGCACCCTCACTGATAAGTACCTTCCTTTTCTAGTCATTTGGTCGGCCTGATGGAGAACACCGAAGTGTGGGCGTCTATAAATTAACTAATCACACGGATTTCTCTGGCCCCTGTCAGATTACACCATGTGCTGCAAAATAAATTTACAAGCCTCGAAATGATGTTTCACCGAGTTGTGATTCGGGAATCTGATGCACACATACCAGCCCGAACAAATTGACTCAAATTGATATCAGAAGATTCATTCTGCGGGCGGGGTATCGAGAATGCAGGATGTTATGCTTCTCTAATCAAGATTTATGTCTTGAAGTCAATGCTATTCTTGGCCTTGACAGAATAGCGACGTTAAAGCGGTTGCACAACAACCTGTGGGTACAGTGGTACCGCAGTCGGTGCTTCGTTGGAAATTTGTCCAGAGCTGTTCCCGCACTTGAAAATGAAAACCACAACCTGCATTCATATCGGAAAAGTAGGCATGCGGCTAAGGCATGTTCGAACCAGTGGAGAGACGAGCAACTGATGACTGCCAGAATTCGCACCCAACAGAAAGACGGCCACTAGACGGAACTCCCGAAGTCCATGGACAGGACAAAAATATATCATCCACATTGCACAGCCCTTCTCAACGTGGGAAGCTCGTCCCAGGTTATGGCGCAAGGCAATGTCATCTCTACGGCTATGAGCTGTTCTTAGAGGGTGTTCCATTGTACGTATTGACTCACTCAATTCTGCCTAAGCAGTGTAGGTTAGACAATTGGTTGAAGCACAGCAATACTTTCGATCACGAACTCTGTTCTCACCATGCATTCTTTTCTCACCGTGCATTCTGCCGCAGGCGAGACACACTCTCAACACCACCAAATAAGGAATGGGCAATGTCAGGGCTACAAATGAATCACAGCTTCATCGAGAATCAGGCCTTCGCAGCGATTCTTATAGCAAGAATAGATTGATTTCAGCGAGTTGTGTGCAATTCGTGATGGACTTTCTTGACAGGATACGGTATTCTGAGCGCAGTTTTCCCAAGCACAGATGAATGATCTTGGGCACATTTTCTGTATATAAGTTAAGAACTTCCCCCGGGCACACACCTTCCGCACTCAAAGTGGCTTTGGACCCTAATCCTAGAGGCCATCAAACCCCAAAAATGTCGGATACTGAAAAGACCACGAAATACCAGCCAGTCAACAAACAGGTTCACGAAGTGGTGGATGGAGGCACCAAGGCTTGGACCACGCTGCTTGGAGCGTGCGTGTTCAATTATTCTCATTGTCTTATGAGAATACTAACGAGAAGGGTTACAATTCTTTGGCCTATCTAGTTGGCTCGTTCTCTTTGCCACTGTCGGGTACGGTTCTCCGTACCGCTAGTGACGTTTGCTAATGATCATTTAGTTATGTTTACTCATTCGGAGTATACCAAGGTAAACCTCCACATAAATTTCCTCGTTTTTATGATACCGAAACTCCAAAGACTTCTATACACGAGTTTATCTTTCAGAACACAGTCCGAGCAAGATTGCGTAAGCCATCAGAGAGCCACCTTAAAGAGAACATGCTAACCTCCCTTCTAGGTGGATCGGAAGTTTGCAAATCATGATGCCATTCGCCTGTGGAGTAGTGTCCGGGAAACTGTTTGATGCTGGTTACTTTCACGCTTTGCAGATTGTTGGTGCAGTCATTTTCTCAGCTTCGTAAGTTTTTCAATTTTTTCTGTATGTTTTGTCAGGATTCACAACGCCCAGATTGTTTCTCCTCTCCCTCGCAAAGCCTCAGGCATATTTCGAGGTATTTCTCAGTCAAGGTCTTGGGATGGGGCTTGGAATGGGATTCGCGTTTGTTCCGTCGCTCAGTATAACAGGACATTACTTTAAGCGCCGAAAAGCATTCGCGACTGGGATTGCCATGACGGGGATATCTTTAGGAGCGGTCGTATTCCCAATTAGTGAGTGACGCGGCGCTCCATCCTTAGTCGATACTGAATATTTGTCCAAGTGATCAAGTTTGTCACAATTCTCTTCTTGTTTAACTCGGAAATAACCTTGTCCTGGTATAGTAACCTCATCGGTAAAATTGGGTTTGCTAAAACTGTCAGGGCGACTGGCTATATTGTTCTCGGTTTCCTGATTATTGGAAATGGCCTCATGCGGACCGCCTATAACAAGCATGCAGACATCCCAAAACTTGACGTCAAGAGCTTTTTTACCGACCCGCCATATATGCTCACGGTCTTGGGGTAAGAATCAGTTTTCTGAAGCAATTCGCATAGACTAAGACAATTGAAGGGGTTTAATCTCTCTTTTCGGATTGTATTTTCCCCGTAAGTATATTCGTTTGGTGATGATTATAAATTTGATTTATATATCATTTATGATAGTATTTTACTTGCAACTCTACTCTGTGGTCCATGGCATCGACCCCAATTTGGCATTTTACTCGGTAAGAAACTTTAAGCTCAGCCCGAAGCTCATTTACTTACGAAACTGTAGATAGCCATCTTGAACGCATCGAGCACCGTCGGGCGTATTATGATCAACTTCACGGTTGACATTTACGGGGCGTTCAACGTCCTTATCCCAACGTCCTTCATCACAGGTGCAAGCATATTTTCGGTGTTCGCAGTGTTCGTTCAGTGCTTTTTTTCTCCATGGATCATTCAATTTACTCCTTTTGTAAAGAAAAAACTCCGGATCCCTAATCGCCGTCAGCATATTCTACGGATTTTTCTCTGGTGCATGTAAGTACCCTAATACTCTTTCCATTGCTCAAGGAATTGACAAGCGAAAATCAGGGCTTTCCGTGGCAGTGGCGTCCCTAGCTTCACTGGCACGCCATCCAAACGAAGTTGGGTATGTGGTACTTGAAATGCTCTAGCCAACCGATGCTAAATGTATACTGCTAGAGCAAGAACTGGCCTCGCTCTTGCCATGGCAAGCTTCGGACTTCTAGGTGCAGCCCCAGTTCAAGGGTCCTTACTGACCTCAGAATTTCTCTGGAGCAAACCAATGATCTTCTCCGGCGTAATTCAGCCATTTTTCATAACTTATCTCGTTTTCTGACGCGTCCTGATGGCAGGTATTCATGGCTTCCCCAACACTCCTTTTCATAGCGACAAGAATGTTATTGGCGAAGGAACGGTCGACTTCAAAAGTCTGAATTAGGGACAATTTTGATGTGCTCTATCTTCCAAAGCTGTAAATTCTAGTCGTGTAATATACTGTCATTTCCTAACTTACTAAACTCACGGAGGATAATTCACCGATTAATGTAATATTTTTGAAAATTGGACCTGCGCTCTACAATCACCTGGAAGTCAAGAGCAATAAAACAATACCTCGCGCCAATCAAAATGAAACCAGGTTACTAGTTAGATCAGATAAAGTGAATCACATGATTTGTATAGGGCTGGTGAGTCAATGGTGAGTAGGCAGCCGGACTCTTCCTTCGTCGAGTCCCTCAATCGTCTAATAATTTCTCCCGGATATCAGTCGTCAATTTCCGCAAATTGAAAGTTTAGCATTCCAGTCATCGGGTCACAGAGCGCACACTCCCCAACAATGCGTTCACTGTCATTGGCCTGTCCAACGTAGATCCATTTCTGACCCACCCACCTCGCTGATGTGGTTGCCGCCGTAAGTCTGACTTCACGCCGACAATGCGATGTGGCGCGGGACGCCTCGACCGCCAACTACGACGTGGATGCTGGGAATGTCATCCCTCTGCGGTCTCCTCGACTGCCGCAAATTGAGTTAAACGCCCGATCTTCATTGACATGAAGACCGCCTCCGCCACTAACAAAGCGACATCTATGTAACTCACCTTCAGCGTCGACGGATGTCAATGCCGCCCGACAGACTATGCTGCCCCATGTTGACGAGGATGACACGGCTCCACTACCACCAAAGACAGATTCATCTATTCTCGTAGTTGGCCAATTCTGCCCCCATCTTAAACTCCCCACGTCCGTACATCTTGATGCAGCGTTTTGTGGCTGATCCCTAGTGACCTAGTCTCGGAAACCCACCCTCGACCCATATTGGGAAGGGTGCCCACAGAGGCTGGGTTTCCGAGACTAGCTGATCCCACCACTCGGAGCATCAATTTTCCGCTTATCAATAACGATACGACAACGAGCTTTTCTTCACCGACACCCTTGAGCATCTGCCTACAGGTAACACGAAGTCCAGACATGAAAACGAATGTGAGCTTAATAAATGGTTCAATTTCCTTGAAACCCAGGGTCAGAGCAATATCCGAGGAATAACAGCACCGCTCGTATGACAGTTGGTCAATGGACGAAGACAGTTGGAGGACCACTGCGACAACAATTTCCCAACAGTCACTCGTTCTACATTTACCGTAAAAGCCAACTGTATCAACGATGTCCAGATCACTCACCGAATACGCCGTTACAATCGTCCTATCATCACCATCAGCCTGAACTCTAACCAGTAACCCTGTCACAGGCTTCATGCCCGAGTCTGCAGTGCCCGGGTCTGCTTGCCCCTGACGGTCACACAGGTAAAGACCAGTATACTATTCACAAGGCAAGATGCAAAACTGACCAGCGCTCTATATTCTTACGAGGTGGGCCTCGATTTCTGCGTCCTCGGTACACGACGCATTCTGCTTCCCAGGTCGCCTGTGAGATAAATTCCACCCAAAAGCACAAGAACGTAAAATGGCTGGCCTCCCGTCGAAGACTTTGTTCACCTTGACTCAAGTAAGTCAAATAGTCAGTCCAGTCGAATTGAGATAACATCAGTGTCAGAGCGCACAATCAAGATGTGAAGTATCGTGCATACAGTAATCGGCCTTTAGAAAGCACGCGAAATTTCGATCGCTCTCGGGATTTGGGGAGGTAGGTGAGCGTTGATCGTCGAAACCCGCACAAGCCCGATTCAAGGAATCGTATTGAGTTCGTCTACTTAGAAGGGAGCCGACCCAATTTACAGTACAGGTATACCCCTGCACGCAGTTCAACTATCGGCATCTCAGGGTCACTCTAGCGCACTCATTACACCGGAGGCAAAGACCGGGGCACATAAATCCAAGTGCCTTTGAGGCACTTGACTTGTACGTGACCCGTACTTTGGACGATGGTACACGTTTTGGTCGCATGTCAAAGTTATTTTTGTATCGTTGGCAGAACACGATGCAAGTCCTTTCGAGGGATGAATTTTTTATTGTATTTTCACTTTTGGGGAAGTTTGAAGTGCAAAACACGTACTGTGGTCGAGATGTCCTAAATTCTTGGTCTGTGCCAGATCTTGGAGTAAGATATTACTGACCACTGACCAGCTATAATTGAATTACCTAGTCGAAAAAAAAGTTATATCGATGTCTTCTCACCTCGAGGCAGACGAAGAACTATTTTTGGTCGAAGCATCAGCCAAAACACTGACACGAGGCCTATTCGGAGAACCACGGACGGTACAAGTCAAGTACAAGTCAAGTGCCTCAAAGGCACTTGGATTCATGTGCCCTGGCTTTTGCCCCCGGTGTTAGATTTCGGCGGGTCAATTATAAAATTACAATTTCCCGCCCAATGACTACAGATCTCGTCTGCGAAATGACGTGAAATCTAGAGAACGTGGTGTATGTAATGGAAAGTTTACAACTCTTTACTTATTGATTGACTAATTTAGAGTTCTGACGATAGACCATTAGATATACGGCATTGAGTCTATTGTAGGGTATTGCGCTTCTAAAATGTTGATTGACTCTCCAAAAACGTTCTTGACCTGTTGGTCTAAGTAATGTCTTCGGTATCTTACACGGAAGCACCCATGGAAAAAAAGATATATAAAAAATTCATTTCACAATGGACGGTTCCTTTGGAGCCTAGTCAGGCTAGACGACCCCATGTTCGAATACTGGGTCGAACTTAACTTCTGTTATTTTACTAATGTATACTGAAATCTGGTTGTTAAAGTAAAATCGAATGAGCACAGAATCCCTATGCCAGTGACACGAAACCGATTTGCTCACCTCTGGACCTCCCTGACCAAACCTTGTGCGTTGAGAGTAATTAGAATTTGGGTCGGGAATAGTTAACTGGCGTAGAGTTCCGCGTCCATTGAGGCTGTTAAGTATAACTTGGATCTAAGATAAATATAAAAGAAAAGAAGCGTTTCGAAACTTACGAAGCAAGGAAAGAATTCGAATAAACTGGAACCATGGCAAGTGTTATGACTATTTAAAACGCTTCAAGTTGCGGACAGCTCACCCCTGGCCATCACCTGGTAAAATCCAATCCAAACATCTTGCAAACGGGGAAGTTAGTCTTATCTGAAGCAAAAACGCAGAAACTCACAGTTATGAGGCATCGTCACAAACTATTGCAAATGATTAATTGTAGGTGTTTTTCTAAGGGAACGAATTTAATTACGCAAATCAAAACCACGAAGGCGGTAAAGCTTGTCAAAACCCCAGTTTCTAGTGCATAAACTGTGAATGATGCCAGTTTTCTAAAATTCCGAATATGTTACCAATAGTCCATAGAGTAATCTTGTCGATCGCGAATGATGTTCTGCTAGGGGACGTCAGCTGGATTTGAGAAGGAAAACTTCAAATTATTTACCTGGGATTGAGTTTCCTATTGTAAGTTTTCAAGTAGTAGGACATTGACATGGCATTGATTATATCAACTACCCAGCCCACGGCCAAGGTAAGGATGACCAGCCATTTCCACTCTAATGCAAACGGGATGATCACGGGCATTTTTATAGCCTCAGACATCATCAGAAAAGTGGCGACGAGCCGAGTCAAGGACAGCGTCCAGCACACAAGTGAAAAAAATAGTATTTTGGTAACAACTCGAATGCGGTCTGCAAAGAAAATCTGACAAAGTTTAGATTTCAATTTAAACGCAGGGAATTCTGTGAGTACCTGGACTATTGTGCTGATAATTCCACTAATTCCTATCGTCACGTTGAAAGCGACTGGTGCATTCGAGAGGAAGTCGGTATTGCCGTATCCGACAACTGCAAAGTGGTAGAAAGAGTAACAAAGACAAACATAATGGGCGAATTCACAAAACCTTTGTAGGAACGTTAATGGGGCTTGAAATATGCGTCAGAAAATAAGGGCCTAGCTACCACAAAAGGACGACCTGTGAAGTATGTTTTGTTCAGGAAGTCTGAAACGACCAAATTGCAGAGTAGTTAGACATACCAGTGTCCTGAGGTGAATCCGATCTTTAGAAAAGTGAGAGAAATAAATGTATGTTTGGGTTGTAGAAACGCCAAATAGACAGCATGAAGCAAGTAGTCCGACTAACAGCGCTCCCAAAGTGGAGTGGACACCGAAAGTTGGGGATATCATCGGATGTGAGGAAATGGCAGCAAGGCCGCCTGGGGCTTGTATTTGAATCCTTTGAAGAGCAGCAGATGGGACCAAGATATCAAAAAAAATGCTCCGTCCTCGGCCTGCATTCGAATCGAGGACAATAAAAATGGAGCGCATAACGCATCGACAACAAGAATCAATCAAGAATGTGACGGGGAGCTACAGAACTGTTGGCTGTAGCGTCAGGGGAAGGCAATGTAAAAAAAAAAAACAGCCATCAGGTTGCTTATCATGGAAGGTAGAGAGACACACGATCCACCACAAAAGCGGCCAACACAAAAAATGCTGTGACTAGAGAGAGATCAAGAGAAGCCAGCTGATAAGAGCCGTACCAATGCGAACGGATTTGTACCAAAGATGTTATATCTTTCTGGTGCGGTCCGCTCTCGGTTCCAATTGTTCGAGTTTGAGTGCCGTCAATTTCAGGAAGTTGATGACCCGCAGATTGCCGTAAATCGCGTTCCCAACAGCTGATTGTCAAGAAAGGTGTAGGAAAAAAATAGGATACCTTTATAATCTCCTCAGACGCTTTTTCTCTAGGTTTGAACGGCTAAGAATCGTGGTTTGTCATCATAACACAAAGACAGTGATTCTCACTCATACCGCTAACTGGAACGACAAACCTGAGCTGATGCTGGTTTCATAGGCCTCTGTTCTCTTGAAAGACACAACCCTTGGGCAGTGATGCCTTATAAAATTTGCCAAGAATGGAAGGATGCCAGTTTGGCGCGTACTTCGTGCCACCGAAGGGTTGTGTAGTGGTTCGGGTGTCGTCATGTGCTGATTGCCAGCAAGGACATTCTTGCTGACCTTTCTAGTCTTCTTTACAATAGATGGGAAACAGAGGACCGTGGTGAGCGGCGTGGCAGTATTGGAGAAGGACGTGTGACTGGGACGCCGTTGAGAGGGAATGCTGTTTCGGTCGTTCGGCATCGGAGTTTAAACTACAATTTTGACCGTAAGTTGAGTCCAGGTAAATGAAAATAATACCGACAGCTCCAAAAAACGTTTCTGTGATCGGAAAGTCGAGCGAAAAGCCCATACAGCAGCCCGCGCATTGGCGTACTAATACACACGTCTAGATCTAGAGGTCGTTCAAATCGTTCACGGGATACACCAAGTGGCGTCATCGTTGATAACCATCTTTAGGCGCCGGGCCGGTTCCTGATTACCTGTCAGTGTGGCAGGAACGCTCAAGTCAGGATAGGCTCGAACCATTGTGGGCGCTTCACCAACTGGTAGCGGCAGAAACTGGAGTGCTGTCTCCTGTAAGTTATATTCTCGCATGACTTCAGGATAGTTGAAAGTCACAAATTGTGCATATATGTAGCTAGAGGATCCACATCCCTTGTCATGATCGTCCTCGTATCAATAATCACGTATCGGCTCTGTGGAGGTCCGGTCAATGATGAAACGCTGCTGTCAAATTATGCTTCGTTGTTGTCCGGCACACGGGGTTTGACGATAAGCTCAGTTCTGCTTAAATGGGAGCCGGCGATCAAGTACGACTTTGTGAATTGTGACTGTCCTGTTAATGGCAAGGCAGATATGCACAGGATACCATGCGCGGATACCATGCGCGGATACGTGTATAAGAAAAACTCAGATCCTTCAACTTTGGGCAACGTGGGCATCCCATTAAAACGGTTTCAATGAATAATCCAGGGCCCAAGCCCCACTTTGTCTTATCGGTGTTGCCCCTGCCCTTTCATCAAAGTGCGGTTGAAGGCTGACCCACTATACCCACTCAGAGTATGTTTCAAAATATCCTTCCGTCAGTCAGGCTGTGTAGTCAATAAAGTATAAAACTTACGATCAAGTTGCATTGTACCGATGATTTCCCTGCAGATCCAATATGCCTGCCGAGGTCCACAGCACGCTAGGAGCGCTCTTGATCGGCCTCATCGTATCATGTTGCTTGTTTGGAGTCAGCACGGTTCAAGCCTACATCTACTATGCGAATTTCCCAAATGATAGGGTTTCTCTCAAGGCGATGGTACGTGGACTTATCAGTCGCTTGGAACCGCTAATTATTTTCGTCGTGAAGGTCACGACGGTATGGTGAGTCATTCGAAAAACCACTCCCTAGTACGCTGCTTGGATTTAACAAATCGTCAAAGGCTCTGCGAGTTAGCGCACTGTATCTGCATATGTCACGGCGTTTATTATATCACGGTGAACGAATATCAAAACCCAGAAGCGCTCCTACTTCTACCTAAATCCTTTGGAGGCGCGATTTCTCTGAGTGGAATCATCGGTACAATCGTGCAAGTAAGTCGCAAAATCGTACTTACCCATCGGTGAACGACTTGATGATCACTTGCTATAGATATTCCTGGTGGAACGCGTGCGCGTTGTGAGCGGACAGCTCTTCATCTCAGTGTTGTGCTGGACGCTTGCTCTAGTGCGCTGTGGTTTAACCTTCCTACTGACGGCCGAGACGTGGAGAATGCACTCCGTCGCCGAGTTCATGGCACAATGGAAATGGCTTTCTGGACTTGTTTTGGCTTTGTGTTCCGTGGTGGACCTATTTCTCGCACTGTGCTTGTGCTACTATCTGGAGGCTCAGAAACTAAAAGGGTCTCGAAGGTAGCCCATCCCAAAACCTCGATATCATTGTGGAAACTAATGATGTTACCAGTACTTCGTTGGTCATTGATAAAATTGCCTCATGGACGATTCGTAAGTTGCTTTTCATGCCGAACCACTATCATCTGACACTTGTTTAGAAACTGGTGTCCTCACTAGTTTTATCGGCTCAGTAGCGCTCATCTGTGTGAGTACTCTCGACTGCCCATTGTATCCCGATTGGTAATTTACATAATACAGTTCTTCGTGATGCCGAATAATTGTAAGTCCTGTGGTTGGTTCGCAGAATTGACATTGAAGTAGACGAAATTGCTTCAGTCGTGTGGTTGGGCATATTCATGTCCCTTGCACGAGGTAAGCTGTTTTTTCTTGAGATTAATTTTACATGTCTCATGAGAACCCTTCCCACTAGTGTTTTCGAATACGCTACTGGCAACGTAAGTGGAAGAGAAGATACTTCAATATGTCTATATAAAAAATTTCAAAGGTTGAATGGACGAACCGCCCTACGAGAGCAGAGGTTTATTGACTTTCCTGGACGACAAACAACGTCGGGTCAGGGTTCTCATGACCTGTGGAATGTAAGTTCTCACTTTCCATGGGAGAACGCCTCTGATGGACTTTTCACAGCGGCATCCTATTGCGATTGAAATGTCCAAGACCACGGAGATCGGGACAGATCCCACATTCGGGCATGGAAATTATTGACGAGATGTAATAGTGGCCCCTGGGCTAAGCACATATTCCGCCGTCACGAATTTTGAATATGGGACAGTTTTGTGCATATGTCACGGTGTAATCTCGTGTAATCTCCATACAATCGTCAGAAATTGGTGACTTTGATTGGATTCAGAGAGCGCATGTCGAAGAGGGAAATCTATGATCATGTCTTGAACCGTCCCAAAGTGATCATGAAAGAGTCAAATTCATTTCGGCAGGGCCTCCGCGCCAAGAAGAAACTCCGGACATAATTTTAAGCAATCGTAATGTCGTTTCCAAAGGCAGACTTAGGCAGTGCGATAAGTTTTTGTGTGAACAACAGAAACAACTGACTTAGTAGCCTTAGTCAAAGAACACGGGAATCAAGGAAGTGAGTAGGAAACATGTCTTAGCTAGGCGGCAAGGACGAGAGCGGTTATTAGCCATTAGGGATGGATGTGGAGGAACAGATCCAAAATAACGAGCTAGGATATGAATAGCCGAAAAAACGAGCACTGAGATCACCAGACTCTTTTAATGCGGATTATGAAATGGACGGCAGGTTGTCAAAATCTTGCCTATCTAAAGTTTGCGGCGTAACTTCGCTGGACCTCAAAGCTTGCCACGCAATTGCAAATATCAAGGCAAAATCCAAACACCCTGCCTGTATTCCGCAAGAAAATCTATCGGCGTAGTGTGCCCTCGAGATTTACAACGACTTAGGAGATATGAGGCGAGGACACGGGCGCCCAGTGTAAGCCATTCTCAACGGATCCAGCAGGCAGTTCTCAAGGAGGTCCCTGTACTTCCAAACAAAAATCGTGACTCAGAATCGGATCTTGGTATAAGGGCTTCTTCTGGAAGACGACGGCTGACCTAGAGTTGACGGCTCCGACGTCACCCTCAAACAATTCACCGAGTGTATGCGCTATTTGACGCCAGAAAACCCAATAGGACGGGCAGCATGACCAGGTACACAAGTCCCAGCTAGGAAGAAAGACAAAAAACTGAGAGTTTAAGTGCGCTGAGTGGAGAAAGCCTTGCACTAGAACCAAAGTGACTAGAGTCGAGAAAGGAGTGAATATATGCGTCGAAAAAAGGAAGCTGGGGGCAGAGATGCAGGATACGTAAGGAGTGGCTAAGTTTGTGCAGCATCGATGAGGCGGTAGCGATGGGACTGAAGTCCAAACTTATCGTTGGCAGGTAAACTCATTGCAGGGAATCGTGTGATCGCGACGACGAGAGAGTCGAGTCGATATATGCGGCAGAAATACGACAAAAGTCGCAAGTTTACGGGAGGACGTTTAGGCGGGCGCGAAGGCGGACCGACAGAGGTAGAATGATTGAAGCGAAGCCCAGAGTTGACAGTTACGGTTTCAGTCACTGCGAAGAGCGGATTCTTAGAATCGTACGACGGCGGATACGAGAGAACTTGGATAGGATGTTGCGTCGGAATCTAGCTTTATCTGGGTGACGCAGTTGCAGGATAAGGATACAGGAATGAGATCGCAGTACCAGACACAGTAAGCTGCCACCAGGTTCCAGGCTTTCGGAGGATCACGCTAAACTTGGCTCAAGGCGTACCCAAAGCCACCGACATCGGAGGAAAGACTATTATGAGCCCAGACCTCGGACAGTGATTGAATGATGTAAATCCGTTGAGAAAATGGCCAGAATTGAGTGGGCCGATAACTTGTTGACTTGAGAGCAGAGGAGAAAGGTGATGGTTGGAAAGGAAGAAATTAAGGTTGAAAAAAAAACGATTTATCTGATACACGTGCTCTCAGAAGGTTCCGGAATTCGAGAGTCCGAACCGCCACCAGTCCGTGAGAGGCTGACAAATATTCCAAAATTGGTAAATCTCGTCTCATATAATTACGCCGAGTCGATAACGAATCCCGACGCGTACCAAAACCATTTCGACACACCCGCAGAGCGTACAAAGCCCAGTATCTTCGTTCTTTTCGAAAATTGACGCGTAACGACTCAGCGCACCCCTTTACACACCCTTTTCGCGGCGGTTGGACTCCGCTCAACGAAGCTGGTCACCCCTCCGCTCATTCCTTCGCGTTCGTTGACATAATATCGACTCAGGTGGGCACGCGAATTTTGTTTAGCGAGTAAAATAAAGTGTAAGAGTCTGCCGCGGGTCCACGCCTTCGTGAATTTTGGCCTGAAATACTGACTTAGATTTCTGAAATCATGGTAGTTGGCGATGAATTTAGTTATACAGCTATGCATAAACTGATAGGCCAGTTTTCACCTCCGTTCCCTCAATGATCTTCATTCGGGGAGTTGGAGTAGAACCAGGACCAAACAACCGGCCCACTATCCGGAACCAGGCATGACCTCTCACTAGATCTCACTAACCGTAAACGGCCAATGCGTTCAACTTCAACCCCACAGCCAATATTACTGTATTGATAATTTCTGGTGGCTTTCGGGTGGAGGGGCTTTGTGGTGCATTGCATGTCCCGCTCCGAAGATCACTGAGCGAGTGGAGCACATGCCACAAACTGGGCCATCGTTTCACGCATAGCTGTAAATATAATCTACACCAATGGTTCGCAATTCCCTTCTGCACGCTCAAAGTCATTTGCCACGGCAGATGACCTTAAATAATACTATTCCCGCGCGTCTGAGACTCTTGCCCCGATGCTTCAACTCTTTTGCACTCAACATTAGCTCAAATAGATTACAGAAATAGCCGAAAAGATATGAAATAGTAACGTCAATTAATTGGTAAAATATTGTGCCCTTTTGTCCGGCCTTGCGTCAGGTCGATCAAAAATCTACATTTCTTGACCTGGTCCTCCAAACGTCATTGGAAATAAATGCTTTCAAACCATTGAGCCTTGTGGCGTTCAAAATTTCGGAAACGATTAAGGTGGTTACTTGAAGGCGACGGGCAAGGAGATTTGTTCAGGAGTTACGAGTCCTGAGATTTGGGACTCGGACACATATCTCATCCGACGGCATTTGTCAGATTGAGTAGTGGGACGAGGGGGAAGAATTCTCCGAGGTGTCAAAATGGTCACCTAGACGTACCTATCTCCTCCCATTTTAGCGAATACGGTGCGCGTTTTCAGCCATTGACGTGTGGTGCCTGTAATAGGAATGTAGAGTGTGGCAGAATTCTCCTGGAAAGTATTCAAGCCGCAGGGGAGTCAATCTCGCGACTTCAAGACACAAAGGAGCCAGTTTATTCCTTTCCTTTCATTCATCGCTTTTCCTTCAAACCACAAGTCGCCTGCTTTTTTGAACCATAACACAGTACGTGTAAACCTCTTCATTCTACACCTGCGACTAATGCGTGCTTCATAGAGTCATGTCCGAGCAGAAAGGAGAAGCCGAAGCACACTTGATAATGGATGAAGAAGTCGGGGACGTTTATGTTTTCAAAAATTTGAAGGAAGACGACAACTGGGAATCGTCAGGCAAGAAATTCGTCTGGTAAAAGACGCGCTTGCGGCCAAGCTCTTCGATGGCCATCTCAATGGCCCAGTTTCCCAGGTGAAGATTGTGTACGCATATTCACTAGTTGCAATTTTTCTTTCATGTAATTGAATGGTCTCTGGTATTTTAGGGGCTCAGTTCACAGCGAAACAGGACCCATTGGAAATCGAGTTAAAGACAAATCGCACCTCACGGTTACTGTCAACCCTGGCAGGGAGGGTGCTCATCTCTACCTCAGCCCAGATGGTGGCCAGGTTGCGACTGCAGATACAACAGTCGTGAAAGTAACTTGGACTAGTTAATTTCCACGATGGTGTCCACTGTACAAATAATAGTAGTATTATTGTTCCCATGAACAGAATAATCTAGCGTCGAATAAATGGATTTTGACACAACAACACCAGGCACATACCTTTTTTGGCGTCTGTTGAACCACTGTTGTCGCCATCGTCAAAGCACGTTCAAACTCAGTCGTGGAAGTTGTCCTTTATATGTACAGGGCTATTATCTTTTCAGTAAATACAATGCGATTTATAAGGTCCCCCTGGCTTATTTGTGATGGCTCGTGAGTCTTTGCTCCCACTGTGATCGTTATGTTCTGAAGGTGGTCACCGCCGCAGGAAGTGCAGACCTCTCCGCCCCTAATACCAATTTAGAATGCTTTGCATTAACCATTCTCTCATTTTGTGCATCGAAATCCGTGGTAGCCATGAGAGAATCATGATAATCCGAGTTTTCAGTAATTTAATGAGCAGGCTTACGGAGGATTAAAAGGAATAGATTATCTCGATAGATGTTGGCTTTCAACTCCCGACGCCATTTATGTCGGAATAATCTATTAAAAAAGCTTACGGAAAGTCACCCATTTTGCCGTTCTTATAAACAAGTCATGTCCCGCTGCTGTCAATTTATCCGAAACATGGTTCGGTCAAGTATATCTGCAAAGCAGTCCTACATGCCTATCGTAGTGTGGTAAGTTTTCTTCCCCGTTGTGCGGAAAGAGGTCTTGGTGTGCAACTTACAAGAAATTCAACGCGGACATTGCCCCAGAGGGTCCTCAGAGGGGGTGTGTCGGATTTTGACCAATTCAAAATATTCTCATCTTGTTGAGAATTTTGCGATAGCAGACACCAAATTTCTATGCAAGACTTCAGGTGAGCCAACTTACCACATCCGGCTGCACAAAGGAACAGCTGCAAACTCATGCTATTAAAAATCCGAATTTACGGTGCAGCTACAGACAGGATGAAAGTGCTCTGGGAGAAGTACGTGGTGGAATGCAGGAGCCTAATGCGATGTGGCGAGATGATGCAGGTATGTAGGTATGGTTGTATGTATGTATGGACGAGTATGAAAGTACTGATGCGTTCCAATGAGGCAATATAAAGAGAGAAAAAAAGTACGGCAATAGTAGTAATAAAATGCAATAATTAGAGGTGGTGGTGATCATATAGCGCGACGGGAAAATGGGGCAGTGCGAGGGATATAAGAAACATGATTAACATTAACGACAGTGCATGCCCACAAGCTCAAAGAGGTGTGAGGTGTAAAATGTGAATGCGGTTCGGGAGTGGGAATGCAGAAGCGGATGGATGGATGGATGATACGTGAATGGGTCATGAAAAAAAAAGTCGTAAAAACATTATGCACAAGCGGAGAAAAGAGGAAGGGGGGCCAACATCGAAAGACAAACAAGAACGAACGAGCCACACACCGCGCCAGGAACAAAGTAAGGCAAGGCAAGGTAAAGGGAAGATAACCTACGCCCCCAAAGCCTTACCCAACCCTACCGGAAATGCTCCCCACCAGACACAACAACCGCGAACCACCCAAACATCGCCATCAAGAAGCGGACCATCCACGCCGGGTCCGCACCCGCGCCAAGGCCGGGACGCAACTGCATCGCAAGCGCTATATCCAGAGGGGAGCGGACGAGCGCGCGTGCGGAAGGCGGGCGGGCGAGAGTGCTTGGAGCGAGGGCGAGCCGCGCGGCGATGGTCGTGCTGGTGGGCGAGGGCGTGGTGGATGTGGAGGTTGATATGGGAGGTGCGAGAGAGGTTTGCGCAGGCGCAGGCGTGGGTGCGGGCTCGGGAAAAGAGCCAGGGAGGGAAGAGGAGAGCTTAAGAGCTGGAAGATGGTGGTGCGTGAGGTGCTCCGTCTCCTGCTCCTTCTCGTCCTCCTGTTCTTGTTCGGCCTTCATGTTCTTGGATTTCTCGACCACAATTTCCTTCTCCTGCTCCACACTCTCCCCCTCCTCTCCACGAACGTCCACCAACACCCGCCTCCTCACACCCGGGCTCGAGAGCAATAATGGCGTCGCCGCAGCGTTCCTCACAGCCCAAAGCGGTTTGCCGCCCGGGCTCAGCGCAGTGGGAGTCTGCGCCTCGCCGTCTTTCTCCCTCTCACCCTCCTTTTCGCTCTCGTCACCAATGGTCACAGCCACCGCACTCTTCGGCCCAGCACCAGCAGATGTAGGAAGGGGAACGACAACGCCCAACCGCGGCGACGGAATAAGACGCAGGCTCCTCATCCCACCCACGCCTCTTGGGGACGGGGGCTGCGACAACGCCTTGTTGCTGCTCGCAAACCGGAACCCTGAGGCGGGAGGAGGCGAGGCGGGCGGGGTGGGTGTTTGGGATAGGACGACTCTGTCCTCCTTCTCTGGCTGGTCGACTTTATGGACAGTAGACGCGAGAGCATCGTCGACGGACATGAGCAGGGATGCTGAGTCTGGGGTTGGGGAAATCTCGTGTGATGGGGAGGAAGGGAGGGGGAGGAAGTCGGGGTCAGGGAAGCTTTCGGGTTCAGGTGCGATTTCTGACTCGAATTCGACGACAGTGGTGGCGGCTGTTGACAATGACGGCGCGTCCTGAACGACGATGAATGGCACTTGTGCCTCAGGTTCAGGCTCGGGCTCGGCTCCATCGATACCCTCGTCCCCATCAACGGGAAGAATGGGCAGCTCGAGCTGCACAGATGCAGGTGTCGCCTTGGGCGTCTCCTCCTCCCCCTCCTCCTCCCTTTCTTCTTGCTCTTCTACCGCGTGTTCCTCCAATGCTAGGCCCAGGCTTAAATCAAGAGGCGGCATCTCCTCTCCCTCCTCGCCATCATCGTCCGGTAACACGGTAGCGAACAACGTCCCGACGGGACTCTTCTCCAGCACCTCTTCCTTCTCCTCAGCCTCAGATTCCGACTCAGAGTCGAGCCGCATCAGGAACGCCGCTAGCGCATCAGCCTCGCTCGAACCCGTCGCCTCAGTGTCGGGTGTAACCTCGGACGCTTCGAGAACGATCAATTCCCCTCCCTTTTCTTGGTCTGAGAAAGGAACGGCGTCGAGCCCCGTGTACACGAACACATCGGAATCAGGGGACGCGACGGAGGGAGACTCGACGTTGTCAGAGCTCGTGGTGGTGGCGGGTACGTCAGCGACGATCGCAGGCACGGACACGGACACGGGTACGAGCATGAGCACGGGCGCGGGTAGAGGCACAGGCATTGGGAGGGCGAGGGGAACGTGGTTCCCCCATGGGTCGTCCACCTCGACGTCGTCCCATGCCCAGCCTGCTTGCGTCTGGCTCTCGATGTCGACATTCATTTCGACGTCGGCGTTAGTGTCGGTGGTGATGCTGGCTTCGATGCTGGCGTTGGGATTGGAGTTAGCCACGGGGAAGATTAGAGGAGAGGGCGGGGCAGCAACAGCCTCCTGCTCTTGCCTGTGCTCTTGCTCTGGAACGTGTTGGGACGTCGGCTGAGCTTCGGCGAACAACAGACTAGGCTGTTCCACCACTTCGTTCGTCACCTCTTTCTCTAAATGCTTTTCAGGGACCCGCAGAACAACGGGCTCGACGATAGAATAACGAGTGGAGACCTCGATCAGGTCTTCTAGAGGGTGGGAGAAGGCAGCTTTCACAAGGACGGGGACGGGGACGGGAACCTGGCTTGGGAGGGGAGGAGGGGGTGGTGTGCTCGACGGCGAGGGCGAGGATGAAGACGAAGGGGCGAGGGCGAGGATAGAGACGGGTAGGACACGCGGTTCCCCGGGTGTGGGGTGCACGTGCGATTCCTCGTGTACGCGCAGGTCGACGAGGAGCGCAGGCGCGTCGTCTTTGACCTCGGTCTTAATGGTGGAGAAGGAGGCGGGTAAGGGTGGGTGTTGGTCGGTAAGGTCGACGAGATCATCTTCCAGCTTTGAAGAGAGAAGGTTGGTTTGCTCGACCTCTATTCGGCGAACGTGGATGGGCTCAGACACTGAGACCAGCTCAGTACCAACATCCACAAGTGTCTCCGACCGCGGCTGCGGGAAGCTAGCCAGCTGCTTGCCTATCGATCGAGGCTTTGAAGAATCCGCCAACGCCTGCCTGAACGGCCCAAACCCATAAGACGACGACGACACCGGCAGCGGCGTCTTCTCAAACCACTTCCACCCGTGCTCGTACTCCGGTGTCACCGACGCCGAGTCCTCTGCGTCGCTGAGATCAACGAGGGGCATGTGTCTCCCCACGCCCATAAGCGGACGGGTTTCCTTCTCCAAAGGGAGAGGCAGGACGCCGATGTCCGATGCAGCCGGTGAGATCTTCAGAGCCCTGTCCTCCTCCCTGTCGTCGTCAGAGGAGGATCCGGAGGAGGTAAAGTCGATGAGCAGGTGCTCGCGGCTCGTACCGCGGACGTGGCTTTGAGCAGACGCAGCGGCGGACAGGTCCCGCAATTCGACTGCGTTTCGCAGCCCTGAATGGCCTCCTGAGGAGAGACGCCGCACGGGGACCCCGCCGAGGCTTTTGCTGCGCTTGTGGTGCTTTGGTGGGGGTGTAGTTGCGAGAAGAGCGTGGGGTGAGGGTGGCCGAGGGTACGAGGGGTGGGCTGGGACTGGGTATGTCGGTTTCAATGTGGTGAGGGACATCTGTTGCGAGAGACCGGATGGAGACGGCGTCCGGGGAAAATCGGAAAAGGTCGTCGACGTGGATCCGGTGGTGAGTGGTGGTGTGGTTGGACCCTGTGAGGGCCCCACTGGTGTACTCAGGTCAACGAGCTGGGGTGTGGGCATTGAAACAGGCATAGGAGTTGGCACCGATGTCGGCGGAGGTGGCAGCCCAGTCGTCGGAAGAAGCTCGACGCTGAGGTTCTTCGCATTAGCGACGGCTCGCGCCTTGCCTTTGACGACTTCTGGGACCCGCGACCATGATGATGGTAGTGGTGACCACCGTCGCCAGTCCCACCCAACCGAACGACCGAAAGAGAACTTGCCCAGCATGGATTTGTGCGGGGCTGCGCCAGAGACGGGCTTAGGCAGCGCTGCCGCCGTTGTGCGCCTGGCTTTTAGGAATCTCGCTGTACGTACACCGAGGTAGGAGAGCAACACTGCGAGCAGCGAATAGCCGACGATGGCCCATGTAGAAAAGGCCGATGACCTGGAGAAGAAAGTGAAGATGAGTGAGGTCAATATCATAATGGAATAGGAGAGACAAAGTAGGACAGTTGGAGATAGATGAACGACGTACGTGGTAGACGCCATGAAGGAGAGAAAAAGAGGAAATGGGCCGCCAGACCACTGAGGCGTCCACACAAAACCAGCAGAACACGCCGCCACCTCGCACAAAACACGCGGTATTTTTAGTCTCGGAATCAGGTGACCGCAACGTGGGCTTGCCTCATTGCCATACATAGGTTTCCAATCAAAAAGTAAGAAAGGGGATTGAAAGGGAAAAAAGACCTGAGAGTTTTATAGAAATTAAGCGGGGGGACAAAAGTGAGGGTGGGTTAATTTGTAAGCTATAATATGCGCCGTAACAAATTCCAAACACTTTGGGGAACTGCCGTGGCAAATGACTTTGAGCGTGCAGAAGGGAGTTGTGATTCATTGGTGTAAATTATACTAGTATTTGACGACTTCAAATGAATACAGGTACATAAATTTAGGTAGGGATAGGCACCACGGGTGGTCGCAAGACCAGTCAAGGCGTGGACCCGCCGAAGGCTCTTACACCTTATTTTAAACAAAATTCGCGTGCTCACCAGAGTCGATACTATGTCAACGAACTTGGCTAGTGTAAGCCATTGCTATTTGCATGGCAAGGACGAGTCCTGAATTTGATTAACAAGACCGTCACAAATCTCAAGCACGTAGATTTGTTGATATTATATAAACTGGAGGACAGACATAAGTAAATGATATGGTGATGATACTTTATTAATGTATATATACCACACATAGACACCTGTAAAATAAGGGCCAAAAAGCATACGAAAGGTAGATAAAAGGTTAGTTCTGTTGAGCAACCAAATATGTTTGACGGGCTGCATCAGGAAAAAGTGTTCGTAGATGTATATGGGTTCTAAGAGCGCATGGTGTTGAGGGTGTGAGGTCACGGAAGGCTGGACGTTGGCTGTGAATAGTCGCGAATAGACGCCCCGGGAAGCTTGACGCGCGGTCGGCGGGTCACGACTTCGAGTACTTAGAGTGGCAATGGACCGTGGTGGTGCAGGTGCGTTGGCGTAGTGGTTGTGAATGAGCAATCGCGGGACTCAACGCTCAGGCATCGAGTTCCTGAATGCAAGAGTAGGGGTAATATCGGCATTTGCGAAAGGCATGACACATTACAGCAGCTGCCGCAGCCTGCTCGCCGCAACATGGCAGAAAACGTCGACAAACCTGGTGCAAATCTCATGAGTAGGGGCAGTTTCTGGCCGTCGTCGTCAACCTAGGGGTCCCGGTGGTCGCGAAAGGAGGCCATAGGTGGTTCAGAGTGCGAGTAGTAGTCGTCACCCGCGAGACAGCTGGTGGTGTCCAATCGATTGCAAGAGGGACCGCGAAAGTCACAAGGCACAGGCGGTGGCCATCAATGACGAAAGAGCTGTCTGTACAAGTTTAGGATGGCTGCGGTGGGTGGTGGCGGGATCCCTGAGAGTCCCTGCGGCGGGCTGGCATGCCAAAAAGGCAGTGAGGGGGTTGTAAGTACTCGCGTGCTCCTCACACAACGAGAGGGAGAGGACAGAACTCGTGTTAGTTGCTGCCTTTCATCAACAAGGCAGAAACTCCGGCTTTGTAAACCTATCGACTTCCTATGTAGAGTGCCATGAATTTTGTCCAGCAGAAATGGAAAAAAAATCTTCACCTTGATAGCGAAACTTGCATTCGACGCGGCATAACGGATATCACAAATCGCAATGAGGTGAGTTGAGCGGGACAAAATCAACCAGAGCCGGCGAGATCGGAAAGAAATGATGCAATTATGTAATCCCATCACGGGAGTTACCGGCGTCTTAAACGTTCCCCCTCGTTCCCCTCGCCAAAATTTGGCGGTCTGGAGATTATGTAAACGAGTCCGACGAAGGAGGACTCGTAACGCGAAGGAATGAGGGAGCGGAGGAGTGACCAGCTTTGTTGAGCGGGAGTCCAACCGCCGCGTATGACGGGTTGTACTGGACAAAAATACATTAACATTGACTTTGTCTGCTCGATCGTGAACTATTTTACAAGCTCTTGTTAGATTGTACGGGATCCGGCGCTAACACTCACAATCTAGGTCTATCGAGCAAGATCTTGTGCATACATCAACTTTGTAAATGTCGTTGACTAACAATACACAAAAAATTGATTTTTAAGGAATTTCCTGAATTAAAAAAGCAAAGTCTCGATGAAGTCCCGATTTACCAGGATTGTGCAAGATCGAGCGGTAAGTGTGACAATAAAATTGCAAGGTCAAAAGACATGAAATGTTACATATTGTTCAAGATTGTGCTGGATCCTGCTCGATCATGGACACGATTTAACCTCTTTAAATATCCCAAAGCAGAGCATATGGTCACTCGAAGGGGTCCATATGAACCCCAAGGCACGTATTTATGTTAAGGATCAGCCTTAATCTATGACGCGTTCAACGCATGTTCGTAATCCGAGTCAAGTAGTTACTTTAGCTAAATAGTCTTTTGATTAATCCCAATCACTTTTGGTAGTCGCACTAACTCCAAATATCTACGGGACAGAGTAGACACTCCGTCAGTAGAATATACTAGAATATACGAGTGCGCAGTGTTCTTACGCCGGCGCTTAATGACTCACATGCCCGATTTGGTTATCCGACGTGATGCGCGTCAAATGGCTGTGCGCGTTTGAGGGTGCCGAAGACTACTGTACGTACATAACTGTAAGTAATACCAGATTGAGATCTGAGAAGAACATATAGCGCTCACCTGTGCAGAAACAGGCCACGTTGGCCATATGGCACTTACCCGAGGCTTTCGTCTTTATTTTATTGAGAGCGGGACAATGCTGCAACAGATGCCGACAAAGTTAAAAACACGGTTTGCGGAGGATCGTGCTCGATCGTGTACGCTTGCGCAAGATCTTCCGAAATTAAGTCAATTGTAAATGTAAATGAAAAATTTATTTATACGAGTGCCAATCTTGCGCGATCGTCCTGGAACGTGCTGTATTTCCCGAGATTGTGCATAGTCTCACGAGATCCTGCGTAATTGTAAACTATCCAGAGCAATCTATTACAATATTGACTATTCTTACATCTGGCTAGACATTGTCAATGTTAATTTATTTTTGTCCAGTAGTGCCCTTCATAGCCGCGTGAAGGGTGTGGGGTGCGCTGAGTTGTCACACGTCAATTTTCGAAAAGATACGGAGCTTTGTGCGCTCTGCGAGTGTGTCGAAATAGCCTTGGTACGCGTCGGGATTCGTTATCGACTCGGGAAGAGAGCATCAGTAATCACGGGATTCACCAATTTTGGAATATTTGTCAGCCTCTCACAGCGTTTGGCCGACTGGCGGACTGGCGGCGGTTCGGATTCTCGAATTCCAGAACTAGTACTTCTTCCTTTCTAACCATCACCTTTCTCCTCTGCCCTAAGCCAACAAGTTACCGGCCCACTGAAATTCAGGCCATTCTCTTAACGGATTTACATCATTCAATCACTTTCCGAGGTCTGGGCTTATAATCGATTCCTCTGATGTCGGTGGCTTTGCGTGCGCCATGAGCCAAGTTTAGTGGAAGCTGGTAGCAACTTTTGCTCTGTGTCTGGTACCGCAACCTCTTTCCTGTATCTTTTTCGTGCAACTGCTTCACCCAGATAGAGCTAGCCTCCGACCCAACTCCCTATCCAAGTTCTCTTGTCTCCGCCGTCGTACTGTCCCAAGAATCCACTCTTTGCAGTCGCTCCAACCATAACTGTCAGCTCTAGACGTGGTTTCAATCATTCTACTTCTGTCGGTTCACCTCCGTACCCCCTCTTGACCATCCTTCTGCCCGTAATCTTGCTACTTTTGTTGCATTTGTGACGCATATATCCACTCAACTCGCGATCACACGATTCCTAACGACGGGTTTACCTGTCAACGTCGAGTTTGGACTTCACTCGCATCGCTACCGCCTAGTTTGTGCTGTAAAAACTTGGCCGCTCCTTACATGTCTTGCAGCTCTACCCCCTGCTTTCATTTTTCGACGCATATATTCACTCCTTTCTCAATCAACTCTTGACACTTTGGTTCTAGGGCAAGGCATTCTCCTCTTAGCGCACTTTAGCTCTCAGTTTCGTGTCTTTCTTCCTCGCTAGGACCCGTGCACCTGGTCTACTGGCCATCCTATTGGGTTTCTTGGCGTCATTTAGCGCATATACTCGGTGAATCGTTTATGGGTGGCGCCAGAGCCGTCAACGTTCGGCAGATCCTAGGTCAGCCCGTGTCAGGATCCGATTGTGAGTCACAATCTTTGTTTGGAAGTCTAGGGACCTCCTTGAGAACTGTCTGCTGGATCCATCGAGAATGGCTTACTCCGGCCGTCCGTATCTTTGCCTCACATCTCCAAAACCCTTATAAATCTCGACAGCCTCAGTACGCCGGCCCGAATTTCTTGTCTGAATACATGCAGGGTGTTTGGATTTTGCCTTGATATTTTGCAATTGCGTGGCATGCCTTAAGGTCCAGCGCCGCAAATTTTAGATAGGCAAGATTCTGACAACCTGCCGTCCAAACCTGCCCCCCATTTCACAATCCGCATCAAAAGGGTCTGGTCGTCTCGGGGCTATTTTTTTTTGACCGTTCGCATCCTAGCCTTTAATTTTGGATCTGCTCCTTCACATTTACCCCTACTGGCTAATAACCGCTCTCGTCCTTGCCCTTGCTAAGTCATCATTCCTGCTTGCTTCCTCTATTTTCGTGTTCTTTGACTAAGGCTACTAAGTCTGCCGTTTGCGTTGTTCACACAAAGCTCATCGCACTGCCTACTGTAAGTCTGCCTTTGGAAACGACATTACGATTGCTTAGGATTATGCCCGGAGTTTCTTCTTAGCGCGGAGGCCCTGCCAAATTGACTTCGACTTTGTCAATTTGGGACGGTTCTGGACGCGAACATATATTTTCTTCTTCCCCATGCGCTCTCTGATTCCAGTCAATGTTCCCCGTTTCTGACGACTGAACGGAGATTACACCGTGACATATGCACCATACCTGGCGCTGTCCCATATCCCATATTCCAGAACTCGTGATGGCGGAATTTTCCCAATGGCTGGTTTCTTCAAGGGAACAAGAGACCTATTCCTCGATCAATAGACCAAATCTGTTGTCCAAGTTAGCCGTATGGGTGAGGATCGCCTTATTTTTGGGGTTTATTATTTACTGAGGATGACAACCTCAATTCTCAGTCCCAAAAAGGCAAACATAACAGATCATCAACTTTCTGAAATTGACGGCACTTAACTCGAACAAGCGGAACCGAGAGCGGACCGCACCAAAGAGATATAACATCTTTGGTACGGTCCTCGTCAGCTGGTTCCTTGATGTCCCTCTAGATACGGCATTTTTTTGTTGGTGGGATTTATTTCCCTACCTTTCATGATCAGAAACCTGATTAGTGTATCCTTTGGCATCGCCTCCTCCTGTCGCTACAGCCAACAGTTCTGTAGCTCACCGTTACGTTCTTGATTGATTCTTGTTGTCGATGCGTCATGCGCTCCATTTTTGATTATCTTTGATTCGAAGGCAGGCCGAAGACGGGGCTTTCATTGATATCTTAGTTCCATCTGCTGCTGATCACAGGATTCAAATATAAGCCCCAAACGACCTTGCTGCTACTTTCCCGCACACTATGGAATCCCCAACTTACGGCGTCCAGTCCACTATGGGAGCGCTGTTAGTCGGACTACTTGCTTCATGCTGTCTATTTGGCGTTTCTACAACCCAAACATACATTTATTTCTCTCATTTCCCCAAAGACCGAATTCACCTGAAGGCACTGGTATGTCAAACTACGTTGCAATTTGGTTTCTTCAGACTTCGACACATCCTTCATTGACAGGTTGTCCTTTTGTGGTAGCTAGGCCATATTTCTGACACATACTTCAAATCCCATTAACTTGCCTTCGAAGGTTTTGTGAATTCGCCCATTATGTTTGTCTTTGCTACTCCTTCTACCACTTTGCAGTCGTCGGGTTCGGCAGTATCCACTTCCTTTGGAATGCACCAGTCGCTTTCAACGCGACAATAGGAATTAGTGGAATTATCAGCACATTGGTCCAGGTACTCACAGAATTCCCCGTATTTAAATTGAAATCTCAATTCTCTCAGATCTTCTTTGCAGATCGCATTCGAGTTGTTAGCAAAATGTTATTTATTCCAGTTGTATGCTGGACACTGTCGATAACTCGGCTCGGCACCGCTTTTCTGACAATGTCTGAGGCTATAAAAATGCCCGCGGTAATCCCGTTTGTACTAGAGTGGAAATGGCTGATCATCCTTACCTTGGCCATGGGCTGCGTAATTGATGTAACCATTGCTGCGTCACTGTCTTATTACTTGAAAAATAGTAATAGAAAAACCAATCCTAGGTAAATGACTTGCGGTTTTTCTTTCCAAATTCAGCTGACCCTCGAGCAGAACATCATTCGCGATCGACAAAATTACTCTATGGACTATTGGTAACATATTCCTAACATTGGAAACCTGATGTCATTCAAAATATTAATCCACGCTGTAGAAACAGGGGTTTTAACAAGCTTTACCGCCTTGGCGGTGTTGATCTGTGTAATTCAATTCATTCTCTTAAAACACGTACGATTAACCGTCTGCCATAGTATGTGACAATGCCTCGTAACTGTGAGTCTTGGCAAATTTTTCACTCCAAATACCACTAACCTCCGCGTTTGCAAGACATTTGGCTTGGATTTTACCAGGTGATGGCCAGGGGTGAGTTTTCCACAACCTGCTTTTCATATCGTTATGACACTCGCCATGATTTCCAGTTTATTCGAATTCGTTCCTTGCTTCGTAAGTTTAGAAATGCTTCTTTTCTTTCATATCTTGTCTTACATTGCGCTAAATAGCCTCAATGGACGCAGAGCTCTGCGTGAGTCGGCTATACCCGACCCTTACTCCCGCAACACAAGGTTTGGTTTGGGGGGTCCAGAGGTGAGAAAATCGATTTAGCGTCGAGTGACACCTTATTTATTTACATTCAAAAGCAGATTTCGGTATTCATCAGTAAAATAACCGAAGTCAAGTTCGATCCAGTATTTGAACATGGGGTTGTCTAACCCTACTTGGGTTGAAAATCAATGTCCATAGAGATCTGGATCAGTTGGTTCCCTGAGTTCTTTCGGATTTGATTATAAGGAATCGACAGCGTCAGTGGACCAAACAGGACTGGTGTCCTTTTGGAGCAGTTCGCCACCATGTTCATCGGGGCACAACCCGTCAATGTATTTAATGATTAAACATTTCGAGGAGCCTGAGTATAAACAAATGATTCTCCAGGTGAACCTACAAAGCGAATACCTATCTAAGCCTGTTACTATCGACCAGGGTTTCTCCCTGCCTCGGGTTTTATGAGTCAGGACTCCAATTCATGATCCAGATAGCTAATAAATAACAGGATCGTAGATTTTTATTGCACACACCACGTTTGCTATTTTATTTCGTGGACGCGAGCCGCACAAGAGATGGGCGGTGAATGTGTAGTATCGACTAGACGAAATCGAAGTGTGCTAGACTAGTTTTAAACTTAATTGCCTTGCAGACAATTCTTTCTGTCCTGAAGGTGAGATTAGTACTAGTAACTTGTCGAGTAGGGCGTAGAAAGGGACATACAATTGATTTTACGAAATCTATCAACTGATTCTAAGTAGACAAATCAAATACGATTCCCTGAATTAGGTTTCTGCAGATCCCAAAGATCGAGCATTTACCTGGAAATGTGGATAAATTACATGTTCACTGCCTTGTAAGAGGTCTGCTGTTTTATCCTGTATTACGGTGCAGGCGGGCTCGGGCACTGTCGTCCCAGACACGGAAACTCTGTTTGAAGTTTAAGAGTGATCGCGGTGGTGGTGGCGACGGCTGTGACGGCGTCTTGGATGAGGCACGGAGGCACGCCAGACCTTGTGAAGAGATGATTGGGGAATCGTCGTCGCAGTAGTTTTCATCCCCAGAGTTGGCATCGCATCTGCGGTGCTGCTATTACCCTTGGAAATAGTTTTGATATTGGGTTTCAAGGAAGTCGAATCATCTATAAAGCTAACCGTTGGCTCTCATGTCTGGAAGTCGTGAACTCTGCAACCGTGTCCTCATTCCCACAACGTTGACGCGCTCTTTTGCCAGTTTTCGTCTTCTACTCGAGTAATGAGTCCTTCACAAGCAGAGCATCCGCGAACAACTAGACGACTGCAAAACTTTTCATGGCCTATATCATGATTAGCGGTATCCTGCTAATTGGTGACTCTCCATGATTGAAATGCATTTTATACAACCGAGAAGAAATGGAAGTAATTTATAAATTATCCTTCGTGTATTTAACAAGTCCGTATAAAGCAGACAATTACATGACAAGAATCTATAGCTGAGGAAGGAGTGGGAGGATAAAGTTTGTCACGAATCTCAGACTTTTGAAGTAGACCGTTCGTTTGCCAGTAACATCCTAGTTGCTATGAAGAGGAGGGTTGGGGTAGCCATGAATACCTGCAATACGAACAAGTTAAAACAGAATAAATGATACCTAATGTCAAACTCACGCCGGAGAAAATCATGGGTCTGCTCCAATGAAATTCGGAGGTCAGTAAAGATCCTTGAACTGGAGCTGCACCAAGAAGTCCAAAGCTTGCCATGGCGAGGGCGAGGCCAGTTCTTGCTCTAAGGTTCTGCGTTCAGCGTCATGGGTGGCTGAACCATTTTGAGCACTACATACCCGACTTCGTTTGGGTGTCGTGCCAGCGAAGCTAGGGACGCCACTGCAACGGAAAGCCCTGTTTCTCTCGTTCATTAATTTTTTGAACAATGGAACGGGAAGTGAGCTTGGCACTCACATGCACCAGAGAAAAACCCATAGAATATGCTAACAATGACGAGGGAACCGGAGCTTTTTCTTTACAAAAAGAATAAATAGAAAGTGCCATTGAGAAACGAATACTGAACATACACTGCGAACACCGAGAATATGCTTGCACCTGTGATGAGGGATGTCGGGATAAGGACGTTGAACGCTCCGTAAATGTCAACCGTGAAATTGATCATAATCCGCCCGATAGTGCTGGATGCGTTCAATATAGCAATCTGCAGTTTCATAAGCAGATGAGCCTCAAATTGAGCTAGAAAATCTTTACCGAATAGAAGGCCAACTTGGGGTCGATGCCATGTACCACGGAGTAGAGTTGCAGGTAAAATACTGTCATAAATGATATGTAAATCAAATTCATGCCAATCATTGAACGAATATACTGACAGGGGAAATACAGCCCAAAGAGAGAGATCAAGCCCCTTCAGCCATCTCAGTCTATGGAAAGTGCATCAAAAAACTAGTCCTTACCCCAAGACCGTGAGCATATATGGCGGGTCGGTAAAAAAGCTCTTAATGTCAAGTTTTGGGATGTCTGCACGCTTGTTGTAGGCCGTCCGCATGAGGCAGTTGCCAATTATCAGGAAACCGACAACAATATATCCAGTTGCCCTGACAGTTTTAGCAAACCCGATTTCTCCAATGAGGTTACTGAACGGAGAGGGTTATTTCGGAGTTAAACCACAAGTGAATTGAGACGAACTTGATCACTTTTAAAGGTATTCAGTAACAACGGCGGGTGAGGCGTTAAATGACTTACTAATCGGGAAGACGACTGCCCCCAATGATATACCTGTCATGGCGACCCCAGTCGCAAATGCTTTTCGGCGTTTAAAATAGTGACCCGTGATACTAAGTGACGGAACAAAAGCAAATCCCATCCCGAGCCCCATGCCTACCCCTTGACTGAGAAATATTTCAAAGTATGCCTGGGGCTTTGCGAGTGAGAGGAGAAATAATCTAGGCAGCTGTAAGTCGACACAACTTGCAGAATAATGTTTGAAAAACTTACGAGGCTGAGAAAATAACAGCGCCAACAATCTGTAAGGCGTGAAAATAACCAGCATCAAACAGTTTCCCTGACACTATTCCACAGGCGAATGGCATCATGATTTGCAAGCTTCCGATCCACCTGAAAAGCTGGTATATCAATGAGTTATTCTGAAGGTACTTTTCCTAGGGCTTACGCGATCTTGCTCGGGCTGTGTTCCGAAAGATAAAATCGAGTGTAAAAGTCTTGGTATACTCCAAATGAGTAGACATAACTAAATGGTCATCAGCACACGCCATTAGTGGTCGACAGAAGCGTACCCAACGGTGGCAAAGAGAACGAGCCAACTAGATGGGTTGAAGAATGGAAATCCTTCTCATTAGGGATTTTTATAGGACGACGAGAATAATGGAACACGTACGCTCCGAACAGGGTGGTCCAAGCCTTTGCGCCCCCGTCGACCACTTCGTCAACCTGTACATTCACTGGATGGTATTTCGTGGTCCTTTTAGTATCTGACATATTTCACGTTTGACGGCTGGTAGGGTTTAGACCCAAAGTGCGGAAAGTGTGGTCCCCACGCGGCGGAAGGTCTCAACTTATATACATGGAGCACTTAAGATCTTCATCTTACCTGGGAAAAACTGCGCTCAGAATAACAGTATGCTGTCCAGCAATCCGTCACGTCTTGCACACAACTCGCTGAACTCAATCTATTCTTGCTGTAAGAATCGCTGCATAGACTTGATTCGATTAAGTTGTTCATGTTCTTGATTCATTACTGTGTAACCACGATGTTGTCCATTCCATATTTGGTCGTTTTGAGCACGAATCTCAACTGCTGGAAAGCCCGTAGAAAGCAAGGGCGAGAACGTGAGTTTATGACTGACGGGATTGCTGTGCTTTCAACGAATTGTTTAGCCCGGGCAACGTCTAGCAGAATTTAATGAATCAAAATGCACAATGGAACACCCTCTAAACATTGCTAAGTACAGCTCCTAGACGAAGAGGCGACAAGCCTTGTGCTGTAGACGGTCTTAATCTGGGACGAGCTTCCCACGTTAGGAATGGCTGTGAACCGGGTGACGAGTAGTGTAAAGATATTTATGTCTTGTCCACGGACTTCGGGAGTTCCGACTAATGGCTTTCTTCATTTATGATGGGGCGTGAATCATACCAGTCATAAACTGTTCCTCTTTTTACTGAGTTGAACATGCCTCAACCGCGTGCCTGGCCTTCCGGGACAAGTAGAGGTCGAGGTTTTCATTTCATCGCGCGGTAACATCTGTGGATGGATTCCCAACACCAGGCATCAAATTCGCTGTCAATCTATCTACAGGCTATTGTGCAACCGCTTTAGCATCGCTATTCTGTCACAAGCCGAAGGATAGCATTGACCTAAAAACAGAAATCTACCTAAGCAGCAGGCCTCTGGGCTTCACGATGTGTGAAAGGCAGTGTCTAGAGTGATGTATAACTCGGAACTCGAAAGAGGACATTTCTCGAAGGAGTGTCCCTTTTTGCCATGGCCGGAAAACGACTCCTGTCATGCGCAGTGAATTACATAGCATAATCTGATCAGGGAAATAAATCCATGTGATTTGTTAATTTATAGACGCCCACACTTCGGTGTCGGCTTTCCGTAAGCCGACCCTATGACTCAAAATGGGAAGTCATGTCGCAATTTAATTGTTTCACTACCTAGGCGGTGTCAGGAATATGGGCTGTAATATTGATTCACCATATATTGACCTATGTGATGCCATGTTCAAATATGGGGTCGAACTTGACTCCGGTTGTTCAAGTAACTGGTGCAGTGACCTGCGGCCAAGGCGGAGAAAATCTTCATTTCTGATTAAAAATTGATGGATGAGCGGCTTGCTTGGCGACATTAGGACTTATCAATCAATATTGAAGGGGACGACATGATTCTCTGATAGAATGACTCCTCTGATTGGACGGTTTGGGTTATAAACAGCTGCGTCTCAAGATAGGGAGCTCCTGATATTATTGGCTAAACACGCCTGATGAAGAGACGTTGGGATAGGCCTATCAGGACTACCCTAGCAGTCCGAGTCTGGCGAAGCTCGGGAAGCGCGTCGAGCAGTGCGCTATCGCGTCGCACGTAGTGGCAAAAGGCAAGCAAAGGTTGTTCGTCACAGGACCGCGCGGCGACTACATACGGACAGGCTGTGCTACTGACGATCTAATCTAATCCAGGCTCGGGCAGCTCGGCCCAGAGCTCACTACTACAACGTTGTCTGTAATATATCGCCCATACACTCTGACACTACAACTCGTCGCAACGGGGTCATTTTTTATGGGGTTTTACAAAGGTGCAATGTTTAATATAAATACCCTCTCCCTTTGACTGCCAAGTGTCTAACTCGAATGTAGTCTACTTAATGACGGAGGTCGAAGCTCTCCGTTTCGCCCTTTGCCTCTGTGAGTTTGTCAATAGATTTTGAAAGGTCAGCAGGAACTTGCTAGTACGCATTTCAAGTTTTTAATGCAATTCAGCCTGTGGAGCTTGAAATTACTCACACAGAGCTTGCTGCCATTCTTTGAAGATTGGGTTTGCTCCAAAGTAAGGAAACTAGTTTCGGGTTGATCAGGTAAAACCATTCGTCCGTTTAGTCTAAAGAGTATCATATGAACAAAGTCAGGGGATTGAAATTATTTTCGGCTTACGAAGCTAGTAAAGATGTTGAAAAAACTAGAATGCATCTCAGACTAACTTCTCGGAAACAAGACCTGGGACTTACTCCGGGATAAGAATAAAAATATTGCGAGCCAAATATCTACGAAGAAAATTCAGTCGGAAATGTCACTGAACTACGAAGCTGCAACTCACAGTTATCTGGCATTGCAAGAAACTACGGGGATAACGTCATATATCTGCAGATCGGAGGCAAACACCAGCGCTTACACATGTCAACATTCCAAGGCCTGTTAAACTGCTCAGAAGCCCGCTTTCTACATGAGAATCATTGAGTTTTGGGTAAGTAATTTACATGATATACGCACGGATGGTCCAAGCAATGACTTTGTCAATAAAAAGGGAGCTATTTTTTTTTTGTTAAAGGAGCACAACTCGAGTGTCTGTGACAAGTCACCTTTTTTGACTATTTGGTTTCGGGGTTCTCAAGAGATAATAACCCAAATTCATGGTGACAATGATGTCAACCGCACTGCTTACGGTAAAAAGCGCGGTAATAAGCCACTGCCAGTGGGCTAGCAGGAGGATAAACGACGATGTTTTCACGGCGGCCACCATTGTCGTGAATGTCATCACACATCGCAATGCAGAGAGCATCCAGCACAAAATGGGAATTAAAGCTTTTCCACTGACAACGCGAACACGGTCTGCAAAAAATGCCTACAAAACTCTGAGAGTTCTGAGAACGAGTGATTCGATAATATTCACCTGCACGAGAGGTTCGATAATTCCACTGAATGCAATTGCCACATTCCAGGAGACTGGGGGTTGCAGGAGGACTTCTGGTCTTCCATATCCATTTATAGTGAGTAAATATAGAGCGTGACAAATGCAGATACAGTGTCCGAGTTCGCAGAACCTGCGTTCGATTAGCCCTCCTGTAAATGTGTAATGCTTTCGGGGGACATGCCATATAACCGTTACCTGGAAAATAAGTCAAAGATTTCACCATTAACTCCGACAATTCATGATGAGACGTTAACCTACCAGGACTTTGAACGCCATTCTGTCTTTGGGGAATCGGGTGTAATAAACGTAAGTCTGAACAATGACGACTCCAAATAAAGAACAAGAAATCAGGACTCCTACTAGAAGAGCCCCGAGCGAAGTGTTTGGGTTAAACTTGAATGTGGGGAGAGTTTCCATTAGGTAGATGAAGTGCTATTGCAGCAGCAGTCTGTCTATGCACTTATAATCATTTGTAAAGTTACAAATCAGATGAAAAGATACTCACAAATTACTATCTGGTCATTTTGCAAATGGGATGCATTTCGTTGCCATGTCGTCGCTGATTATCGACCATGCAATGGACTCCCACCAGTGGATTCCAATAGACGGCGCCAGGAAGTCTGTCTGTGGGACCCCATCAGAAGTCAATTATACACTCATCGAAACCCGAACAGCACAAATATAGGAATATTCACATCATCTCCCAACAATCAGTGAGATATGATGCAATCTCTTGTAGCGCGGGGAATGTGGTACGGATGAGCTGCGGTATGACAGACGTCCGAGGAAAATACCACATGAGATTTACCAATAGGGCTACTGGCACCTGCTGCTACGTCCCTACCCTCTATCGAAGGCAAAAGTGGATTTTCTAACATTTCATCTTCCACAACTCGAAGAACTGCAACGGGCATAGAAGTCATCAAACCGAGGTCCTGTTCATATCTTAAAAACCGACAGCCTACTAAAGAGAATTTGATATCAGATAATAATCAGAAAGAACAGGCTGTGCCTCCGAGTCATTCTATTTCGGTGGCGAAGTCATCAACACGGCATTATCTTCCAAAATGATACCCAAGGAACTCGAGAGGGTTGATTATCAGATATATGTTTCCATTTCACCTTTGCGGCAATGTCTTCAAATTTTCTAACAAATGCGGCTGCACCTCAAGTCGAACAACCATCTCATAAGCCCTTTGGTCCTTGCAGTGCCTGACAGCGCCCACGAATATCCAAGTTGGGAAAACACGAGGTACAAATTGCCAGGAAAGGCTATATATAGTTTTCATCAAACTTTCCCCTTTTAGAAATCCGGCACCCAGTCAAATTTCCACTAAACCAAAATCCTTTGGTAAATTTACCGTCGTCACACATCATCAGAATTGGGATCTACATCATACCCACTTCATCATTGACTGGCAAAAACTGAGGTGGTCTTGGGTTGCTGCTCAGAAGCGTCCCACCAGGCATACAAATACTCCATTGCGAGAGGCGAGAAAATCAATATCTTTGCACCCCCATCATGACGGTCGCTGTCCCAGAGGTTCACAGTACGCTCGGGGCCCTATTAATTGGTCTTTTTCTTTCATCCTGTCTATTTGGAATTGGCACTGTTCAAACTTACATTTATTATTCCCAATTCCAAGACGACAAGGTGCAAATGAAGATTATGGTGCGTTAAGACAAGATAAATTTGCCCAGAATACTTTACATTGTCGTCCAGGTCTTGTTCATGTGGTGAGTATCTGGAAAATGGACACGCACGTATAACTCATCCAATACAGGCTCTGCGAGCTCGGTCACTGCATCTGTCTCTCGACAGGCTTTTATAACATTGTCGTTGATAAGTATGGGCAGCTCACATTCCTTATTACTATTCCGACATCCATGGTGGTTTCAATTGCTCTAAGCGGGGTGATCGGAACTATCGTTCAGGTTTGCGGTTCAGTCATTCGTCAACTGGCAGCAGGCTTACTCTGTCACAGGTGTTCTTCATTGAAAGGGTTCGGAATGTCAGCGGGAGAATTTTAATTCCTTCAGTGTGCTGGACAGTGTCCATGGCAAGATTTGTTCTAACACTCATAATGACTCGAAAAGCCGTAACGGTGAACCTGACGGAGTTTGACCGCAAATTAAAATGGCTGTGCGTGACTGTCCTGGCTTTGGGTGCCGCCGTGGATTTGTTTGTCGCTGTGTCATTGTCCTATTACCTGAAGGCTCGAAGGATAAAGGGATTTTCAGTGTAAGTCAATTTAGTCACAAAACAATTAACTAAAATTCTCATTCTTCAGTACATCGGTGATGATCGATAAAATCACGGCATGGACAATCCGTGAGTAGAACTTGTATTACAGGATGGTTCTCATCTGACTCTAATTGCAGAAACTGGGGTCCTTACAAGTCTAGCTGGTCTATGTATGCTTGTCCTAGTAAGATTTCTGGGTTTTTATACCTTCTTACTGGAGCACTCACCAGTTTCGTTCAAGTTTGTGTTAATACCCGAAAATTGTGAGTTCTGGGAGTTCTCAAAATTATACCACGAAAACGGAAGCACTTCTCAGTCATCTGGCTTGGAATCTTCATGTCATTGTCAAGATGTGCGTTTATTGCTCCGTTTTAAATATCAAAAGTGGCTTACCTGTATCCTTAGTGTTTTCAAACTCACTACTCGCAATGTCGGTTCATTAATCAATAACCTTTCAATTGAATTTCTGACGCGAATGTCTCAGGCTTAATGGACGAGCAGGATTACGTGAAGAATTATTTTTTGAGCTCCAGAGTTGGAATCCAGCAAAGAAAGTTCTCGTGAGTCAACTTCTTTCCCAACTCGAACCATTAAAATAACGCTCAGAACTCAATTAGCCTCGATACCGCTCAAGACTTCAGGTCAAAAGAATTAACAAGGACTCCGTATATAAGCATGGAATTTTTTAAATTACCCTGCAGGTTCTAGAGTACGTAGGGAGAAATCAACAGACTAACCCAAGTCAAGGGTTGGGCAGCAGTTATTGTAATTTCGTCTAGCTAATATTGACGGAAGAACTAGTTAAAAGGGAACATCTTCCACCTGTCTCATGACGATAAGATAGAAACACACGGCTGCATCTTATATGGATTACAATCATCACCTGAAGACTTCCCATTTCATTCCAACATGTTAGTTTCAGAGGTCGAGCTCGTAGAAATCTACCAAGTCACCAGTTCCGCATCAAGGTGATAATAACAATCTAATGATTTGCAGACACTGATCACCGATAGTTTATGCCTCGGGCTTAGCAAAGATGGCTCGACCCCCAGAACCAGTCGACTCAGATATTATTGGATCGCCGGCATCCGCGAGCTGAGGTATTATATATATGTTTGTCCTTGTACCATGCCAGCGAAATTGGATTTTTCACTACATTTTGATGAAAATCCAAGAAATCGAATATGTTTGGATCTTTGAACCGAAATAGCTATCAGCCGAACATGGCACTGCGATTATCGTCAAGATGAACACCGCAGTTTACTACGCCGATTCAGATTACTATCCCTGTTCGCTTTGTTTATCATTCATCAGATCATAATGCGGACAACAGTATGTCTTCATCACGCCGCCCCCACAATCCGACGACATCGTCAAGTTCTCTACATACCTTCGGATTTCTCGCTCTCTCTCTCGCGAAATTGAGTCCTAATCTAATGATTATAGTTGGTTGCCTCTACAAACACCTATCTTTTTCAGAGTTGGTCTCAATATTATAATTTTTCCTTGTAAATCAGCCCCGCACTTTCTGGAGCGGACCGGCATTGGACCAGTAAGAATAGCGGGTAGTGAGTTATAAATCCAATTGCATAGCTTAAGGACACTTTATATACGTAGTTTTCATGTATATGAAGGCTCTGTAGGAGCCTGTACTACTACTTGAAATCTGTAGATACAAAAGATCGAATCGTGGTTCAAGGATTGATAATACCTGACCGTGAAATATGGCCCATCGGAGTGCAACCACACCAAAGCGTCACTTAGCTCACCCCACGCGACGCGTCAATGTGCTAAGCACGTGACCGTATGACCAGCGTCACACTCGTATTATCGTGTCAATGTCAATGACAACGACGAACCCAACGAAAGACAGCCACCTGAAAAGTCCTCCAGACCGCAAGCTGGCTCAATGACAGGCTTTTATTCGCTGCCTCTGCACCGGAAGAGGGCTACAACTGGCAACAGACGTTCAAAGGCGTCTCGAGAATTCTTGGATCACGATGGACCCACCTCCCACCAACAGCGGTGGGCTTGCTGGAACTGCAAATCTTCTGGAGCGTTGATAGGTCTTACGGTGCGCTGTGAGATTGTATATTGTTTCCTGGTTGCTTACCGTTCAAACTTACCGTCGCCGGACCTGCTCTCTCTGGGTTTATCAAAATCGAACATTGCGATCGTATTCATTGTGGGCCCACTTTTGGTCTTACACAGTATGCACTTATTGGCGAGCTTCTGAATCCAAGAGCATTTAGTTGCTTCCTCTTACTGGGATAAGGTTTTCATATGGACAATAGCACTTCACGAATTGGTCGCGGCGACCATACATGAAGTACCCCGTCTCGAATGTCCGCGGATGGTGGAAGCGAGCGTGTCAGTTGCTGCGCGGGATGCTGGACCACTTTGCAATGGTTGGCTACTTGACATTCAGTTTTTGCTGCCTGTTTGTTCGCTGCTTTGTGAATTTATCCTGGATAACCTGGTTACTTTTCGCACCGACTGACACTCATGAGCTTCACGCATAGCATGTTTGGGTCGACTTTGATCATCACTGCTACAGGATTCTCGTGGGTCATAACTCATGGGCTCCTTACCTTTCTCTTTGGTACATATGTACAACTTCCCATGCCCACCATTGGTCGTAATTTCTGACATTTTACCTTCACAGAGCAGGCAAAAGTCATTTTAACCGAACACGCGACACGACCATATCTTCGTCATCCTCCGGTTTTCGACCCTCAATAGTCAGCATTGTCTGCCCATCGCGTGTCGGTGGCTGCTAGTCCCGGGGGCGGTAGTGAATGGTACGCACGGTGGCGTCGGTGAGGAACGCTGCGGCTGCTGCCAGTGGTTTTAAGGGACCCCAGATGGTCGGCAAGCCCGGGGCCGGGCAAGGTGATTGAGCCGCTGAGGATGTGGTTGAAACGGCAATCCGTAATACGGTTGTTTGTATCTTACGGTAGCCAGCCGTCTTTGCTTCAATATAACAGGCGGTGCAGGTGAAAACAAACGGGACCACAGTGACATATAGCGTGCTGGGAGCTGCATCGTCGTCAGTATTTTTGGAGAAAAAAAAGTGGGAAGAAACTTAGAAAGCCCTTTCGTGTGTTTGTTGTGGGTCAGTTTCAAGATCAAGCACTTGAGATTCAGGAAACCAGCTAATCAAGGCGGATGGCAAAATTTAGATCAAACCTTCCTGATATCATCCAGTTCTATGCAAGCTGAGTGGCAGTCACACATACGCGACAGTAAGTTCTGTAATATTCGCAGTGACCATTGAGCGGCCATCATTGGCACAAGTCTGGGACCATCAAGAGCCGCCGTGGGTACTGGTGTGATAGATCCTCGCAATCGCGATTGTTGACGCATTCCAATCGAAGGACTTTCAGGTATGTGGGTAGATGATTTTACGCGGGACTTGTTGCACGTCCATAGATAGATAGTCGATCGCTGCTTACATAACAAGACTGCTGTTCCGGAACTGAATCGAATTGCGCCCATTGCGCACCATTGCGCCCACAATCCAACCATCGATCGATGAACACAGCATTCAGTCGGAAATGATTCAACTTGAACTTCATTCTGATCACATCCCACAACACCTTGCCAACCCTATAATAGGACTTCGACAATGGTGTGATCACAATCCTGCTCTTTTCGGATTATGTGGCCATTTAGTGCTTATCCGGAACTGAAAGCTCATGAAGTCGCAAATCGAACTTTTGACTATATCATTGTTGGAGGTTAGTAGCTCCCTGCTATTTACCTAAGTGTCGAAATGAAAGGAAAGGATGTCGCTAGGTGGCACTGCGGGATGCTGCCTTGCTGCACGTCTCAGTGAAAGTCCAAACACATCCGTTCTAGTCATAGAACGCGGACGCATAGGCGATACATGGCTCTCTAAAGTACCTCTTCTATCTGCCAACTTGTACGCAGATGACGCCTTCTGTGCTATATTCGACAGCGCCCCCGTTACTCACGCCGATGGACGGAAGTTGGACACGATTATTGGAGATGGACTTGGTGGCGGTTCACGTGTCAACTCGTGTGTCTATACGCGAGGCGTGGCCGATTACAACAAGTGGAAGGAAATGGGCCATCCAGATTGGGGCTACGATGAACTTGAATCCCTCTTCGCCAGGTCGGAAAACACGTTGACCAAACAAGCATCGCGTTTTAGGGGAAAAAAAGGTTCGTAGGTTACGGTGTTGTATCCGGCTATATGTGCGACTTATAATATCATTTATAGGTCCGTGGACAAACCAAACAATCTACGACTTTGCCCTCAAGCCTCATGCATAGTGAGTACCGACGTGTCCACCTGTCGAAATAACTGAAACTGGCGGTTGTAGCGTATATCAAGCTGCAGGGCGCCTCGGATTCCCTCACATTTCAGATACTCAACTCCCCGGACGAGCCAACATCTGGTATCGCGACGATGGATATCACTACAAATGGTTCGGGCCAGCGTCAGAGTACAGTGCAGGCATTTCATCTGCAGGCTGTGGCGTCGGCTATTCTGGGTTCTCAATTTTTACCAATCGGACGAAAAGTTCATTGGTCAGCAAAGAGTCTAAGATGTTTAAATAAAAGCTGTAGGTATTTAGGCTTGATCTTCCGCCTCAGCGCAGCATTCCTTCTGACTCAAAGTTACCATATCCTCCACAGCGTTGAGTAAGTTTCCCTTCATCCACGTTATACCTACCCACCTTAACACATCTCTTACACAGAAAATTCCTTGCCTTTCCCTTTCCTCCTTCAAGATGTCTTCGAAGGTGACGGTTGGGAAGATCAACTTCAAAAGGGCGAAACGTTCCAAACTTACTACAAGCTATTCGGCGACCTTGCCACTCGCACGGCACTCCTCTGGTCTTCTTGCACGGTGGTCAGGCCTCGTCCACGACTACCTAGTTCCATTCAGTGAGCTGGCCGAGAAACACATCATCTACGACCATCTTGGCAACGGAAAGTCTACCCACCTCAAAGACAAGCCACCAACATTTTGGACCGTCGATCTCTTCATTGACGAGCTCGTAAACCTCTTGAACCGTTTCTCTATCCGGGACGACTTTGATCTCGGGGGTCATTCCTGGGGTCAGAGTTTGAGGTTCGCAGACAGCCAAAGGGTTTGAAGCACCTGATCTTGTCGGATTCGCTCGCGTCGTCTGCTCTGTGGAATCAGTCGAACATGCAGTTCATGCAGACCTTCCCAAAGGAAGTACAAGAAGGTTTAGCCGGCGGGATGAAGACTCCGGAGAAGTTTTGGGCGGCGTTACAGCAATTCCATGCGGTTTATGGGTGTACGATCAAACCGTTCCCTAAAGAGTACCTGTATACAATGGAGCAAGTTTTCGAAGCGAACGGTGATCCCACTGTCGCTGGTGCACCGTACGTCCATTCTCAGAGACATCGTATGCGACCGTTCACCGTCATTCTAGGATTCTTAGCAACTCGACCATCATTGATCGGCTCCATCTCGTTCGAGTCCCCACATTCGTGATCAATGGTCGCAAAGACATTTCTCAGGATTTCGTCGTCAAGCCCTTCTTCGATAATATCAAGAAGGTGAAGTGGGTTACACTGGAGAACTCCAGCCACACACCCTTCGTTGAAGAGCAAGAAAGGTACATGAAGCTCGTAAGCTAGAAGGGCGATTGATTTTGCGGCGCTTCAAGTTCGGCAACTTTATTTTATCCTCACCTTGGCTTGAAATTTTCATCACCTTTGGATCGCCTCATTCAGTTTCCTCCACATGAGGTCAATGCATAGAGGCGGGTCCCATTTCGTTGATCATGAGCTACGTCACAGCAGGCGAGCAGTGTTTTTATTGCGATAATGTATCCCAATGATGTGCCCTGCTGTATAGTTTGCATCGACCGACCACCTTCCGCGTCCACGGCTTCGGTATATTATGACCATGAATGAACAGGAAACCTGAACAGTTGAAATTCAAGACCAACTTCGAGGGATTCCTGAGTCCTGACGGAGCTGTAGCAGCGGACCGTCGTCCTAGATGCAGAGGAGAGTATTCATTCTTTACCTTCTCGCTATGTCGTACGACCTTGAGATTTTGAGCTCTGGGGTCGGCCTTGGGCTTTGCTTGTCGCTTGCCGGATTAGATGGTCGGTGCTCAGAATTAAGAGAAATTTCGTAGGGCTCACAAGGATATTCGGCACTGATGGCTTTAAACAGAGTAAAAGAATGTTTCTTCCAATGGAACCGGCCAGTGCGCATTCGGCATACGCATCAGAAAGTGGACGGTGACAAAATTGTGAATAGGTGGACCATATATTCAAAAACATTATATTTTTCGAGAATTTATGAAGAATAAGTTCATACGCATAGATTTTTGAGGAAAATATGTCATTTTGACACGCTGTACAAGCACTCAACAAGTTGTAGGATGCCCATGAGCTTCAGCGTAGTGTTAGCGTCGTATGCATTGTAATATTGAACAGAGAAACAGACCAAATGTCACATTGTAAGGGACGTTGTATTGGGAATGCTCATTCAATGCAGGCACAATCCAGTTTGTCAATGTCTTAGCCTTAGCGCCTCCCAAGCAAGCTAGAACGCCCCCCGTTGTTGCATATTGAATTTAATTGTGCCAATACTAGGCATGGGGAGTTCAATTCAGTGTTGTGCATCCAAGAGAAGTTTGCTATGCAGACAGCCTGACTTCGGATCGCTTGTGACTGGGGTCTGGTTAAGCACGAGAAAGCAGCAGGCCTGAGAGGTCATAAATCATAGAACATGACGAATTCAAGGGCACTGACAAGGTCGATGCGGAAGAAAAAATAGGGCCCCAGACCCGACTTGCATTGTGAAGCTGACGCATCTGTTTTCGTCGAAGAAGATTGAAAATTCGAATAACGGCAGGATTTTGAAATGATTACCAGGGCGTAGTATGCGGTAATTTCTTCTGGGCTGGTCGTGTACCCTTTCTTGGGGCGGAAGTCTACGTGGAAAGGACATCCCGGGGCTGGGCTTATGTGATTGAGCACAGCGACGAAGGCGCCGGGGTTACCTTCAGATTGCACTAAGATTGATATCGATTTCAGTCGTGGATGATGGTTTGATCGCACGAACCGGATATGTCTTTGTCGTCATGTGACATATGTCAAATTCCCGTCGTTTTTTCAGCAAATTTCTGTCTCTGTTGTCCATCCTTTCTCCCATCTCCCATCATGTCCTCCACGCGTCTGGTCAATGCTTGAAGCAGCTCCAATCCGTGCATCTAACTCCTCTACCTCGGGCAAGCAGCACGAGCCCACGTGAAGCTCGTGTTGTGCTGACCCACATATGATATGATGGTGCATCGTAATACCTCATTCCAACGAAGCGCGTCTGGCATAGGAACCACACCAACAATGCACGTTCCTCATAGAAAACTGCATCAACCAATACTAATAGCTTCAGAGGTAAGTCCAATCCCTATTCCTTTGAACATCACTACAGCGGGAAGCTAATCTTCCCTCCGTAGCCTGCCATTTTTGCCACGTCATCTCTCGATACCGCAGCTGTGTCTTCGTTCCTCGTCGACGCCGTCGTAACGGTACCCGACCCCTCAATTTTATAGCGATCCTCGCACCTTCTCTTGGAGACCCGACGCCTGTGTGTTAAACTTGCCGCCCCCTCGTAGCTTCCACCCTGTTTCGTCGCCTGTTCGATGTGCCGACCCACCCACGCCTATTCACTCGTATTTTGGGACTCGTTACCCGTGCGATTAATCCTTCCACATGTTCGCGTGTCAGCTCGTCTTTGAACTCGTCTACTTCCTCTGTCATTTGTACGTTGCAAATTTCTATTTTTTGACTAGAGCTTATACCTAGATTGATAGTCTACGATCCCCGCGATACTATCTGTCGAACGTGGATACTGCTCCGCTTACCGACCGTTCAATTTTTACCTGCCGCCGTTGGAATGAGTTTCCACATTTCGCGTTGGAGGGGTGCCTTGGGGATGGGGTTTAGGCGTGTTTCCACGCCTCGTAGAGCGCTTTCAGGCATTGACGCGTCCGCTGGCGAACAACACGAGCTCATGTGAGGCTAGTGCTTGTGCTGGGGCCCTCATGTGAGGGGCTGCAGCGGCTGGTGGATCCGCTTCAATTGCTTTGCGCAGCACCTACAGGCGTCAATGCATTCCCTGACGAGCAGCACGGGCTCATGTGAGGCTCGTGCTGTGCCGACGTCCTCATGTGAGGGACCGAAGCTGTCAGCGAGTGTGCTTAGATGCCTTGTATGGTGTTGGAAGGCGTCAATAATGTATTTGCTGGCGAGCAGCATGGGCTCATGTGAGGCTTATGTCTGTGCTGACGCCCTCATGTGAGGGGCTGCAGCTGCCAGTAAGTATTTGTTCACGTCTTCTGTGGCTCTTCAACCCCTCCTGCGGCGCTTCAACACGTCATTCATCGGTCTCTGGTTGCGGAGACTCCTAGCTGCAACATGAAGTACGTGAAGAGGGTTGGTTTTGTAAGTCCTTTCCCTTTTTCTCCTCTTTTCGATGCTCAGCTCTAACCATGTTCTTCAGATAATCGATTCGAAGCTTTACTCGCTAGTAATGAGAGCGTGGAAATTGAGAGCCGATGAGCGCGCTAGCTATCACACCAACATGTTGTATCGGCGTTTTTACCACCCTGACGTATCCTAAATCGATTCCGCGCCGCCTGATTACACAAGAACCAACCTAAACACTGCTCCCATCCCTTTCTCAAGTCCACCTGTATGAAACTCACGGAGGTGCGAGCGCAGTCGCCAAAACACTGCATCCGCCATTCTTTCGGCGGGTAGGGCAGGTTGGCTGTTGCGTCCCTGTGACAGGCATTGTCGATTGGTCTTTGGTTGCGGAGACTCTTAGCTGCTACACGAAGTAGGTGACGAGGGTCAGTCCAAACCTTTTATCCCAAGAACAAAGTGAATTGTTACTCTTCCTCTTTTCTTCTCTACATTCAATTCTAACCATGTTCTCTCTATCAGATAACCGACATGTTTCTTTACCCGTATATCCCAGCTAGTGACGGGCATATGGAGAACAACGCGATGGATGGATGTGTTACCTGTCACCACCTGCCCCATCCCACCGCACACTGCCGTGCTTCGTCGATCGCGGTCCTTACCTCCAACACCGAAAGCGATGTTCATACTTCATCAGATCCTGGCGTTGGTGTCGAGTCCCGTAAACGCCGATCCAACGTTCAGAGCTGTTACCATATCCGCCTAGCTGTACCTTCTCCCTTCCCTTCCCCTCCTTCTCCCTCTTTGCTTTCATCACCACCTGCTATCCCACCCGCCCCATCTCTCTGCGTCCTGCTTAAGCTGCGTATCACCCCCCTCCTATCTCAATTGACATCGACATTGGCTTCAAATCAGCCTCTCACTGTTGAACGGCATGTGACGCATCAGCACACCATGTTCATAAACAACGGTCAAGCAGATAAGCGGAGATTAGATTGCGATATCGACGAATCCCCCTCGTTCAACATCGTGGTTGTGCTTCTATATTGAGCCTGCCAGTTCGGCCTGAGTTGGGCGTCCAAGCAGTGTTGTTGTTGCGCAGGATCCTTCGTTGTCCTCGTTCACTTTTGTGGATTCGGCGACATTGACACACCGAGCACCCTCATCAAGGCTCGGTGGTTAGGTCAGAAGCAGAGAAGGAGGAACGGGAATGCCCTGCTACGAGTTGAGGGAAAGGTTGGCCAGCGTCGAGAATAATCCGGTTCGTCATTCTTTCTCCTGCAATATCTTATTGTGATGCTCATATTTATGTCATTTTTCAGGTCTAAATCTGACTTTTCTACTCTGAGATGGTCGTCTGGACATTTGTATCGCCGAACTCAACCTTATCACACTCTAGAGCACGAACCGCTGCCTCTCTAGACCGCGCCGTGGGTCCACACTCCAGATCGCGACGGGGTCCAAGCAGCTGATTTGTCCATTCCATCCGTCCTCTCTTTCCTTCTCGTCTTGCCCACCACCCAATTTTGCATGTCCTCTCGTCGTCTGCAACCCTTGTGGTTCCGAACTCCAACCCTAACCCTTGGACATCGCACCTACCTTCATCCGGGATTTGACGTCGACGAATGTCGCATTCCCTGGATCCCAGCCAACCTCGCATTCGTCGACCTACCGTGCTCCTTGTTCCCCGTCCCCCGTATCCCTGCCCATTTTTCACCACCAGCCTCACTCCTCTCCCCGCCTCCCCGCTACGCCGTCTGCACTGCCCCGCCGCCTACCGCTCTCCTTCATTGACTTTGACTTCGAAAACATCACTTCCTCCCATGTGCAGCCCACCTCGTATCCCACCAACACCCAGAACCAGATATGGACCGTCCGCCTGATGCATCCTTTACTTGCCGAAGCCCGAATTGGAACTGCATTTACCGAGAAGTGTGCGTTCGCTTTTCAGGACGCATCCAATTCAATTACCCCAGCACCGCGTCGCCAACAACCTGTTTGCGCCTTCGCTGGTACTGCTCTGCCAGGGAACCCGCATTTGCGTGTGATGACCGAGCCTACAGACAACCACTCGCCGAGAAGCCTTGCCGCATCCATTGCCCACGCAGTTCAGCGTTACTAGCTATAGCCGGTGCTGGCACAGGAAGCAAAGGAATTCCCTAGCCAAGTGCGTTATCATTCACCAACCAACCGACCCGGCGTCCTTTCCGATCCCTCCCCACCCTTATCCAGCACCTGCCGCCTTTCCCCTGGTAACCCTCGTGCCGTTCCTAGCTTTCGAGTTGGACCCGCTCCCGCGGCCGGGCGAGGGGTGGTTTTTAGAGAGCTTGAAGGGGGTAACGTTCGCGAGGTCAACAACATGTAACACAGGCACCAGGTCATTCGATGCGGCGAGTTGCGGAACGGGTAGGAAGATTAGGCGAAGAATTGCTTGAAGCCGTTCTAGGATATGAGCATGGTTAGATAGAATCTTGAGGAAGAGAAAGGACAGGAGGTCGACAAGCATATGGAGGAGAGGGAAGCAGAGAAGATGAGGTTCGAACGGACTCACTTTGTGGTACAAGGTCATGCATGATTTTGTCCTTATCTCGAGTGTGAATCGTCGTACGGGTCGCGCTGATTCTGCACGTGCTGCTTCGAGTGCTTGAGCTCATACTCCCGTACAGACAATGACGAGTAGCTCGTATTTAAGAGGCGCGTGGGGGAGAGAGTTGGAGGTTGGTGTCATGAGGCGCGCAGGGCCAGGAGAAGGCTGCTCACGGGTTCACTAATGCTCATTCTTCATCGATGAGGACAGCTGAAAAGCGCCACCAGGGTTCAACGAGAGAGGAAGTACAAGCAGTCGTTGACTCACCTGCGTACTTTAGGCAACATAACGCCTCTAAATGTTCCTTCCCAAGCAGACCTTCATGCAAAGGCTAAGACCGACAAGGCCGGCGGAGAAACATCCAGGGTGATGAGAACCCTGAGCCAGCTCGCGTCTCTGTTGACCATCTTCAAGGAGGTACGACGTTAGCTGCTCCAGCGATTAGCCATGTACGACGTTGTGTTGAAGAGTCGAAAGGACTCGCGGCAGAAAAACAAAAGATATCATGTGATCCCGGAATTATTGCATGCGCAACGTGCGTCGCGTAGTCTGCGACCTGTATTCGTGACGCGTATCCGATTCAGTAGGCCAGCAGAGACTCCGATGCCCCCGCCCCTCGCCACGCCCCGTTCGACGTTCTTGGACTCATTGTTGGTATGATAACGGGATCATGAAAAACTAGCGAAACGAGTTACCTTAAAACAGGATTCTCGGACATCGAACCAATGGTAAATACATATATAACAAATTTTTGGATACAACACATCAGTATTGAGAACTACACACCCAGTGATCTGCGGATGAAATTTTTAAGAGGCATTTGTTCATCTGCTCCAATTCGACGAGGGATGCGGTCGCGCAATATTTCCTGGTCTTTCGAAATAGTGCTCATAGGGTTTCCCATTCAGTTCCTCGCTTTTCTTCAGCTCTCGAGGCTTGCAAAAGGCGTTTATTGGAAGTAGTCAGTAAGACTGAAAGACTTTCTAATGAAAAGAAGAGGCAATAAATCACATTTCATTATTCGTGGAACAGAATATTACAGTCAAGTCATTCTAGGAGGAAGTCGAATTTATCTTAATGTAAGAAATTAAAATACGACTATCCCTTTCAAGGCGGCGACCAGATATTTAGAGACATTGGCCGTAGTATGGGTTGCTAACCGTGCACTTCGATCCGGTAGCGCAAGCCGTGGGCCCAGTCCAGCCTTGTCCACCGCTAGAAGGAGGGTATCATTACAACTATCCTTTTGGATGAGTAAATCGAGAAAACTTACCATTGACCGTACTTGGTCTGAGTGGCCGCGGGAGCGGGAGGTTCCGACTGGCCTAGTGGTCGTGGTACCAGCGCCGCCAGTGGTCGTGCCAACGCCGCCAGAGGTGGTTGAGCCAGTGTTGGTGTATGCGGTGCCGATGTCACCGAACTTAATGTTGGAGAAGGTGACGGAAGCGTTAGCCTCAGTGGTTTCGATGTTGGTGGGCACACCAGAGTCGGTCGAGCAAATTCCACGAGCAACACCCGGAGCGGTGGGGTCGGACGTGGTGGGGTTGCTGTCGAGCCAGAGCATGTTGACTGCGTGGTCGTCCCAGACGGAGAGGACGAGCACCATTCCTGCGGCCATACCCTTGGACATTCCCGGGAGCCCACCCTTGTCCTGGAAGTCGGTGTTATCGCCGAACGCGGCCTTCTGGTCGTTGCAGAACGCGGTGGTGATCGAGTCGCAGGCGGTGGTGATTCCTGGGACGTTGACCTTGGAGTTCTGGATCACAACGCCGTTCTGGACGTACAAGCGGCGGATTTTGCTGACGGTGCCGGTGTCGGTGCGGTGTCGGTGAGGAATTGGGTGACGACAGTGAATTTCTTGGTGGTGTCGACGGTCTTGCCTGCGCCGTAGAAGTTCTGGTTGCCCATGCGGAAGGAGTTGAAGTCGCAGCCGTCGGGATCGCAGACGCTGGCGTAGCGGCTCGTGGCACCGCAGGCGTCGCCAGTGCAGAGGCTCTGACCGCTGACGGTGCAAGGGTGAGGAGTGAAGGCAGCAGCGTTGTTGTTAGCTCCCCAGATATCCATCTCGTTACAGCAGGAACCGTTTGTGCCGTCTCCTGCGTTGACATCTGAGGAGGAAGGTGTCCAACCGGCAGAGTTGGCCTGGTGAAAATGGGCCGCGTTTAATATTATGATACTTATTATTGAAAATACAAACTCACCATTCCGTTAATGAACTTGAGATCTCGAGGACATTGCGAGTCGCAGTAGCCAGTTTCGTACTTAGCACCGGCCTTGTTGGTGGGGTACTTGGCCAAACCACCATCTGCGTCCATCTGTGAGAAGTATAGAGCACCGTTGAGACCGCATGGGAGATTCGAAACGTCGACGTCGAAAGTGAACTCCTTGTTCAAAAGCTTGAAGATTTGATACTGCGTCTGGCTGGCCATAAGGTAGACACGCGAACCGATGTTCTTTCGGGCTCGATCCAGGAGTTAGACTCCACACACGAGCCAAATAAACAACTCCTGGCTCGCGGTTGCGTGCGAGGGGGGCAGAAATGACGAGGCGGCGGTCGACGGAGGTTAAAACCTATGAAAGAACAGTTTAAACAGAGTTAAGAAGACGGAACAAAAGGAGTTCAGGATCCAATCACGAACTCGTCCTTGCACTCACCTACTCAAGCCACCCACTCCACGGGTCTCCCCTGGCATCTAACCCCTAACAAGGATGGCGAGGAATCCCACATCCTTTTTTGGAAGGGAGGAAGATGCGGTGGAAATCTCGTTGGAGATCAGGAGATGGAGGTGGGGTGAGGGTAAGGTGACGGCAAACATGGGTGGAGCGAACCTACATAAAGGTTGTTAGGTATACGAAATGAATATAAAAATCACACACCAAGTCGAATATGTAGAGCATCAGAGAAAAAACTTCCTCCAGCTCACATTTGCAAGCGGGTGATGTCCCCGTGTGGCGGCTGATGCAGGGCTAACGACCCTGTAAGAGCGGTGTTGACACATAGTAATCAAGAAAAAGTATAGAACGAACTCGCGAATGAAATTCTCGAGCCGTTCCGTCACTCACCTGGTGGAGAATCTCGGGTTGGCTTCTGGCCGCTCTCGAATGTGACGGAGGCGACGGTATAGCACGTCTGACTGAACGGAAGTGCCATAACCCCTAGACAGCTAGATGCAGGAGTTTTACACTCCTGCATCGCCCAACGAATCGACTCTGGCTCGCTCTTGCAGGCGAGGGAGGACGAGAAAAAGGAATGGGGGTAGGAGGGAGTCAAGGCCTACACAAAGGTCGTCAATGAGCATGAAATGAAGAAAAAGATGTCAGAACGAGCTGGCGATATATATCGCCACCCCGTCCTGTACTCACCTACACGGGCTTCCGACAATACGGATCCCCCTGTAATCTAGCCCCCTATTGACAAAGAAAATCATGCCCACATCCTTAATTTGAAGGACGGAGCAGGCAGCGGCGAAATCGTGGGCAAACGAGATAGTCTATGGAAAGCCAGACTGACACGCTCCAAAACAACCCCGGGATGGTTTCGGCAAACAAAGCGGCATGTTTGGCCGCTATGGGGGACCTCGACCACCTTGAAGTGTCACATGTTAGGCGTAAACTCAATTTGCCATACTCATTTACGATCCACCTTAGAAGCAAACTATGTAATGAAAAAGTCAACTATAAGTCAAGCCACAAAAAATATGAGCAGTATCCTACGGTTTTGATTTTTGATTCTATACTTGAAACTTAAAAACCTACATTCGAAGTTTCGAACTCCAAGCCGACATGTTCCAAGCTGACCAGTCCGTGCGAAATAATGACTAAGACATCCAAATATAGGAGGCACGAGGGTAAGTGGCCTATTTCACGCAGGGCGGGCTTTTACTAAGCTCCATTATTATCATAATTAAAACCTCGATATCCGTAGCTTTCGATTAAGGTCAAAATTTTCATCGTCGGGGCAGTATTTCTTGTAGAACGAAAAAAGTAACATTCCAGAAAGCTGTGGGTGGTCATGTGACCAGAACGCGTTGTTGCCATTAGTCTGCCTTGCTCTCACAATTTCCCCATGCTATTTTCACTCCCACAGCTGCTGCTTCTTAATTTTTTGCATGCATGATGATACACGTCGCGACTCTCTGCACGCTCAACATCAGACTTTGCCGCACGCACTAGGTGTGCGTCCCATGCATTGCACACTCACAAAGCGGATCGCGTACTATGGGAGGCCACTCAGAAAGCGACTCCACTAAGCTGCTGATCAGTTCTCTCACTTTCCAGATTATTTTTCGCACCATTTTCGCGTTTTTAAGCTCTTCCAACCTTTATTTCCTCCACCACAGCTCATCAATCGCGTCGAGCGTCACTCCAAAAATGACTTCGAAGTTCGAAGTCATTTTTGGAGTGAACCACTCTAATTTATTTTTCAGAGCCTAGAAGCCTAGACGGCTTTTCCTCTACCACAAACTCTCTTTCTTTTATCACTCTTCTCTTCCTGACATATTTACGCTATGAAATTTCCTGTATAACGTCCTACCTCCAGTGAATTGCACTCGCAGTTTTCCCCTTGAATCTTGTCCGATTAGTACTTTGTTTGGTCCAAATCGTCCTTAGTTGCCTGTTGCTTCGTCGCTAGCAACACTTGATTTCGTTTTTGCACTCCGTTTACAGCCGCCTTTTTGATTCGCGGATTCGCTTTCATTTGAAGGACAATTCCACATCTGTTAAGCTAAAGACTGACCTAGAATTGACAGAAAGTCCAACAACAACAATACCGTGACAAAAAGGAGGCATCATTTTAAAGTGCATGAAACTACCAGCGAGCCACCGCAAATTGTTAAGGCCCTGAAAGATAGTGAATGCTAAAATACAACGTACACATAGTGTTGCCGCGGTTCGATTCCGTCCGGTTTTTGCACTCATTTTTGCGAACCTTGGACTGGATGCCTCTGAACGCGTTCAGGACGTTCGGTTCAGGTTTGTAAGCATAGGAACCTTGAACCGAACGCAAAAAAATGACGTTCTCGAATTTCACGTAAAAATAAATGTTCTCTAATGTCCTTTAACTACCTACTCAGAATCAGCGTCATAGTCGACCTCTAGAGACTGTAAAAAAGCATCCATGTGAGCTTGGGCCTGTTGGGACTCGGAGGCACTAATTTGGCCGTTTCGATAACCGCTTTTGAGTATTTGAAGGGCTTCGAAAGATTCTTCATTAAGGTGGTTGCGTCGCCTGGTACCTGTGAGGGCTCCACCGGAAAAGGCGCGCTCAGACACCAGAGCTTGGCAGACTGATATATAAGACTTCAGTAGTAGCCGTAAAGTCCTGATCAACAAATGACGGCGACTACTGAAGTTGAATTAATAGTCGATCCGCCTCAGCAGCAGGTTCCATTCTCGACCTACCGCGCATAAATAAATTATTCAGAACTTATTCTTCCCTCAAACAGGTGAAGAGCTATGAATAAACCCACTATACTTTATCTTTCATCCCACAAAGGGATACGAACAACAAATCCACCGTAAATTATGCATGAGTAGACATGAATAAATACGTTCTGAATTATTCTCCATGCCGCAAAGAGATATGAAAAAATAGTCCACATGAATAAATTCATCTTGGCTTATACATGGGCCAAGTAGCACGGCTCCTTGCCCTATCAATTAATGTACGTCGGGTTATTGATTCTTTTCTACATGAAAAAATCTGCTCTGATTTATCCTTCTTCCTGCAAAGAGAGGTGATCAATAAATCGGCGTCGAGTCATGCATTGCAGGTCAGTATGAATAAATTCTCCTGGACTTATTCATGGGCCATGAAGCCCAGCTTCTTTCCCTATGGATCAATATACGTCGCTTTGTCCATCCTTTTCTGCATGAACTAATCCATTCCAAATTATCCATCATCCGCAAGGAGAGGTGATCAATAAATCGGCATCGAGTCATGCATCGCACGTCCGCATGAATAAATTCTCCCGGGCTTATACATGGGCCAAGCAGCACGGCTCCTTGCCCCATCAATTAGTGTACGTCGGGATATTGATTCTTATCTACATGAAAAGATCCATTCCAAATTATCCATCATCCGCAAGGAGAGACGATCAATAAATTGACGTCGAGTTATGCATTACAGGTCAGCGTGAATAAATTCTTCTGGGCTTATTCATGGGCCATGCAGCACGGCTTCTTGCCCTATGGATCAATGTATGTCGCTTTATTCATCCTTACCTGCATGAATTAAAGCCTTGCCCTCGGATACTGCTGATAAAAAAATCCCTTCGCAATTGTCAATGTTCTTCACCCCATGAATAATTTTTCCCTTAGTAGTTCATGCTGTTCTCCACCGATGAATAAATCTCCTACTTTTTGTTCTTCTGCTCTTGAATAATATACTTGCTATTAGTTCCTTCAATTTTGTTTTCTAATGGATAAATCCATTAGAATTTATTCATCCCTCTTCAATACTATGTGCCTCCGTGATTCATACGAGTTTTACTGCTTATGCGATGGATAAACACCTTGGAATTTGTTAATAATAGTGGACAGATTAATTCATTCATTGCATTTGACATGGAAACACATCTACAGAGATCTGGAGTTATGTCGGAATGATTGTCAGAGAAAACATTAATCACATAAGAAATTCCCTACCGCACTAAAAACTTCGATTTAATATGCATTGCCGAGCCTGAATTTCTAGCTTCTCGCTGATATAATTTTGACATGCACTTGTCTGGGTAGAAATAAAGGTCAGACGAAGGCCCATATTGCCCTGAAGGCGATGGTAATTTCACCTTGTAAACTCTACCGTCGTCACCATGGGTCAACACACTCTGCATAAAACATCAGAAGAGAAGATAGCTGCGAAAATGAAACATTCTTATGAAAGGTTTTCTTGCAGTTTAGTAGCTCAGCCCGCACTGGAATTTATTTTGAGAAGAGAGGAAGTAAATCAATGGAAACAGAAAAAATATTCCAAATCACCCCATAAAAGGCGGGTCATCTTTAAAGTACATACCAACAGGTCAGTAATTGATGACTGGCTACGTGTAGGTTCATCCAACCCATTTTCCAACTGTGCGCCCATGAAGCAGAAACGGAATACGAGCTGGGGGTTGGTTGGAAGATGCATCTTGAGTCCAATTACACATGGAGAAACTAATGAACAGGGTGTCTGCAATATTTTCGGAAGTATGTATCTACAGTACTACCTTACCCTCAAGGTTCTCCGATATAGCATGCCAAATTAAAGATTTTACAGCCATTTCTCATGTTCGCACTGATTAAGCGCCCAATTCAACTCAGCGCCTAACCCCCAAATGCGTGTCACGGGTACAGGTACGAAATCACCTACCCATACCCGTACCCTGGTAAAACCCGCACCTCAATTTGCACAGGTTGTGTTACTAGTATAAATCAAAGCTGAATTATTCACGAGCAATGATGAATAAATTAACATTCATTTATTCATACCGGGGCAGGACAGCCATAGCGCGGTTTGGGAGAAGTATAAAATTAGAAGAGTTTATTCATGTGATCAACGGTGAGAATGGCATGAAAAAGTCAGAGGTGATTTATTGAAGACTCATTGAAGACGCAAAGAACAATTACCGTAGAATTTATTGATCCACGCAAAGATGGACAATGGAGGGAAATTTAATCCATGGCGTCGATGGACAATTACCGAGGGATTTTTCAATCCGCCCAAGGCGCATCAACAATTCCGATGAAATTTATTCAAGCGGCGGAGGGATCAGTATGAACAAGCAAGGGGAGATTTATTGAAGATGCAAAGAACAATTACTGTAGGATTTTTTGATCTACCCGAAAATGATTCAACAAATTTGCCAAATATTATTAATACGGGCGAGCACAGGATGAACTACTTTGATGAAAATTATTCAAGGGTGAAGTACAATTACAAAGTTATTTTTTGATCTGTCTGAAGGTATGAACAAATCTGGGGAGTATTTTTCATGAGGGACGGCGTGTATTGTTCAAGGAAGGATGAAAAAATCCGAGAAACTTTATCCATTGGGATGGTGGGAATATGCACTGAGCGTCGTGGCAAGAGTGTGGGGTGAGGCATGTAGGAAGGGAGGGGACGGGAGGCGGTATTGAGCCTTCAATAAATAATTCATGCCATTAGTTACTGGTATTAGTTGATCAGACTTGGTAGGCTATTACTGTTCATTTATATATCAAAACGACACATTTGACTCGCTCAGATGCAACAGCAGAGCCTTGAATTGCGAGATAGTCATGCGCAATGTGAGAGAGAGTGGGATAGCGAATTTAGTTGTGCTAATAACACATAAAATTGACATGAGCAGTTTGGGAAATCAGAAGAATGATGACTCACGCCCCACCAACGGACCACATTTTCGACGTAGTTTTCAATGGGAGCCTTCAGATATGTGTTCAGCTCAGACTGTGGATCGTCCGAGGTGCGATTTTCAGCATTCCTGCGGTCCTGTACCATCTGCCGCATCCAAGAATGACCATATTGAACAAACTTCGGCTGGTTGTTCCCAGCCGACGACACCGCTGAAACCACCGAAGAGATCAGATTGAGAACAATTTTAAGTGCGTATTACTTACAGCTTTGAGAGTGGGGGTCATTACTATTGGCGGGAGCAGTTGGTTGACTCTCGTAATATTTATTGAACTAAGAAGGGGTATATATCTCAAATACATCCAAACCGAGACAGGGGACAACTTACCAGGTCACGAAGGTTCTTCATACCGCGCTGGTGGTCTTTTTCAGCCCAGTTCTTCTCGGTGTATGCTGACTTTATTGTTGGGTCTAGGACTAGTCAAGAGAATCTATGGTTAACTTATGACTCGGAAATATATGTTAAATATGTAACTGACCAAGACAGACAAAATAGATGTTGGTGTTCTCAGTATGCCGGTAGGCGGTTGGGTTGGACGCGCCAAACGATAGCGCAGACCCGAAATCCCTAAACATTGTTCGTCACCCTAAACCTTGCCCGCCATGTTTGTACTCAAAGCAAACTGCAGGATCGCATCGAGTTCGCCTCACATCTTGCACGAACCGAAGTGCGTCATCCACCAGTCGGGAACGCCGGGGACATGGGTTTGTCGCCTTCTACAGCGGACAGCGGACATACGCCAGCATGGGAGATCGAGGGCTACTACTAGCCGCTGGCAGCCGTGTAGAAATGAGAGCGGTAGGGAGTGGATGAAGATCTCAAAGGGGCAACTGGGCAAGGACGAGGACGGGAGAGGGGAAAGAGCCAGTTGAGGAAGGTTAGGTCGTGGAAGGGAGGTGCACAAGTACAATCAGGGGTGGCGCAAGGATGGATGGGTGGTGACGGTGCTCAAGAGAGGCAGAGAGGACGGGGCCGCTGAACACGGTGCTCAAGCATAGGGGCGCGGATGGACGTGAGACGGGGGCGACGGTGCGGTTGAGGGCCGAGCATGAAAAACTGGCGCAGACGCGTACCGAAGGGAGATGAAGGACGGATGCGGTGGGTCATTGACGTCCCCGAACGGGCGCACACGTTCATATGGGGTTAGTGAACTGCGAGGCCGGAATGTGCATGCAATGCGTGTGCGTAGCCTCACAAGTTCGGAGCGACTAATTTCCAGCCGCCACAATCGCGCGCAATGGCACCCAAGATGTGTTGACGATGCTTGTTGCTTCGTAGGGTGGCAGCGGTGTATTTTGGCGCCTTCAACGTACCGCAGAGTTATGATTCTGTCGCGTCGTCCGACCTGCATGTACGAAATGTTATGCACAGGGGTGTGTGGGGCGAGAAGTGCACCTCTCATCATCAGCCCGTGGTCCAAGTCGATGGAGAAAATCGACGATTGAGTTGCAAGGCTGCTTGTCCATAGAGATCGTTCGACAGGTATGGGATCTGAATCATCTAAATTGAAGTGCAAGCTCGAAAATCACGATGTTGGAAATTGCTCTTATTTCATGAGACCTAATTTGTCGACCTGTAGTTTGGTTTTTTAGTAAATATTGTATTGCTTGCTTTCGAAATGGCTCAGCTTGCAAATACGGGTATAGGAGACGCACATCGAGTTTACGCTGACATATGATATTTTGATGGTAATGTAAGGTGGTAGAGGTCCCTCGCACTCAATATCATGCCGCCGAACATGCCGCACTGTTTGCCAACACCATCCCGGGGTTTTTCTGGAGCGTGTCAGTCTGGCTTTCCATAATAGTCCTGCCATACGAGGGTGGTAGAGGTGTTCGCTCGTTCTTACTTACCTGAGGTCCTGAGCAACCCTCGCACGACCACTGTGCATGTGACCCCTATCATGTGATCACAGACTTTGGCACTTCCATCTCTCTCTTCACTGCCATCACTAGCTCCCTCTCCAGACCGTCGCCGCCTACCCCTTCTCTGTTGGAATTTGTAGGTAACTCGCTTGGCGTATACAATCCGTAGCTAGTGCGGCCGCGTCCCCTTGGTGTCCCCGTATCGATAGTGATTTTTCTACGTATATAAGCTGTCTATTTTTGTATTGTACCGTACTCGTTTTTAAACCCTTCCCACCCGCGCAAGCCCGAATTCCTACATTCTCCAACGAAAGCTGTGGGCGTCTTGTTTTTCGTTCGAAGGGTACTAGGTACTGAGGTGTTTTTCTGGCGTAGGAATTTCACTCCTATCCTCAGCCAACTTGCTATCTCTTTCCTCTCGACCGCTCCCCTGCCGCCTGCCGCTCCCCTGCCACTAAGGATGTGGGCATATTATTTTTATTTGGTAGGGGTTTATGGTCAAGGGGGGATCCATGGAGTGCGAGGCCAACCCAGGTGCGTACATAACGAGCTTACGGGCTCGTTCTCTCATTAATTTGATCGTTTTCGTGCTACCGGACCCTACAGGAGTTTCAACGCCCCATCGGCCTCTCTCAGAGTCTCTGCGTCCATGCACCACCTTCCTCAGGTTTAAGAGCAAGTCCGAGGTGGTTTCATGTGCTTTTTCGCCCCCTTTCGCCTCGCGCGAGCCGGAGGCAGTTTTCTTCACTGGCAGCATCATCCACGCAACCACCACCTCCCTCGCGTATCAAGGCGAATTGGAGGTGGTTCGAGTTGCATTTTTTCGCCCACAATTCGCATCTCAACCTCGCCGTCCACGCCGCTCCCTTTTCGTCGTTAATTGAGGACCGAACACGAACCGAGGCCCATGTAGTGGCAGGTCCGCCCATGTGATATGTGAGTATAGAACGCGCTCGCGATTCAATTTCTCAGGTTCGTTTTTTCATTTCCTTTACTTTATTTTCAGGTTAACAATTTTTTTACAGGCCTTTCGGCATCCACCATGGCACCTCCGGCTTGGGTTTACAAGCCTGATGTGATACGCCCGGCTGTTTCTTCTCGTTGATGCAAGGGTTTCGCCCTGCATTGAGCTCTCCACCTCCACCATCTCCCACCTTCTTAGTTCACGTTGGAGTGGCCGGCTGAAGCAGGAAGGGTCCGGAGCTGGTCGCTAGCTCGGACGATGCAATGGTATGTGATAGAGTCTAGCTACGAACACGCGTGTCTACGTAGGGAATGGTCAGGTGATCGTGACGGAGAGTCGGGTGCTCAACCCGACACTCCAACGTAGGATTACTCCTACGCCCAGCTGTTTCGCCCACACAACTCCCTCGCGTGCAATTACGAGTCGGAGGTGGTGTTTTTTGCCGATGCTGGAGCTTGTCTCCTGCATCCAACTCCTCACCTCTCTCCCCTGTCGCATTCACTTCACCACCTGCCTCGGGTGCAAAGCCGAGTCAGAGGTGGTTTATGGTTGTTTCATCCACTGTTTCGCCTCCATGAGCATCTCCAACTAATCCATCTCGAATGTAGACTATTTAATGTACTCATGAAATATTTTATCAATATATTTGTTTACATATCACTCTTAATTTAGAAGACGGGTGTTTTGAAGTCTATGTCGACCATTTGGTGAAGATGCTCTGAGACTTGTTGGAATACATATTCAAGGACGATTGCTTGTTTAACCTGATCTCAGGTCTTATCCTGCTATTCACTAACATCTATTTAATTCAATTAATACTGATTTTGTCGTTCCTGCAGGTTTGAGAAAGTATTTAAGACTAAGAAGGCTGTAACCTAGGGGTAAAAGCAGTGGTGCCATTCAGGACCAAGGGTAGAAGAGGTAAAGTCAACAGAGGCAGCATGAGATCGTGGCAAGGTAAGAATATTGGATACGTCAGGCAGGTTTTCAGCCAGTGGTACAAACATGAGGTAATGTTCATTTTGCGGGGAGAGCAGCCACCCGGTGTGTCTCTGATAGCCAGAGAAGTCTGGTATCTTCTGGCGGATGTACTGAAGAGATGTTTGCTGTGTAGTCGAAGTCCAGGCTTGCACGGATTTGTCTGCTGAGCCAGAGACAATATGTTTGTCATCGCTTGAAAATGTGACTGACAAAACATAGTCAGTGTGGCCCTCCAGTGCCTTCAGCATCTCACCTGTCGAGGCATCCCACACCCGCACCGATTTGTCTGCCGAGCCAGAGACGATACACTTGTCATCGCTCGAAAATGCAACTGACGAAACATACTTAGTGTGGCCCTCCAGCACCTTCAGGATCTCGCCCGTCGAGGCATCCCACACCCGCACTGATTTGTCAAACGAGCCAGAGACAATACGCTTGTCATCGCTTGAAAATGTGACTGACAAAACATAGTCAGTGTGGCCCTCCAGCACCTTCAGTATCTCGCCCGTCGAGGCATCCCACACCCGCACCGATTTGTCAAACGAGCCAGAGACGATACGCTTGTCATCACTCGAAAATGCGACTGACCAAACAGGCTCAGTGTGGCCCTCCAGCACCTTCAGGATCTTGCCCGTCAAGGCATCCCACACCTGCACCGATTTGTCAGACGAGCCAGAGATGATACGCTTGTCATCGCTCGAAAATGCAACTGACCAAACAGGCTCAGTGTGGCCCTCCAGCACCTTCAGGATCTTGCCTGTCGAGGCATCCCACACCTGCGCCGATCTGTCAGCCGAGCCAGAGACGATATGCTTGTCATCGCTCGAAAATGCGACTGACCAAACAGGCTCAGTGTGGCCCTCCAGCACCTTCAGGATCTCACCCGTCGAGGCATCCCACACCTGCACCAAGTTGTCTGCCGAGCCAGAAACGATACACTTGTCATCACTTGAATATGCGACCCCATATATTGAACTTCCTGCCCCCAAAGTCATTAATGGCTTGTCGTTTAGTAATGCATTTACGAATTGTGGAATCCGGGGGAAGTGCCTCTTCCATCCTCGACACGGTCTCAAATTCCGGGGCCATGTTGCGAGGGCAGAGATGTAGAGGTGCGGCGTTGACAATGCTGCCCCACTCCCGCTGAAATACAGCGCGAACAATACAGCCTCAGCCAAGTCCTCTCTCAATGCCGAGTGGTCCTGAACATCAAGGTCAGTTAATTGCGAAGTATTCAGTTAAAATGTCACTCGCATTCGGAACCCACTTATATGCTTTTTGCAACATTCGGTCACACTGGCCACGTGAACCCAAGAGGTTCATTGCTTCAATCCAGAATAATACACGAAGCTGAAGAAATTTCGACAGCATCTCACAGAGGGCATTTGAATCCATCGATGCAACAGCAGAGAGGTGGTAATCCCAGTTTCGGCAGGAATAACCCAAGACAGGAGTGATATTCTGCTTGACTGCTTCTGGCAGTGCAGAATTGTCACGATCGAGGACAAATGATGATTCAATGCCCGCAATATTGAATTTCAACCCGTCCATGATACGGAAGCAGGAGTTGGTGAGGAACCGATGGTGTTTTGCTTGATCACACCAAAATTCCTTTGCCCGGTTCTGATCGAACATGAAGTCGGTAAAGGACTTGTGGTATGAAAAGACTTTCTCGTTCTCAGCGTATAACACTGCGTAAAGGCCGGCGAGAACACCATCAGCGATTTTGGAGGATGAAAACGCAGGGTTAGTCTCATTCTCGTCCTCGTCGGGAGGAAAGAGAAGTTCGGCGACAATGGACGTCGATAGACGCTCCGCACTGCAGAGAAAAGTGTGCAGGATGTGCAGCCTGTCCGTAAAGGACTCGTCCTTGAAATGGCGGAAAGCATCCGAAAGGATTTCCAGATATAAGCCGTCAAGCAATGGTGTCTCCTCCTCTGTAGTTCGCGGGACGGCCGAGGAGGATACAAAAGGCAGTTTACCCAGGCGCCGCTTTTGCTCCCGTGGTGCATACCCTGCCAAATACTTCACGACTGTTGCGGCGTAGATGAACAAGCCAGCTGCTTGCACCACAAGCTTCTCCATTTCTGGACGGCCTGCGAAGTCTGTAAGGTTAGTATTCAGGTAGGTCGTGATGTCGGCCTCGGCTTCCCCAATCGGCACTTCTTCGAGACGATAAAACTGCTTGTCCTCAAAGGACCCCAAATGGTTTACCAGACTTGGGTCTGGTCGACTAGTAGCGAAGAACTTGAGACCTGGTAATCGATTTTTATTGATCGTGTCAAGTAGGTCGCGCAAAAACTCCGAACCGCCCGTTCCGTCTATCTCGTCAAGCGCGTCAATGACAACTAGGAAACGGGGTGACTTTGAGGAATCTGCGGTTCGAGCCCGCTTCCACGGTTCGATAAGGAGACTCTCGAGCTGGGCACGAACGCCGTGACGGATCGTGTCAAATTTCCCATAAGTACGCAAAGCGTCGGCAAATGCTTTCCATTTGAGAGCAAGGTGATATACGATGGTACGAATGATGCGGGTTGCGGATCTCGTTTCCATAATCTGGCGTGAGCAGAAGAAGTTGCCTCCCAAAACGATTGTGTCGTCCGCGTCACCAGCAAACTCGAAACGGCGGGCAATGGTGTAGGCGATGGTGCTCTTCCCAGAACCAGCCTGACCAGACAGCCAGTAGACACTCTGGCTTTCCGGTGAGGTATCGTTTGCCCATCTCGCAATGTCATCTAATATACGAACACGAGTTCCTGGCGTGCAGACTGCACGACGCAGCAGCTGTCGTTGATCACCCTCCAGTTCAAATTTATGGTCAGCGACATGCGACGCTTCGAGCCGCTCTAGGAGTAATTTCTGTTGGAGAAATAAGGTTGGAATGGAATGGAAAACGGCAGAGTTACACACTGCGACATCATCCTGAATTGCAAGTACGGCCTTGTGGACTCTGAGTCCAGTCACAACCTAAACGGATGGTATGAGCAATGAAAGAGAAAAAGTGACAAGAATCACGAGAAGACGCACCACAAGTTGCTCCCGGGCTCGATTGATGCGCTCGAAAATATCCGCAATCTTCCCCTTAGTCTCCTCATGTACCGCAATCTTTCTAATCATCGACTGCTTCTTGAGTTCGATCAAGTTTTTCCACTCTTTTTCCAAAGTCCTACACAGTCGTTTATTCGTTATTCAGCCCTGAGGAAAATGCATACTTACGTTTGATATAATTTCATTCCTTGCGTTTCCTCTGCTTTATCTGGTTGCCACCCAGCCAGTGCTTTTTCCACAGTATCAAGTTGATCCACTGTCGATAAGATCCGCTGCTCAACCGCGCCGATATTGCCTTTGACTTCCTGATATCTATTGTAAGTTGGGCAACGATACGAATGATAGCGACGCACATCTTTTATCTGGAGGACGATTTTCACAATACCAAACGCTATCTTGGCTGGATTTGAATCTACGGCATCTGGCAGCCTCTTAAGGAGCATCTCTGTAAAGCCCCATGTGACTACAGCGACACAGGGTCTGGTTCACTATAATGTTTGGGAAGTTAGGGAAATGTTATGCCTTTGTTAATCTCAAAAACCTCCAGACAAAGGAGAGTGAAATATACAAAGGACATTGGAAAATTATTTTAAAATCTGACATTATGATGAACATACTTTGAAGTCATTGATGTTTCTCTTTCATAAGTCTGCAGGTGATACAGAAATTAAAATAAGAATATCTCCTCAATGAGTTTTGGATATTTCCTGGAGAATTACAGATTATCCAACCCTGTGCGACGTCCCTCGCAGTTGATAGCGCACGACTACTCAATTTTTCTGAATTGGCTTGTGTCACAGAGAGGTTATCGACAGTTCCTTTTGAAGAGTTTTTGGTAATAAGTATGCAGCCCCGATTGGGCGATCAATGTTTAGTACTCGTACCATGAGTGTGAGTAGAGCTGACCAGGGTGCCGCCATCCTGAGTCGAAGTGTTGCGATGATCTATGAACGCCTATCAATTTAATGAGTTCCATCCACTTTTAAAGCCTGGTACCTTGAGCTACTGCAGATCCAGTTAAGCCTGAGCTTGAAAAGGATGGCTGCAATCCTGGTAACTGAATAGAAATTGATGTGCGACGATCTGCGTGTTGAACGGAAGATAGTTCTTCGTCGCGATTCTCTTGTTCGGAGGCAGAAGGCTGAGGGGAAGTTGACCGGCTATGAGGCCTGCTGAACGTTCTCTTGAACCAATTTTTGGGGCGCTCGAGAAATCTCTTTGAGGGACTTTTGGAAGTCTGTGATTGTCCGTCTGCCATGTCAGTGAGAGCAAGAGACAACAAAGGTTGGGTTTGTTGTCACCATGAGGCCTTTCGCACTGCCGCTGACCACAGCCTTCACGTCAATCGCAAATCGGTTTTGTTCACAGAAGTGTGACATGGGAATATGTCCAGGAGACGCCCCTTCGGTTCACAGATACCAGAATCATTCTGGTCAGTGGTATCTGTGAATATTCGACGCGAACAGTTGATTGGAATTTGGAAACAACTAAATACGGCATTCAGCATGCTGGAATGAGGATAAATGCGCCGAAATAACCGAGGCCGTACCACTTTTGATGAGTCTGAGTATTGAGAAGGCCTCTGTATTGGATATGGCGGCTTTCAATAGAGGAAATGGGAGCGGAGGATAGCCAAAGCTGCGACGAACTGTGGAGGGGATGGCGGTGGTTCGGAAGACGGAGTCAAGCGATGGAACTGGGAAGCGGAGTCGATGCGGTTCATGGATGTACGATCAAACTGATCAAACCATTCCCTATTTTGGAGCGAACGGTGATCTCACTGTCGCTGGTGCACCGTACGTTCATTATTTCTAGTTATACATCGAGTATCCCGATAGCCACCGTTTTTATAGCTCTATATGCAATGGACCGTTGTACCTCCAATGTGAATGTGGTTCGATAACACAATTTGACATTTAACTTATCTCGATTAAACGCTTCGAGAAGCCAAGGACAAAGGTGATAGTGGGTAGTTGGTCAAGGTGACGGGAAAAGTACGTTGATGCACCGACAGAGCTCTCCTCTGAGCTCAGCGGGTTGCCGAACTTGAAGCGCCCCTTTAAATTGGCTCCTCCCTATTTGCTGAATCATTGATCCGATGGAGTCGAAGGGGCCGATTGAGTGGCGCTTCAAGTTCAGCAACTTTATTCATCCTCCCTTCAGCTCAAAAATTTCACCACCTTCAAACCACCTTTGGGTCTCTGCTTCTGGCCTCATTCAGTTTCGTCTACATGAAAACCTCCCGATGCACATTCTTTGCCATTATTTTTGGTCCCCAGCACATTGGTTGTGAAGAAATGAAATCGCAAATGATTCCTTTTTGAGGTGAATGCATACTTGGGGGCCATTCCGTTGATCATGCATCGATCATGAGCTACGTGACAGCAGGTGAGCAGTGTTTTTCTTTCCCATGAACGTATCCTAATCATTTGCCTTGCTGCATAGTTTGCATCGACCGACCACCTTCTGCATCCAGAGCGTCGGTATATTACGACCATGATGATGAATGTTCAGGAAACCTTAACAGTTGAAATTCAAGACCTCCTTCGAGGGATTCCTGACGGAGCTGCAGCAGTGTGCCGTCGTCCTAGATGAAGAGGAGGGCATTCATTCTTTACCCTCTTGCTATGTCGTACAACCTTGAGATTCTGAACTATAGGGTCGCTCTTAGGGCCTTGCCTATCGCTTTCCGGATCGTTTAGAATGTCGGTGCTCAGAATCAAAAGAAAGTTCGTATGTCTCAAAAGGAAGTTCGGTACTGATGGCTTTAAACAGGGTAAAAGCATTTTTCTTCCGATGGACCCGACCAGTGCGCATTCCTCACTGAACGCTCCCTGTCTCCTGACCTGTACAATGCCAGGCCAACATTGTGTATTTCTGAAAATCAACAACTCGTTTCCCTCAGAGGTTGGACTTCCAGGATCCTGTCCACTCTACGCCCGTCTCGATGCAGGAGAACGACGACTAGGGCTATTTTTGTTGACATCACCTTTGACATAATTCCTGTGTAATCCTTTGTCACAACCTAATGGCAGTGTGGGGAGATTGGAATCCTGTTTTTGCTGATGTCTGTTGTCACCCAAACCAAATGCGACGCGTTCTCGTCTTGAACCCATCCCACCATCGTTACAAGTTCATACTACCCTATGTCGTGGCCGGTCTCATCCATACCCAGCCAAGTATCCGGTTCACAGATATTGATTACAGGAGGAAACTTTCACCAGAGTAATAAAGCATCGAAAGGTATTCGCATTCGCAAAAAATCTGGACAAGTAACAATAAATATGTGTTCTACAGATCCGTTCGAACGCCTTCTTGAAGCTACATCGCCTGCAGCTTTCCATGATTCAGGCGACATTTACGACCGTCCGAAATGTCACCCCAATACCCGAGTCGCCGTGATTCAGAAAGTCATGGACTGGATTCATGGACTTGAACCAGAGACGCGAAGTGCACTCATTATGTGGCTTTACGGTCCAGCGGGATCAGGAAAGTCGGCCATCGCTCGAAGTATCGCAGAGCTCTGTGCCGCAGAAGGTATCCTAGTTGCAAGTTATTTCTTTTCTAGGTTTGATCCTTCCAGGAACCACGGACGCTACTTGATACCAACTATTGCTTATCAAGTTTCTCTATGTTTTCCGGATTTGCGACATCGTATTGCCGGAGCAATAGAGCACGACCCCTTCATTTTTAGCCGCTCGCTCAATTCACAGATATCTTCCCTCATTGCTGAGCCTCTTCAAGAACGGATCCTGGCTGGATATTTCAACTCTCCGGATGCCCCCCGTATCGTTATCATAGATGGCCTAGATGAGTGCGAGGACAGGGACAGTCAAGTCGAAATTCTAGACGGGATTTCACAGGCTTTTCGACGACATCATCTCCCCTTTATATTCCTCATCGCAAGCCGCCCAGAGCCGGAGATTCGAGCTGCATTCTGGTTTGGGTATCCAAGTCAAATTTCAACTCAAAACCCCCTCGACGATGACTACCTCCCGTCCGAAGACATTCGACTGTTTCTCGATGATAATTTCTCTGAAATCAAGAATTCCCATCCATTTAGTTATCAGATTCCATCTATCTGGCCATCTGAAGACGCCTTGCAGACTTTAATCGAAAAATCTTCGGGTCAATTTATTTATGCTTCAACGGTGGTTAAATTTGTTAAATCTACTCGTCATCGTCCACCTCAGCGCTTGGAGATTATCTTGGGAATGCGTCCTGCCCAGCATGAGATGCCCTTCGCCGAACTGGACGCTCTGTACATGCACATTTTCTCATCTGTGATCAATCCGGAGGCCGTTATTCGGGTCCTTGCCCTTTATTTCCTCTGCCAAATTCCCCGCTCAATGAGGGAAATGGAAATATTTTTGTCGCTCGACGAAGGGGATATTTTGGAGCTGTTATACGACCTAGCATCAATCGTCTGTGTCGGCACGGGGATCCTTGGCTTTTTTCATGCGTCTGTTGGAGACTTTCTCTTCGACAAATCTCGATCAAAGCAGTTCTGGATTGATCCTTCGTTGCGAAATGCTGAATTTGCTGTGATTTACCTAAAAGGTGACTTCTGCCATTGCAAGCAAGACTACTATCTTATGACACTATGAAGATTTGACCCAAATTAAGGACGTCAATGACTTTTACAATCTCAGTTTCCATATTCGGGGTGCTGCGCCTACTTTGGAGCTTCAAGAGAAAATAGCGGAGGCTTCGCTTGCTTCCTATATGGTGGAACAAGGAGTCCGTGGTTTTGTTCCTAACTTGATGTCAACCATACGCCAATGGGTATGTCGCATTTTAGTCCTTATCTTTGCAGACTAGGAAAACAAGTCGCGTTTTAGAATGTCGACGGCCCTGCTGAGCTTTACAACAAGCAGCTTCAGTGCTTTGATCACACCACTAAGGAAATATTGGGAAATATGTATGCTGACCCTCGTCTGACCGCTTTGGTCTCCATCCTGAAATTGGATATCAACGTTCGACACGGCTACTCTGAAGTTATACTTAAAAAGTTGTTCTCACTTTCCCGTAAAGAGCAGCAGAGCCTGGACAAGCTCTCGTTCTCATTCTCGGTACATTTCGCACCAGTCTACCGTCGCTTTATTTTGGAATTCTTCGAGAACCCACGTCGTTGTGGGGCCTATTCACTGACGGGCGAACGGTATGCAGCTGCAGCCGTTTACTTTATCAAGTATATCTTCAACCATCTCGAACAAGTGACGCCACCTTTGTCCTCGCTCCAACAAAAATACAACCAGCAAAGAAATACACCTTGGTTCTGGCGTAAACTGGTGCAAAAAACGCATTCATCCGAAGCAGTCCAAATACTCAGATGGCAGTTGCTCAAAATTCAGAAGGGATCTAGTCGACGTTGGGATTCAAGCGTCAAGCTCATGCATAAATCAAGCCTCACCTTTCGTCTAGCGCTAAAATGCCTCGCACATGTACTACCTCGATCCGCCATTTCTGAAGAGCTGACCCACTTGGCGTCTCAACGCACGTTTGACCGATTATCGCGAAAGCGCCGTAACAGAATCAAATCAGTGAAACGGGAAATTGCGCGATACCTGGCTAGGGTGGCACAAGAAGGATCGTTTACGAGTAAAGTCGTCCACCTTTCACCTTGATCCGAATCCTCACCCTTCGTCGGTCTTTAGTTTCTCGATAATTTTCATGAATAAAAAATGATACATTCACAGGCGAAGCTATCTCGTTTGTAAGTTACCAATCCCTGCAGCACTTCATTTGTGCTGGGATCATATCCTTTCTGTCTCGGGAAATATCATATTTCTTCAGGAACACCTCCTTGTCCATCCACCTCGCTTCATATTCAAGTGATCTACTTATTCGAGCAGCTGTGATTCTTTCCAGTTTATAATCTTTGATATTTTTTGCCTTTCGAATTACGAGAAATTCTCATCCCTTAGATTCACATACTATTAACGCACCTATTGGTCTGCGGATGAATTTTTTTTTCAGAGGTATTGTCCAAGGGACTTGGACGCACGATATTACCTGGTGTTTTGAAATGAAGCTGATGTGGTTTCCAATTCAGTTTCTTGCTTTTCTTCAGCTCTCGACGCTTGTAGAAAGCGTTGACGGGAAATTGTCAGTAAGAAACCCGCCCGTGATTTCGAAAGACTTTCTGATGAAAAGAGGAGGCAATAAATCACATTTAATTATTCGCAAAACAGATGATTACAGTCAAGTCATTTTAGGAGGAAGTCGAATTTATCTTAATGTAAGAAGGTAAAATACGACTATCCTTTTCAAGGCGGCGACCAGATATTTAGAGACATTGGCTGTAGTATGGGTTGCTGACCGTGCACTTCGATCCGGTAGCGCAAGCTGTGGGCCCAGTCCAGCCTTGTCCACCACTGGAAGGAGGGTGTCAGTACGATTACCCTTTTTGGCGAGAAAGTCGAGGAACTTACCATTGACCGTACTTGGTCTGAGTGGCAGCAGGAGCGGGGACAGTCGTGGTTCCGACTGGCCTGGTGGTCGTGGTACCAGTGCCGCCAGTGGTCGTGCCAACGCCGCCAGAGGTGGTCGAGCCAGTGTTGGTGTATGTGGTGCCGATATCACCGAACTTGATGTTCGAGAAGGTGACGGAAGCGTTGGCCTCAGTGGTTTCGATGGTGGTAGGGACACCAGAGTCGGTGGGGCATGACCCACGAGCAACACCCGGAGCAGTGGGGTCGGACGTGGTGGGGTAGTCGCTGTCGAGCCAGAGCATGTTGACTGCGTGGTCATCCCAGACAGAGAGGACGAGGACCATTCCAGCGGCCATGCCCTTGGACATACCCGGGAGCCCGCCCTTGTCCTGGAAGTCCGTGTTGTCGCCGAACGTTGCCTTCTGGTCGTTGCAGAACTGGGTGGTGATCGAGTTGTAGGCCGAGGACATTCCTGGGATGTTGACGTTGGAGTTCTGGATGACGACGCCGTTCTGGACGTACAGGCGGCGGATTTCGGTGAGAGTGCCAGAGGCGGTGCCGGTGTCGGTGAGGAATTGAGTGACGACGGTGAATTTCTTGGTGGTGTCGACGGTCTTGCCAGCGCCGTAGAAGTTGGGAGCGCCCATGCGGAACGAGTTGAAATCGCAACCGTCGGGATCGCAGACGCTAGCGTAGCGGCTTGTAGCACCGCAGGCGTCGCCAGTGCAGAGCGTCTGGCCACTGACGGTGCAAGGGTGAGGGGTGAAGGCAGCAGCGTTGTTGTTGGCCTCCCAGATATCCATCTCGTTACAGCAGGAGCCGTTTGCGCCATCTCCTGCGTTGACATCGGAGGAAGAGGGTGTCCAGCCAGCCGAGTTGGCCTGGTAAAAAATGGGCCGCGTTAAGTATCAAAATACCCATTATTGAAAATACAAACTCACCATTCCGTTGATGAACTTGAGATCTCGTGGGCATTGCGAATCGCAGTAACCGGTTCCGTATTTCGCACCAGCCTTGTTCGTGGGGTACTTGGCCAAACCACCATCTGCGTCCATCTGCGAGAAGTATAAAGCTCCGTTGAGACCACAGGGGAGGTTGGAAACGTCGACGTCGAAAGTGAACTCCTGGTTCAGAAGCTTGAAGATTTGATACTGCGTCTGGCTGGCCATGAGGTAAACACGCGAACCGATGTTCTTTTGGGCGCTGTTAGTGACGAATTTGAGGGTGAGGGCGTTGCCGCTGGTGGTGATACCGTAGGTGCCGGAGTAGTCGGCACCGTCGAGCGCGCAGTTCTTCGCACAGGTAGCTGCGTCGGGGCAGAGAGTGGCGTCCCAGGTGTTGCCGGTGTAGCAGTTGTTTGAACCAGTTGTGCTGTGGAGCCAGCGCCAGTTGGAGTCGAGTACAACAGTGCCGGCTGACTGGGTTGTACAACCAGCCTTCGTGCAAGTCTGCCATGGGAGAGCTGGGTGAGTCTCCGCGGTGAGGGTGCCGACCTGTTGGCCGCACACCATGGCGATGAGCGAGAAGGCGATGAGAGCTGCTTTGTTAAACATCGTAGACGAGGGTGCCGATTAACCTGAGTGTAGACCGGTGCAGTTGTTGAACTGATGAAGATCCTGGAGCATTTGGGCGTCGATTTTATACGCGAATTGGCGGAAAATATCCGGCATCGAGAGCAACGTCTCATTGCTGCGTACAGCACAACGCACCACTGCAAAATGACCTTCGCAGGGGCCATGTCGGAAGCAGAGAAAAGCTAAATGTAGGTCGAACTCCTGAGGCAATGATCACGATGCTTTTTCCAGCACCTGGAAACGTTTCGCTGCCACCGATATCGTCACTCAACCTCGAGTGCATGGGGGCGTCGGCTTGCCTCAGGCTCAATGGAATAGCAAAAGCCTTGCAACGAGTTGAGCCGGAGAACGGCCATGAAACCTCCCGAAGTAAGTGCGGATAGTGAAAAATGGAATAGACGGACGGTTCTGCACATGATGAATACCAAATTATCGTGAACGAGATTAGACGAACCAAGGCATGTCTCTACTTGAAGATATCGATCGTACGTTTCAATTTCTAGAGTTTTCAGGAGTCCAGGTGTCGTTTTCCTGCGACATGTGCCACGAGAAAAACCACGGCTGGGTGTACGATGACCAGGTATCCTTGACCTGCTGTCGTTTAAGTCTATCGTAGTGGGAGTTGGGGGACAACCGTGAATAGACTGCCAAGCCCGGGTGAGCCCGCCAAGCCCATCACCACCTCCCAAATTTAGATTCGAGGCCACCGCGTCGTGCTCTCTTTTGTCCAACTTTCGTCCCTGCTGTCCCATTGAAAAAAACCAAGAAAATCAGCACAATTCGAATACTTGAATCAGACTTAGTGACTCCATATTTCCTCGTATTTTTCCAACCATTTCATGCAAACTCTTTTTTTCCACTTGCAAATGCTCTCGCTCCGATAAATCCGCCAAATCAGCGGGCGTTCACACTCGGTTCTGAAATAGTTTTCTGACACTCTTTCTTTTTCCTCTTCACCAGCTTCCTCAAGTAAATTTTGTCATTCGCTTCTAAATCACAAAAAACGAAATTTATATAGGAAACATGTTTCTGCGTCCCATTACTCTTTAATGACACTCCAAAACCTGCAGCCTTTGGAATCGTTCTTGAATGGTTTATCACCGCATGAATGATTAGGCGCCAGCGACGTCGAGTGACCAAAACTGGTCCGAGGAGTTGAAATCTATCAGCTCATGCCAGCCGTCGGATAAAAAAAGTCGAGCAGATTATGGCTCTTAACAGCAGATACTAGTCGCAGCTCACGCGACGACTGCCATTGCCCATGAATTTTATCTGAAAGGATGAATGATATCGACATTGCTCGCCTTTTGGAATGTAAATAAGTTGATAAAAAATTGTAGCCACTTTCCTGATCCACGACCTAGATGGCAGAACTTGACTCCATAAAATTACCCAGCCAGATTACACATTCCACTCGAACACTTGTACTCTGAATACTCGCTCCAAATTCGCACTTAATTTCCCGAGGTTTGCCTTAAGATCCGCACCTATGCAATTAATCCAGCGAGACAGTGAGTGGTGACGGACGGACTTTCCCATTTATAGGTCGAAGTACCACCACCTTCTAAACCCAAAAAAATCGACACAGATTCATTGCTTGCGTACCAGCCGATCAAATGTTGGCGTGTCCATATTTCTCCGGTTAAAGGCCTATCCTGTTCGTACGGAACACTATTGATAAGGGCTGTTTCGTCCATAATCCAATGTCTGAAACCCAACAGACAGCACGCCTAGACGAGGAGAGCTTCCTTGTTTACTGAGAAGGAAACCAGAGCCGATAGTCAATCCCAGAGACACGAAGCTAGCTTTCATTGGTAGGAGGATGTACGACCGCCACTTAAATCTGGGTGAACAAAAGGTAGTATATTAATACGCGTGTCGGCTTCTATCACGTATCGTGTCAGAATTTGTAAATATCAACGGCAGACTCGCTTGAGTAGAGATAAGATCAGCCGCTTCCAATCTGCCTAAGACGGGTAGTAGTCGGGCGTTTTCCCCTCTGACCATACAGCGAAGAGTTTGTGCTTTTTCAAGAACGGAATGGAATGGAGGCGACACGCACGCGCACGCGTTCTCAGGATGTCCGCTGGAGGTTCTTTTTTAAACTCGAGTAAATCTGGACGTGGAGTGTGAGCGTCATCATGGGAAGTGAGAGGGGAGTTGCATAAAAGGAGGAAGGAAATGAGGAGACGAGCACCAGGACGCCATTTGAGCGCGAAGGAAAGTGGTTGAAAACGATCTCCTCGTTTTTTCCAACTTAAACTTCGCAGTTCCTACTCTCGCGCGTCTGGAGCATACCTCGTTTCCTCAAACTTGATACTTTGATCACCCTTCTTTCGCACCCTTGCTGGTCTACGCGACGTTGGACATCTCCCTTGACAAGTCGGGCCTAGCCGTGACTTGCTCCAAGTGTAGAGGCAACGTAGAGGTCCTGCGGGTGCGGTTCGAATTGGACTCTGTTGCTGTCGGCAGTTCTCGATAAGGTCGGTCGATGGTCTAATTCGTGCCGAGACTTATCTCTCCTAGACTCCTCGTCGCTTGGACCTCTGGGCTACGCGTCTTGACGACTTTTTATTGCTTAGAACTCTTCTTCGGTGACTCCATAAACCGTCAGAAGACATACTTTGTGTATTCTTGGTGTCCTGTGCCCAGAATGAACGAAGTTGAAGACCAAACCAAACGGCAAACCCACGGTAAGTCCTAAGCAAGAACGACGAAGCCGAAAAAGGGCGAGGAAAGCAGACTCTTCATCCCCTTGAAATAAATTATAGTGAGAGACTGAGAGTCGACGAGAGGAAAGAGTTGGGAAAGAGTTGGTCGAGGGGAGATTAACCTGCGGGAAAATCTATATTTGGTTCCAGCTTGTGTTCATAACTACAGCTGAGGACAGGGGCGGGTCGAGCAGGTAAACCTGAAGTAGGCGTCATTTTTAGTTAATGAAACACAGTAGAGGAAAGCATCTGAACTAAATCGTTCAATCACGAAAAAGAGAGAGAAATCATTCCTATTATTCTCGAACTTATTACATGAAAACAATCCTATAGGTAAGTTGGATCTCTCGCGAGACCAAAACGACCCGTTTTTCGAAACCTTTCTTTATGCGATTACAGGCACTGGCTGTAGTATGGGTTGGACACCTGGCAAGTCGAACCCGTAGCGCAAACTGTAGGACCAGTCCAGCCGATACCGCCACTGCAAATTGAAGAAGGAGAAGTCAATCGTATGTTTGCGATGTCCATGTCAGAAGGATGACTTACCATTGACCGTACTTAGCAGCAGTTCCAGCGGGAGCTGGAGCAGTGGTGGTGCCCGAAGGTGGGGTGGTGGTTCCTCCTCCACCAGTGACAGTGTTGGTGTAGGTCGTACCGATATCACCGAACTTGATGTTTGAGAATGTAACGGAGGCGTTGGCCTCAGTCGTCTCGATGGTAGTGGGGACACCCGAGTTGGTGGGGCACGATCCACGAGCAACACCGGGAGCGGTGGCGGGGGAGGTGGTCGGGTACGTGCTGTCGAGCCAGAGCATGTTGACGGAGTGGTCGTCCCAGACGGAGAGGACGAGCACCATTCCGGAGGCCATAGCCTTGGACATGTTGGCGAGCCCACCCTTGGACTGGAAGTCGGTGTTGTCGCCGAACGCCTTCTTCTGGTCATTGCAGAACCCGGTGGTGATCGAGTCGTAGGCGGTGGTGATTCCTGGGACGTTGACCTTCGAGTTCTGGATGACCACTCCGTTCTGGACGTACAAGCGGCGGATCTCCTTGAGAGTTCCAGTAGCAGTTCCGGTGTCGGTGATAAATTGGGTGACGACGGTGAACTTCTTGGTGGTGTCGACGGTCTTGCCTGCGCCGTAGAAGTTCTGGTTGCCCATGCGGAAGGAGTTGAAGTCGCAGCCGTCGGGATCGCAGACGGTGGCGTAGCGGTCGGCGGTGCCGCAGGCTGCGCCTGTGCACTTGGAGAGGCCGCTGACGGTGCAGGGATGGGGGGTGAAGGCGGCGGCGTTGTTGTTGGCCTCCCAGACGTCCATCTCGTTACAGCAGGCTCCGAATTGACCTGCTCCGGCGTTGACGTCGGATGGGGAGGGGGTCCAGCCGGCAGAGTTGGCCTAATTGAAAGTAAAAATTTTCAGGAACTTCATCATATGAAATCGAATACGAAAATGCTCACAGCTCCGTTGATGAACTTGAGATCGCGAGGGCACTGCGAGTCGCAGTATCCAGTTCCGTACTTAGCACCGGCCTTGTTGGTGGGGAATTTGGCCAAACCACCGTCGGCGTCCATCTGCGAGAAGTACAGAGCGCCGTTGAGACCGCAGGGGAGGTTGGAAACGTCGACGTCGAAAGTGAACTCCTGGTTAAGGAGTTTGAACATCTGGTACTGCGTCGGGCTGGCCATGAGATAGACACGCGAACCGATGTTCTTCTGAGCGCTGTTGGTGACGAATTTGAGGGTGAGGGCGTTTCCGCTGGTGGTGATACCGTAGGTACCGGCGTAGTCGGCACCGTCGAGCGCGCAGTTCTTCGCACAGGTAGCCGCGTCGGGGCAAAGTGTGGCGTCCCAGGTGTTACCAGTGTAGCAGTTCGTAGGGCCAGCTGTGCTGTGGAGCCAGCGCCAGTTGGAGTCGAGTACGACAGCGCCGGCTGCCTGGTTGGTGCAACCAGCCTTGGTGCAAGTCGACCATGGGAGGGGTGGGTGAGTCTCCGCGGTGAGGGTGCCGACCTGTTGGCCGCACACCATGGCGACGAGCGAGAAGGCGATGAGAGCTGCTTTGTTGAACATTGTAGATGAGGGTGGTGCCGATTAGCCTGAGTGTAGACCGGTGCAGTTGTTGAACTGATGAAGATTGCTGAACATTCAAGCGCGACTTTATACGTGAATTGGCGGAAAATGTCCGGCGTCGCCAACAGGCGTCAAGTGGTACGAAGAGCAGAGGGTATTGACACGAAAAGACATTCGTTGGAGGCTTCTCGGAGGCTGATCAAGGTCCAAATGCAGGTTAGCGATCCCGGACACGGTCACGATGTTCGTGCTTCGCCTCGAAGAAACAACGTTCTTGCCACGAAAGAGGAGGATATCGTCACTCAACGCCTCGTAGGTGTGGTGAAGCTCCGTTCCAGTCCCAGTCGAAGACTTGTTCGAATTGAGCCGGGGAACATCCCTCAAAACGCCCGAAGTAAGTGCGGAAGCAGAAAATTTGGAGTCGATGGAGGTTTTGGCACATGATGAGTATCGTATCGCAGCAGATACGAAGTAGTTTTTGTTCTGCACGATTTTCCTCAAACATTCAGCGGAAAAGTGGGTGTAAATCAGTTTTTTTCCGTCAAGTCCGATAAGCTTTACTGAGCCATACCATGTTCCCAGCCTGATTCAAGCTACGCCTGTGGAAAGCATGGATCTTCGTTGACTTGCTGTCATTTTCCGTCATCGCTGGGTATGTTGTGGAGGTTGGATGCCAAGCCTAAACATAGACCGAGGACGCCAAGCCAATCACCAGCTAAATTTAGCTCTGATGCTCTTCCTTCCCACAGAAATGCCGTCGGGTGACAAGGTCACTGAGCACCCCTCCCGTAGAAATAGTGGAAATAGTATCCTCATCGTCTCTTCGTAATTGTCACCACTGAGAGTTTCACTACAGGAGTCTGACAGATTTATCTCGGGGGATTACGAACAAGCCAGTCAAACTTGAAGCATTTGTTGACAGTCCTCGCTCCAGAAACCCCTAATACCCACCACGAGCTCAACCTCCTTCGTGAACACGCTTCGTTCATTCAAACAGCGGGAAGTTTTTGGAAGACATTTTTTCAATTTAATTTATTACGGTCTACTATTTCTATTGAGATTTCAAAAGCCGTTTCTCAGCTCTCTTAAATCTTCATCATTTAGACTCTTTATGAACACCTTACTTCTCTGAGTCAAAATTATGTACCGCATATACAATACTGCGCTCAAATTGTTTGAAAGACTGACGCACCAGCTTACCATGAATTTCTTGAGGTCCGTCCGGCAGAACAAATAACCACCCTTCATATGAAAGGGTCTTTGCACCATCGTGAATCTCGAGTTGCGTAAACTTTGTAGCTGTTCCTGAGTAAAATCGGAAGGAAAATTCTCTTATCTGCGAAAAGACCCAACTCTCCATGCATTTATCCGGTCAGGCAACAATCCAAGCGAACCCCATGCTACTAGTCGAACAGTTAGTTTCTGACCGTTCGTCGTCAATTTCCCGAGGTTTGATTTGGAACTGGCGAGACAGGACTGTCCAATTTTAGGTCGAAGGAAGAACAATGAACAACGACAAAGAGAAATGATCGATATTTTAACTTCTTTTTATCTTCGTTTGGAGTGCGTATTTCCCCGGGTACTCGCCTATCCCAGCCTACGTCGGCGCGTCTGATAAGGATGTCTCGATTTAAATTTGGAAATCAGTAAACGAGAACTTTGTAAAAAAACAAGGGGAGGCTCAACACGAGTTCCTGAAAAAATGATTTGTGAGGTGTTGGTCTTTTACGAAAACGTGGGTCAAAATATTACATACCTGTGAGTCCGCGACAATACCACCATGAGACCAAACGTCGAGTATTCGACATCGAGGTTTTAAAAATAATACGCGTGTGTTCGATCACCATCATGTCGCCATCCGTGAACAGACAGCACACACTTACACACTTGCCGAAAAAAGATAAGCCCGGCTCTGTCTCATCTGCCTGTGACGGCCAGTCGTCGGTGGTCTATCCCTTGGCGCTAAGGCCAAAAAGTCCAGCTTTTTCACGACGCAGACTGGAAACGACGCGTGGTCTGGTGGTTCTTTGGTTTTGACAGCGAGTAAATCGGGGTCCGTATCGGGGACGAGAGGGGGGAATGAGGGCCACGAAACAGCATAAGAAGAACGAGCATGGGATGGAGGACATTCCGATTGTCCAGGAGGTGGGGTGTCGGCCACTAGTGGACTTCGAGCGCGATGATTTATTGGACGGCGCATTGTCGTTCCAATTCAAGTCTCGCTGCTCCTGAAAGCAACTAGTTCGACTGGCTAGCTCCACCTTCGATATTGACACTCTCGTTCTCACTTTCCCTCGTACTGCATGCATGCCCGTCCACTGCACGCGAAACGTTGCCACCTAGCAGCGCGCAGCGTCACCTTTGACTTGGTGCGAGCGCAAACTAGCGTGGATGACTGTTTAGCAGAAGCGGTTTTCGACTGGCCTGTCGTGCAAGAGCAAAAATCCATAACTTCTGAGGCTAGCTATCTAGTTTTGCTCTGTGTCGACCTTTCACTAGGCATCTATAATCCAGCAGGACGACCCGAAATAACAAGTAACTGAGATGACTTTTGGACGATACCAACTTCAAGCTGAAGTCACCTCCTGGGTGCGAGCGGGACAAGAACAGCGAGCTACTCAGGTAGTGTGGCCAAAAAAAAATTTGTACCAGTCAAAGTAGAGCCGAAGCAATGAACAGGGACAGTGTCGCTTGTCAGGTTTTGTGTTGAACTAGCGAAGGGAATGTTAAAATTTAAAGCGTAGCCAAGATCGGGGGATGAGAAAATTTCTTCCATTTTAGGAGTTTATATTTGGTTCTTGTTTTGGATCGTAACAACCTTTCCTATTCGAAAATTCTGAATTCACTCAGCGACCTCCCTCGACCAGCCTCAATCTAGGACTGTCTAGGATCACAGCAAGGCGGCAGCAATCAAGGTGAGAAATAAATTTCGTTTAATAAAGAAGTAGTGAAATACAAAAGGCCCAGTTCATGTTAGTAAATCAATCCAGTCATATGTAAATGAAGAAAGAAATGTTCAGGCGGTACCAGTGTAAGTCGTACCAATATCACCGAATTTGATGTTTGAATAGATAACTTGTGCGTTCGCAGCAGACACCTCGACATCGGCAGGCACTCCAGAGGACGTAGCACACGTCCCTCGAGCAACACCCGCCTGTGTGGGGCTCGACGTGGTGGGGTAGTTGCTGTCGAGCCAGAGCATGTTCGCGGTGTGGTCGTCCCAAACGCTGAGCACGAGGACCATGCCCACCGCCATCGACTTGGAAATGCCCGCTAAGCCGCCGTGCTGGCCGAAGCTATCAGTGTCCCCAAAGGCCTTCTTCGCGTCCGTGCAGTACTGCGCAGTGATCGAGTCGTAGCTCGTGGACATGCCGACGACGTTGACCTTGGAGTTTTGGATGACCTTCCCGCCTTGGACGTAGAGGCGGCGGATCTCCTTGAGAGTGCCAGTGGCGGTGCCGGTGGTGGTGATGAACTGGGTTACGACCGTGAATTTCGACTTGGTGTTGACTTTCAGGTTTGGGCCGTAGAAGGACTGGTCGCCCATGCGGAAGGAGTTGAAGTCGCAGCCGTCGGGGTCGCAGGTGCTTCCGTAGCGGTTGGTCTCTCCTCCGCAGGCGGTGCCGCTGCAGCGCGATTGCTGTGTTCCGTCGCAGGGATGAGGGGTATACGCAGCGGAAATCGAATTGGCCTCCCAGACGTCCATCTCATTGCAGCAGGTGCCGTAGTTTCCAGTGCCAGCGTTGGCGTCGTTGCTTGCAGCCTTCCACCCTTCGGCATTGGCCTATGTAGGGGTTTTAAGCATCGAAAGTACGTCACGGAAACCATATAGGAAACTTACCAGTCCATTAATGAACTTGATATCTCTAGGGCACTGGGAATCGCAGTATCCGGTACCGTACTTGGCACCAGCCTTGTTGGTGGAAAACCTCGCCATACCACCGTCCTCGTCCATCTGCGAAAAGTAAAGCGCACCATTGAGGCCGCAAGGGAGTTGGGAGAGATCGACATCGAAACTGAACTCCTGGTTGAGGACCTTGAACATCTGGTACTTTGTATCGCTCGCCATGAGGTACACCCGCGAACCGATGTTCTTGCCGTTGCTGTTATTCTGGATGAACTTCAGCGTAAGCGCGTTACCGCTCGTCGTGATACCATAAGTCCCTGAATAATCGGCTCCCTCGAGGGCGCAGTTGGTTGCGCAGCTTTGGTTGTCGGGGCAGAGGGTCGTATCCCAGGTGTTGCCGGTATAGCAGTTGTTGTACCCGCTCTTGCTGTGCACCCAGCGCCAATTGGAGTCGAGGACGATGCTGCCGGCCGTCGTGGTACAGCCGCTCTTGGTGCACTTTTGCCAGCTGAGCTTGGGGTGCGTCTCCGCTGTGTACGTACCAACTAATTGGCCGTGCACCACAGAGATGAGAGCGAACGAGAAGAGGGCGAGCCTTGGGAACATGGCCGAAATTTGTTCAACGAATTGCTGGTGTCTTTCTTTCTCTGAACATTCCCTACTTTTTATATGTTTCGCGGCCTCTGAATAATCCGACGATACTGCAAAATTTCGCTTTCATGCTGTACTCGCATCCTACTCTGACCTTCACAAATCGTTGCATTTTTCAAGTTGGGAACGATTTCGGATTGTCGGTTGGCGAAAATGTGCGCTTGGCATCGTCCAGTCGTCAATTTCAGATCTCACCTGACTGCTAACTTCAATCACGCGGACAAGAGAAATAGGCTTGCAATGTCAATCTAGCCGTGCTTCTTACTGGGCTTTTTTTCGTAGAAAGCCACGCGGAGGCCATCAGCCGCCCAAGGAGCGTTAAACTGTTCATCCGGGTTACGCCTGGCTTTCTACCAGTAAAGAACCCCAGTTCCAGCATGGTGGTGAAGTTGATATTTGCAACGACGCCTTGCAAATTCTCTGCCTGCCGTCCATTTCCCTCGAAGATATTTCTACACTACGCAGATTAGGTCTGAAAATGTGTGACTGAATAGATGAAAAAATATCGTAGACGTCCATGACAGCGAGACCAGCCGCATTTTATCCAGGCTCGTACCCCGAGTCCTTCGTCAAGTTCTGACCTCCATCGAAAGCCATTCATTTGAAATGAGGAAGGATCAAATATAGGATCGATTTCGGTAGGGTAAGGTTGCCAGATTGTTCCCATTGACAGTCCTCAACCGCAAGTAAGGCTTGGCGCCTCGTTCAGAGTCAATTGAATTGAGAGTCCAATCAGTCGACCTGTAAGATGCTTCGATCATCACTGGTTTCAAGGGCGTCCAGTCGGGCATCGAACTGGGGGTCAAGTTGAAGAGAGAAGTTGAGGAAAACGGTTGTATTATGTCCATTACTCAGACTCTTCACGATTTTGGCGACCTCGATTCAGAATAGCGCCTCTCCGATTCGAACTTCTCGCTTAAAATTTTAGCTGGGAGAAGTCTCGTGGCTTAACCTAGTGGTCGGTTAAAAGATTAAACGATCTTAATATGAACACAACATATTCGCAGAATAGGCCGAATGCAGCCGTCAGTCCAAATTAATATATAGAGTGAGGCTAAAAACGGAGTTAAGAATTCGAGGCACTACCTCGAGTATCTCTTGACCAACTTTGGACGGAGATAATTATACGGAAAAGACATATCAGGGAATGACATCTGCCACCACCGGTATGTAGCTGACTTTAACGCAAATGACCTTGCCGTTAGGTTCTAAAAGATCCCGATGCCCGCCAAACTATTCAGATGTTGCACGCGATCGAAACTTCAATTTCCATTGCAGGACCCGCTGATTCGAGACATTAGCGCTCGATCGGAAGATGGTGGCGTAGCATAAAATTTGATAAGCGCTCAAAACAGTTACAAGCTGAGAATTGAATCCACGCTAATGCATCACAAAATTATTCCTATTATTGATTGATTCTACACGCAAACCGTCTTAAATATGAGCTCGTGACAAATGAGAAGTACAGCTTTTTGTAAATTGGGCTCGAACTTTTACAGGCACTGGCTGTAGTATGGGTTCGAAACCTGGCAGGTCGAGCCTGCGGCGCAAACTGTAGGGCCAGTCCAGCCAATACCACCGCTGAGAAAAGGGTGTCAGATGTATAGTCCTTGCATAAAATACTAAAGGATGGCTCACCATTGACCGTATTTGGCAGCAGTGCCGGCGGGAGCAGGGGCGGTGGTGGTTCCCGAAGGTGGGGTAGTTCCTCCTCCACCAGTGACAGTGTTGGTGTATGTCGTGCCGATATCACCGAACTTGATGTTTGAGAACGTAACGGAGGAGTTGGCCAGGGTGTTTTCGATAGTGGAGGGGACGCCGGAGTTGGTGGGGCATGTTCCACGAGCAACACCGGGAGAGGTGGCGGGAGAGGTGGTCGGGTAGTTGCTGTCGAGCCAGAGCATGTTGACGGCGTGGTCGTCCCAGACGGAGAGGACGAGCACCATTCCGGAGGCCATGGCCTTGGACATGTTGGCGAGACCGCCCTTCGTCTGGAAATCTGTGGTGTCGCCGAAGGCCTTCTTCTGGTCGTTGCAGAACGCGGTGGTGATCGAGTCGTAAGCTGTAGTGATTCCTGGGACGTTGACCTTGGAGTTCTGGATGACAACTCCGTTCTGGACGTACAGGCGGCGGATTTCCTTGAGAGTTCCAGTGGCGGTTCCGGTGTCGGTGATAAATTGAGTGACGACGGTGAATTTCTTGGTGGTGTCGACGGTCATGCCAGCACCGTAGAAGTTCTTGGCACCCATGCGGAAGGAGTTGAAATCGCAACCGTCGGGATCGCAAACGCTAGCATAGCGGCTCGTGGTTCCGCAAGCTGCGCCTGTGCAAAGGGTCTGGCCGCTGACGGTGCAAGGGTGGGGAGTGAAGGCGGCGGCGTTGTTGTTGGCCTCCCACACGTCCATCTCGTTACAGCATGTTCCGAACGGTCCAGTGCCGGCATTTACGTCGTTGGGCGAAGGTGTCCAGCCAGCGGAATTTGCCTAGTGCGAGTAGGTATGGTTAAATCCAGGCAAAGCGGCTGAAATATGTAAACACTCACCATTCCGTTAATGAACTTAATGTCTCGCGGGCACTGCGAGTCGCAGTAGCCAGTTCCATACTTCGCACCAGCCTTATTAGTTGGGTACTTGGCCAGACCACCATCTGCGTCCATCTGCGAGAAGTATAGAGCTCCGTTGAGACCGCAGGGAAGATTGGAAACGTCGACGTCGAAAGTGAACTCCTGGTTAAGGAGTTTGAACATCTGGTACTGCGTCGGGCTGGCCATGAGATAGACACGCGAACCGATGTTCTTTTGTGCGCCGTTGGTGACGAATTTGAGGGTGAGGGCGTTGCCGCTGGTGGTGATACCGTAGGTACCTGAGTAGTCGGCACCGTCGAGCGCGCAGTTCTTCGCACAAGTGGCGGCGTCGGGGCATAGCGTGGCGTCCCAGGTGTTACCAGTGTAGCAGTTCGTGGGGCCAGCCGTGCTGTGGAGCCAGCGCCAGTTGGAGTCGAGTACAACAGCGCCGGCTGCCTGGTTGGTGCAACCAGCCTTGGTGCAAGTAGACCATGGGAGAGGTGGGTGGTTTTCCGCGGTGAGGGTGCCGACCTGCTGGCCACACACCATGGCGAGGAGCGAGAACGCGACGAGAGCAGCCTTGTTAAACATCGTAAGTGCCGTAAGCCTGGTAGAAGAGCTGCGCAGTGTTTAAACTGATGCATTTTACGACGTCTTGACTGCCTGGTTAAATACGAGGACGAACGGAGAATATCCGGCAAAGGGAGGAGGATGTATCGAGACAGAATGCCAAAAATGCCAATATCCCACCAGCGATATTCATTGGCGACTTCTCGGAAGGTATGCAGGAAACAAATGCTGGTCACGATCCCAATTTTTGACCATGAATTCGTCTGCATGAGCAAGCTGTGTTGGTCGCCAAAAAACAGGCAAGTGATAGCTTCCCTATTCCGAAAGTGGATATTTTCCTGCATCTTGAGCCGTATGACATTCCAAAATAAACCCGAAGTAAATGCGGAAACGAAAACAGTAGACTCGTTGGAAATTCCGGAACTGCAGTGGTGTTGAAAATTCCCAATTGCATCAGATCAAACGAACCTGAAAGATACACTGATTGTAAGGCTCCTAGCTCAAACCACACGTCTTGTGGATTTGTCGATGAGGAAGGCTATTAGCATTAAGGGTTTCGTCCGCTTTCCACGCCGTAGGTACTGATGATGCAGGAGCTGACATTGCTGACTTCGACTCGGGTCAAGGCCCCCAGCAAATAAATTGGGTCATCTAAAAATAACTTCCGACTTCAAAATCCCCGCCTAATTTTAGCCGAATTTGAAGGTGAGAGCTATTCAAGGTTCAAACCATATTTTCTACGTACTTGTCTTCAGAAAACAAGAAGCACAAAAAACGGAAAGGAACGACTATTCTCTGTCTCAAATTCGTTGCTCATTTTTGAAGAGGTAAGCCCATGCCGAAAATCAAAAATTTCTGTCGGGCGCCGGGAAGCGCACCGTTTAAATTTGGAGCTTGTTCCCTTAAATTTCTCCAGTTTCTGTCGCCAAGAAGAGTCGGATAAAATACAATATCGCCCTGGGTAGTATATACGGGAGCCCAAAAATTCGTCGGCTTAAATTGTCAATTACTTTACAGAGTTTCTGTAGGTTACGTCTTGGGATTTCGAGGCAGTTTATCAATTGGGACAGATCTTGCAATGATATGTAGCTCGTGTTAAACCTTCAGCCATTTTAAGCATTTATCTTATAACAATCCTTCTCGGACCGGATGAACAATGATGCTCCGGAGCCGTTCTGTGTAGAACCTCCACTGATTTTGCCCACTCCAGCTCATTTTTCGAACCCAGTGTCTTGTACCGACCAGTCAAGTCCAGTGGACAATCTATTAGCTCTCAGACCACGACGCGCTGGTTTACCGAGGCTGTCTTTTCCAGTTTTGTGAAAGAAATATAGCAAATGAACGGAGAAGTTTTAGCTTCGAATTAGTAAAATAGGGCATCGGCATCAATAATCCATCATTCGCTGGGTCGCTCGAACCAAAATGGGCAATCATGTGGCGCAGCCAACGCCTCCTCGGGCCGTCGCGGTCCATTGCACCATGATCCAACCTCTGTCGATCTGCAGTCCACCGCTCGACAACGTCGTGCATAAACATGTGAACGAACACGGATCGTCGGCGCTTACCACGGCTTCCAACTTTCAAATTTATAACCTGCTCAAAATAACGGATTGGATACAAAATTTCTTTGAATTAGCCCGTTCAACAGATTGAACAGGTAGGAATTCAAATTTCGTCCACAAATTGCCGATTGGTGACGGGTGACAATACCCTAACCCCCACTGATAGTTCAGAAAATAGTTTTCATTCGGTGCGGAGCAGGCCTGAGTCTGGAGCGGGGCTGATGCTTTCGTCTGTGACGTGCCTCATCTGATGTCTCGTGGTTATTCCGTTGGCGGTCATATGCATTAATTCTGGAGTGCCAAGCCAAGCATGTGTTCTCGGAATATTTCTTGCTACATGCTCTGACATAGAGTTGGCGAGCTATACCCCGATCGATTGATTCGAGAGGTGTGGATATTCTACCGACAAACAAGGTGCCGGAACCTCTACGCTGTCGTCTTCTCCAGGTCGGACATGACGGGGCATAGGATAGCCTCAAATATCAATTTCGAAATCAAAAAGGACAGCCTGATATACCTAATAATTCGTCCAAAAAAATGATTCAAGTTGCCTTCGATTTGAAAGAATGGAATCGAGTTTATCGCAGCAAAGCCTAAAACACATATCTAGCCAAATGAATAAATTTCGCACCATCGAGAGAGTCCTACTCGCCAATTTCACGGATAATTGAATATCTCGCCTGAGCGACGTCATCCGCAACATCGTGGAGGGATGTACAATTTCCCCAGGTTTTTCCCCGCAAATCACTTAAGAAGAAGGCAACCACAAGAAACGCGATAGACATAAGGTAATTCTCCGCGTTTCCATTTTAGAGGGTCTGCTGCCCCTTCTCGGCGCGGAAGCATTATATCGAGGCTAAGTCCCGGCGGAGCTTGTATAAGCATTTTAAGCGGATGGAGAATATTCAGCATTGACTTCGCTGAATCATGGGGCGTATTTGGGTCGGAGCGATTCAGTTCTGCCGACGTGTCAGACGGCGAATTCGTTGAAACGATAAAGGGGCGACATCGTCGTTGTTTTGTTCTGGACAGGTTCAGATAAATGGAAGAATAAAACTCCACAGAAAGACGATTCGTTTATGAACCGCTTCAAGAGATGTAGAGGGAGGTTGAGTTGAAAGGACGAACAAATACCTGATGAACAACGTAAATATGGAGAATTCTACCCGTGAGGAGCCCTTAGTGATCTGGAGTCCTGTGCTGTTGTCAAAATGCTTAGACGGATACGAGAAGCCGATCATGTGAGTAAAATGAAAGAAAGGTAGTTCGTACTTGAACGTCATGGAATTCACTGATTGTGCTGGCAAAGACGTAACAAGTTGGGATTCACGAATTTCGCCTCATGGAGATCGACAGTTGAGTGTCGCGTAGCTAGAATACAGTGCCGTCACTCTGGATTTCAATAGGAGGGCCACCTGTCTCAGGTCGCTTAATTTTTGCGATTTCACGCCCCCCTTTCCAAGTTGCTCCTTCCAATACTTGTGCGAGACTAAGCTGGGCAACGCTCAGACCGAGTTCTGAGCGGATAAGATCGGCGATCCGGTCTCTGTGAGCATTAGGGAAAGCGTTAGTCTGGTTTATTACCATGAGTACTCGAAAAACTCACAGTTCAATGACTGTCATTGCGCGCCATTCGACAATCGCTGGGTGAGAGGGAAGAGCATAAGGGAGGCCAGTCTTCGGATCTTTTGGAAGGGCATCAGGCTTGAGGGTCAAGACGCCGAAATCAACAAGCAGTCCTCCTGTTCGTCATTTTCTTTCAGTGATGGAAGGTGGTTTATATGGATGTAACATACCGTTCCTGTACTCTGGAAGCCCGGTCATGTCTTCAAGCCCGTATATTCGCCATTTGAGGTTTTTTTCAAGCACTTCGATGAGACTGTAGGTAAGCCACATTGTGAGCTTGTGAAATGGGACCAGGTCGTCGCCTTCCGCGGGGTTGGTAATCGAAGCTTTTAGAGACGGGCATGGCCATACATCTCCGAGAGAGACGCCGCCCAGAGAGATACGCGATGGCCAGATAGGATTCAAACCATCCACAAGAGGTTGCCACAGTGCCGCTATCGGTACTACGCGCGTCTCATTTTCTAGTTTGGACTCGGCCTCAAGGAAGTCTATTTCGCCAATGAGAGAAGACTCGAAAGAGATAGAGGGTAGATTACCAACGAGATTTCCAGGCCGCCCGTCGACACCAAAGAATTCTGGACTGGCTTTGAGAGCTTTACTGAGGTTGAACAACAAGGAGGCGCGACCATCAATCCCGACCATAGGATTAGACTCGTTCACTTGCATGGCTGCGGCAGTTTTCTCTGTAGTCACTTTCTCTAACCCAGCAGCTGCAGAAATGTGTGAGTTGTCGACGCGAAAAAGAAGTCATGAGCCGTAGACGAACCATCTACCCTGTACGGCTGATCGGGATCGCTAGAGAAAAGGCCAGACTCAAACATATGAACGCTCGCGACACCCAAGCCTTCTGATCGAGAGAAAGTCAGACCAGTATCAGACTCCGTGTATTTCCAAGCATTCCCAGCACCAGCATCTAACAACACAGAAACGACGAAGAGATCGATTGTCCTTCGAGACTGCTCCTTCAAGTCCGGTGGATTCGGCTGCGCTGCCCATTTCGCGATTAAGGGCCGAACGCGCTCTACACCTGAGTCGAGATGGCGCCACCGCCCATGTGGGTTGATCTGCCATTCAGATCAGGTTAATGGATCGGTCCACCTCGTATGCAACATACGCTGGCGAGGTCTTCAGCATAATCTCGCTGAAGTCAAGAGTTTAATGATTCGTTCTCAACGCATATCATATGAACTCACCTTCATAAGATCCACGCAGAATTTAGCGACATCTATCTCCTTCTCCGGGTGGTACTCGAAGTATTGCAGTTTTCCTGTTTTCCCGAGCTCATGAACGCGACCACAACGTTCTCGGATGGCAGGTAGTGTCTTCAAGTACGCTGCCGTTTCAGAAGGAGTTATAATCCCGCCAAGAATCATAATTAGGAGCCGTTGAACAGGTGGAGCGGATGAAAGGGTGCAAGGGCGTGTTGCCGATTCGCTGCGTAGACAAACAAACACAAATCTTGCCCTGGTCTGAAATTTCTTGACTTTTTCGCAACTTTTTCGTGGCCTTCGTCTTCATCTTTTCCTCCGATATCACATTGATAGCTTCAATGTTCAAGGGTACAAGAGGCTCCGAAATAGGAAGGTATTTGTATTTATCGAGAGCACGGTGGGGATGGATTGGCTCATCAACAACGTTTTTCAATTCAACTGGCCAGGCGTCCAAGTTGTCCAAGTTCAAAAGATTTTCAGTGATATACCCACCAGCAAAAATTCTGTTACATTGTAAGGACCTGTCCAAGAGATCAGGGTTGCGAAACACCCAAGCATCCAGGTTTCAAGCTTTCAAGCTTCATATGAGACCCGAACTATCAATTGGCTCAACCCGTTATCGCCGCTGCGGCAGGCTCTCTGTGTCCAGTTAAAATCTGGGTTCTATGACCTCCAGTACGCGGCAGTCTCAACAAGGCGCATCTCCGCGAACCTGTCCGCACAACTTCCGCCCCCTGTGCATAGGTTCTAGTGGGATTAGTTGACACGCCTGGCATATAAGGCAGGCCCTCTGCCTTCCTGGTGCAAACTGCGCCCGCAAAATCCAACTGCAATTCACTCGTTTTCACTTACTTGTCCATGTGCGGCATCGTAAAACCTTTTATTTATGTTATCACCTTCATGTCCACTGTGGCAATAGGACAACTTATCCAAAACCCGCTTTATATCATCAGAAACGCAGAAACTGATCCGGTCTCTGGTAATCTGTCCGCGACTGGCTTAACAAGGGCTTCCGAGTGTTTACCAAGCGTCTCTATGTCCTCTTACAGTTGAAAGTTGATCGTTCTGACGAATATTCAACAGCTGTTTGGCCCAAATTCAAGATATGATATTGGTCTCGTCATATCTTGCCAAAAAAATTCCGAGAACGCAGCTTGTCAAGCTACCTTGCAAACTGCATTGCCGGTGGCCGAGTCTCTTGGTCTTTCTGTAGATACGACATGGTAAGTCATTTCGGTAAGAATGATGGCTAATCGACTTAATTGCACCATTCCTCTAGTGATTCTTCTCGTCAAACGGCATCGCAAAATTGCTTAAAGCAACTCATATTAAATTTCTCATCTAGTAGCAGCAAAGGAATTTTGTTGGTCTGGGTATGATTGGATTAACCTGCGGGGGTATGGCTTTTCATCTAACAACTATTAAATTACAGGACGAAAACGACTTTGAGACTCTTCGCGACGAATTTGGCTTGCGCAATCTACCTCGAGATCTGTCGGTCGTCTTCAAATATACAACTTAAATCCACCACTTATATTACAGTTACCTTCTAGCCCAGACGCCATCTTCACATTGCGGAACGGCATTTTCGTCTCCCAGACATCTCAAAATTGTCCTGGGATCGATTCTCTCACTGCCGACTCCACTCAGAACGGAGTGCCTTCCGTTGGTCCCGTTTCTCAGACCAATATATTCCCTCTCTCTCACCCTCTCTATCACACAGCCACCCGCCACTGGTCTCACCTCATCGCAGTGGGACGCTCTCATATCCGATTTATATTACACGACCACTTTAACTATATCCGCTCCGATTCCCACAGGAACCGCAGTGGTGCTGAGAAGGTCGGAGAAAGGAAGAGGTTTAAATTCAAAGCGACCTTTCAGGTTTGGGCTTTCGGTCGGATATCCAACCTCACGACTCACTCATATACCCATCCCTCTAGTCATTATTCTCATTTCACGAGGAAATTATTTAGGAAAAATCCTGGACGTTTCTAATTCTACTCAGCTATGTCGTCTCCCTCAACCTACCGCGGCAGCAATGGTGCTTTCCCATGATTCTATTATACCCTGTGCTATATCGAACTATATCGAACGTCCAAATTATCTTTGGCTAGCTTGAGAACACGATTCACGGTCTGATCTGCGTTGAGCATGCTGCAACAGGACCAGGTGAGGTTTTTACGTGAAGGTGTTCGAGTTCTCACTTTGACCAAGAAGCTTACGCCTGCGTCTGAGAACTCTCATATAGTCGACATGTACATCTGTGCACCGTTTATCCTCTTTTCAACAAATATTTTAGCCAAGGACGCGGCTTGCTCACGTGCCTGCGCATATTGATCGCAATTTGTTGAAATTCTGTCATTTGTTCTTTTTCCTCAACCACGAATATTCTCATGCGCATGTGGTCAGAATAGATGCGTGGGGCTCGACACTCTATTTCTGAAGGCGAAATGCCTCTTATCTGCTCGCGTCTTCCATCTCATGCAGGGCTCCAGAGTTGGAGATGATTCGGACCACAAAAGCCACGATAAAAATGGGGTAAATTGTCGTCTCTGAAATTGTCTTATCAGAACCTCAGAGGCCTTCCGTAGGAACCCCCACAACCCACCTCAAGTCCCCTGCCTGAACCGGGACAGACGCCAAACACAGAACCAATCATGTCCGTCACGAAGTGGTGGATTTCCGCTCTTCTTGCAGTCCTTGCTTGCCTCCAGCTAGCACGAGGTATCCCCGCGAGCGCCGACAGCAGTGCCGCAGAGGCTGCCAAGTTCCCAGACCTCTATGAAGCTTCAGTTCTCGAATTGCAAGCGGGCCTGGACGCGGGTCACTTCTCCAGTGTTGACCTAGTCAAGGTAAGTTACGCGTTTAAAATCATTCCACTCTTCCGTTGACGTCAGAACACAGGCGTACTTTGCTCGTATTGATGAGGTCAACTTGAAGGGTCCTGCCCTTCGCGCGGTTTTGGAGACCAACCCATCAGCATTGGCCCAGGCAGCGGCTTTGGATAAGGAAAGAAAGAAAACTGGAAAGCGGTCTTTGCTGCATGGTATTCCTGTTCTTTTGAAGGTTCGTTCTCGTTCAACGTCCGAGTAAACATTGATCTCATTTGTAACTCTCAGGATAATATTGCTACCGTAGCATCGGAAGGTTGGTGGATTCGGCAATTGAGGGAGTCGATGATAAACCATGGATTCTAGGCATGAACACGACTGCTGGTTCTTTCAGTCTTCTTGGTTCGGTTGTTCCTGAAGATGCAGGAGTCGTGAAGCGTCTAAGAAAGGCCGGAGCTATTATACTTGGTATGTCTGTTCGCTACTTCGCCGATGTTCTCAAAGTTCACTGCTTTTACCAGGCAAAGCAAACCTCTCTGAATTTGCTCACTTCAGAGGTGGAAATCTGGCTTCTGGGTGGTCAGGAAGAGGTGGTCAATGCACGAACGCTTACTTTGCTAACGCCGACCCATGCGGGTCTTCGTCTGGGTCTGGAGTTGCAGCATCCATTGGACTTGCTGCTGTCACCCTGGGTTCGGAGACGGACGGAAGCATCACATGTCCTTCGAGCAACAACAACCTGGCCGGCATCAAACCAACCGTTGGTCTAACTTCGCGAGCAGGAGGTACGTATTACACATCATCACAATTTCGCGTCTCATTTCCGGTCTTGTAGTGGTTCCAATCTCCGAACATCAAGATACTGTCGGTCCAATGACGAGATCAGTAACCGACGCTGCGATTGTACTTTCCATCATCGCTGGCAAAGACCCCAATGACAATTTCACTCTCGCACAACCAAACATTGTTCCCGACTTCACAAAGGCCCTCAACAAAAACGCCTTGAAGGGCAAGAGAATCGGTGTACCAAGAGTCGTATTCCTGGATGATAACTTCACTGGAAACGACCCATTTGTCAGTGTTGTCTTCGAGCAAGCCTTAGCGACGATCAAGTCTTTGGGCGCCACAGTTGTCGACCCGGCAGACCTGCCCTCGGCTCTTGAAATCGCAAATTCTAATAATGAAACCATCGTTCTGGACATCGACTTCAAGGTCAGAATTGGTCATGCCACTACTTTGCGCTACAGAATGTTAAAGAACTGAATTGCATAGGTCCAACTCAATGCCTATTACGAGGCTCTCATAAAAAATCCCTCCGGAGTTCGAAGCTTGGCCGACTTGATTGCCTTCAACAACGCCAATCCGGCCCTCGAAGAACCCAAAGGTTTTGAATCTCAAAGCATGTTCGTGCATGCCTTCTAAATGTTGTGTTCGTTTCCTAACGCACTTTTCCTCTAGCCTCATTGAATCACAGGCAACTGTTGGAAGGAACGCGACTTTCTTCCAGTCCCTTGCATTCGACATCGAGCTCGGTGCAACCCGAGGTATCGACGCAACGCTGAAAGCCCACAAGTTGGACGCCATTGTTTTACCTGTTCCTGGATTCACGACCGTGCCTGCAGGTACTGTACAAATTCTCTATGTGTCTGTCTAATCGTGTCTAATCTCCTCTCTAGCTCTTGCTGGATACCCTATCGTTACAGGTAAATTTCCTCTCGTTTTCCCTGTAATCCAGTCTACTAAACATATACCTATAGTACCACTGGGCTTCTACCCAAACAACGTGACAATCGGCTCTGCTGGCCCACTTACGGTGTACCCCGCGCCAGGTGTCCCAATCGGACTTTCCTTCCTCGGAACAGCTTTCTCTGAGTTCGAGCTGATTAGCTTTGGCTTTGCTTATGAGCAGAAGACGCAAACCAGGTTGGCTCGCAAGGCGATACCCGCTGCTATTCCCAAAACCCAGTTGAAGGACATTGTTGGGAAGAAGTGAGCCTGGACTATATTTCGATCTCCTTGTACTTTGGGTCTGTTTACCCCTGTATTTAATAAAATTGACCTCCGCGATTGTGATCGCTGTATTCATTTGGAAGTTATTTCTATTCTTGTTTACGCCAACAAATCGTGACGAATCTTACAATCTAGTATAACTTTTTTTTAGTGAAAGAAATCTGTTCAACTGCGAAGAAAGAGCATGTTTAATGTTTTCAGTTATCCCACAACTTCATATGTGCCTTCATATCATTGAACGCTTTTCGACTCATCTTACCAGCATAATCCCCGGGCATGGCTTCCCAGGTTCGCGAGAGAACCATCCACAACTTGATCGCGTCATGGTAGAAACTCAAACCCTCTCGTTCGAGATCAGTCTGAAGCCTCAACAGCGGCTCAAGGACTTCCTTCCTGAGCTCTAGCTGGATCCTTGTGTTAATTGTCTTGCGGGGTGTCATGGGCATGGCTTGCCCGTCTGGTCCCAACACAGGAAGTCCTCCGATCATATTGTTGCACTTTTTCGCCAACGCCTCGAGTCTTTGAGGAAATTCACGTCGCAAGGCCTCGATTTCAGGAGTGCTGTTCGTGCATGCGTAGCACTTGCAGTCGATACCATAGCGCTCCAAAAAGGCTCGACGCACAGAAAGAGGGTCCTGCTGTTCGGCGTACGAGTAGAAAATTTGTTCTCCAGGTTTGATAGGTTTCAAGGCAAAGAACTGAATCGAGAATGACGCGACATTGAAAAAGTGCTTGGCATTCGGCATACAGCTTGAAAATGTTGGTAAGCTCGCTAATTTCAGTTGGAAATATTTTTCACCTGTGGTTGATTCGAGACGCGTCTTTTCCCAAGATCAAATATCCGAACTTCATTGTCCCACCCTTTCCGTCGGGAACTCTCGCGTGAATATCATCCCAAAGTCTTGATTTGATACCATAGCAATTGGTTCGCAGTCTACCTGTGATAGGGCCAGTATCCTCTTCATTGTCATGCGAATTCGCCAGCTGCATAATACTGGTCTTATCCTCCTCTGACAATCTAGAGACCATGTGTTGAAGTCGCTTTTCCGCCAGTCCTCTGAGAAACTTGACGGCTACATCAGGTGGGAGGTTGCTAGCGATGGCTCGATCAAAAATATCGCTGGCTACGACTGCTTCTGGTGCGCAGAAGTACGGGCGTTCAGCAAATATAAGATCTCCCTTCTGCAGATTGCGAGCTGCAAACATCCCGATGCCCATATCTTCCGTCTGCTTGAGAATGTAGTTCTTCTGTAGTGTCTTCGGGACTGGCTTCGGGTATCCTGGCGTGCTCTGAATTTTTTTCAGCGCGTTTCCGTAGCTAGGTACCAGTAATTCTACGTGTCCATCGCGATCATCTGGCATATTGGGGCGACGAGGGGGTATAGTAACAAACGTAAGGTTCTCGAGTTCTGGCCTGGTTTGAGATGCCGATTCGGTGATCGCAGTCGGGTTTTGCAGCTTTGGCTGTTCTGTAAAAAAGGGCCACAACGTCGTAGACTTTAGCTACAGCTGCATGCCTTCGTATTCTGAGGGGAAACGAACCATTTTTTGTGGGAACTGCAGCACCTTCACTCGCCGTTTCTTTTTTGGCGGTCGTAGTTGCAGCAGTTTCTGCAGGAGGGCCTTTTTTAGGGGGCTTGTTCAGAAAACCACGCTTCATCGCGCTAACGAGATGTTTAAACACAGAATACCTGCAAGGAACGTAAGAATAAAGACGATGGATTAACGAGATAGCTATCGCTAAGCAAGATCAAGATAGTACGTGAGAAGTCTTAAGACGACCCTCTTTGACATTTGTTCAAATTTGAACACGGGGTGGCAGGTCAACAAAAGCAGCAAGCCGTTGATCATCACAGGCGGCTTGAGCGAGACATTTAGAGGGATTATATTTAAAAATCAGAACAGTTTCGCATCATAGTGTCCATAGCGCATGAGACCGGTGGTGCAGCGACCAAAGTAATGTCGTATTATTTAATCCAGCAGCATAACCGTGCCGAAGGCTGAAAGAATAAAATGAGATAAATGAACCAAGAAACCAGCGACAAGACTATCCTCACGTTTCCACTGAAGGAATGTCCTTCTGGGTGGACACCTGTACTTTGAAGATGAGCTGTGAATATCAGCATTGGTACGAGTGCGTGATTGTGCCGTCAAGTTGAACATCGTGTCGTTTCTACTACCCATCCTTTTCGTCATCGTTTGGACCCAATGTAACAAGTATTTGGTATTGAGAATTCAGTCTAGGCATAGGCTTGAAAGTGATAGAACGGATATCGGCTGGACTTTGTGTTAGAAAGTGAAGCATAATACTGAGAGCTGCATACTAAGCCCTGACCAACACTTCAATTCCTAATAGACATCAAGCTTCTTCGCCAGACAGCGCCAACATCAAATCGAGAGTAGGGAGTTAGTTTTGGGCGTGCAGGGGCAGTGGCAGGAAGGACGACTGGGCTTTTAGAGGACGAGGCTCGCTGGCTGACTTGCTGCGTGTGCTTGCAGGCGACGGCCAGCGGGACCTTCACTGTCTGAGCTCCAACGTTGGGGTGCAAGTCGTGAGATGCTAAAGCGAAGTAAGTAGATATTTCGTGACAATAAGAACTGCTGCTTTCCTTATTACATTCCTCCAAATTCGACCTGACAGCCGCGGTCGCAGAACGTTGGTGGCTACTTACGTTGGTGGCGTCGTTAGGAGACACAGAGAGGGAGGGGCTAAGTCCCGTTGTTACAGAACCCAATGCTTTCTTGCCCTTTCGCGCTCGTCACCAGCTTTTGTGGTTATTGTGGGGGTGACCGCGTCTTCCAGTGGCGTACCGCTACGGGAGAGAGTGATCCCATTGGTCCTACCACAGGACTTTTACAACGGAAAATCGTTAGAGGGCCTACGGAATATAGAGAGGCAAATTTGGGGTCCCACTCTTACAAGTGACTGACGTTTATTCCAGAGACAAACTGGCCATTACAGGCTGAAATTTGAATATGTGTCAACACAACTTGAAATCAGTCAGTTCATGAGTGATGAATCTAAAATGGCACACCTTTCGAATAATATGTCGATTTTCTTTAAGTTTTACTCTCTTTCGCTTCTCGTCGCAAAGGGAGATGAGTATAATCAACATGCCTCAGTATTCTGCTAAATATGTGCAACGCACACGGTTTATTGCAAAGTCAGGTTTGGAACTGCCGCGTGTATGTCACAGGAAAACTTGAAGCCATTCAGCTGCATCGCCAGAACAGTAGTCCAGTTACTATTAGAACTTCCCAACGTCAAGCTCTGGAGGTTACGGAACGTGTCGGCACGGGGAGACAATTCAGAGATGGAAACTTTGGAGGATCCAGGAGGAAAGGAAAGGCAGGCTTCAAGTCACATACTTAATCACGTGCACGCAGCATTTCGTTTCCTTTTTCACGTCATTGTAGTGCAACGCACACTCTTTTCACTACCACCATCAACCCAGCAATTCAGACAACATTGCTAATCGGACCAGAATATTAATGACTAGTGAAAGCAATCTTTTCAGTTCAGAAAAGTTAATTCTTTCAGTTATCCCACAACTTGATTTGTGCTCTCATATCGTCCAAGGCTTTTTGACTCATCTTAGCAGCATAATCTCCAGGAATGGCCTCCCAGGTTCGCGAGAGAACCATCCACAAAGGTGTTGCCTCCTTGTGGAAACCTAAACCCTCTCGTTCAATATCAGCCTGAAGCCTCAATAATGGCTCAAGAATTTCTTTCTTGAGTTTTGGTTGGGTCCTTTGGTCAATTGTCTTGCGGGGTATAACAGACCTGACTTGCCCGTCTGGTCCCAGAACAGGAAGTCCTCCAATTATGTCGTTGCACTTGTTGGCCAACGCCACGATTCTTTGGGGATATTCACGTCGAAAAGCCTCGATTTCAGGAGAGCTGTTTGTGCATGCATAGCACTGACAGTCGATGCGGTAAGGCTTCAAAAAAGCGCGACGCACGGCATAGGGGTCCTGCGGTTCGGCGTAAGAGAAGAAGATTTGTTCTCCGGATTTGATAGGTTTTACGGCAAAAGTCTGAATGGAGAATGACGCGACGTTGAAAATGTGTGTTGCATTTGGCATGCAGCTGGACAACGTTGGTAAGTTTTGTAATTTCAATTGCAAACAATTTTCACCTGTGGTTTACTCGAGACACGTCTTTCCCCAGGATGAAGTATCCGAACTTCATCGTTCCACCCTTTCCATCGGGAATGCTCGCGTGAATGTCATCCCAAAGTTTTGATTTGATAGTGTAGGAGTTGGTTCGCAGCCTGCCTGTGATAGGGCCGGTATCCTCTTCGTCGTCATGCGAATTCGCCAGCTGCATAATACTGGTCTTATCCTCCTCCGACAATCTAGAGACCATGTGTTGAAGTCGTTTTTCTGCCAGTCCTCTGAGAAACTTGACGGCCACATCATGTGGGAGGTTTCTAGCAATGGCTCGATCAAAATATCGCTGGCTACGACTGCTTCTGGTGCGCAGAAGTACGGGCGTTCGCCAAATATAAGATCTCCCTTCTGAAGGTCGCGTGTTGCAAACATCCCGATGCCCATATCTTCCGTCGGCTTGAGAATGTAGTTCTTCTGTGCTGTCTTTGGGACTGGCTTCGGGTACCCAGGCGTGCTCTGAATTTTTTTCAGCGCGTTTCCGTAGCTAGGTACCAGTAATTCTACGTGTCCATCGCGGTCATCTGGCATATTGGGGCGACGAGGGGGTATAGTAACAAACGTAAGGTTCTCAAATTCTGGCCTGGTTTGAGATGCCGTTTCGGTGATCGCAGTCGGGTTTTGCAGCTTTGGCTGTTCTGTAAAAAGGGCCACAACGTCGTAGACTTTAGCTACAGCTGCATGCCTCCGTATTTTGAGGAAAAACGAACCATTTTTTGTGGGAACTGCAGCAGTTTCAGTCGCTGTTTCTTTTTTGGCGGTCGAAGTGGCAGTAGTTTCTGCAGGAGGGCCTTTTTTAGGGGGCTTGTTCAGAAAACCACGCTTCATGGCACTACCTAGATGTTTGAACACAGAAGACCTGCAAGGTAAGTAAGAAAAAAAGACGATGGATTAACGAGATAGCTATCGCTGAGCAAGATCAAGATAGTACATAAGAGGACCCTCTTTGTTCAAATTTGGACACGGGGTGGCAGGTCAACAATAGCAGGCAGGTCGTCGAACCTTCAAATACTGATTTCACCACAGGTGCCCTGAGGAAGACGTTTAGAGGGATTATAATTAGTCAGAAGGCTCAGAACAGAACAGATTCGCTTCATAGTGTCCATCCTGGTCGTATTAAATAACTGGATGAAAGGCGCACGAGACCCCAAAGTATGTCGTACTAACACTCCTTTTTCAGACCACACGTTCCTCCGATTTGGTTTCCAACTCTATCTCATTCAAAGTGGTTGAAACGTGTCGCGGTCTGCTTAACCCAGCAACATAAATGTGTCGGTCGTTAGATTGAAGAACGTGTCGGTTCTGATACCATACCTTCATCATGGTTCTGAGCCCAGTGTAACGAGTATTCGGTTTCCACATAAATAGAATATAGTCCAGACACATGCCTGCAAGTGATAATTGCTCTTCAGCAGAAATCCAACTGTAGATAAGGGAGAGCTTCTAACCTCTGAGCCAACAACTAATAAAAATCAAGCTAAGCCAGAAATGTCTTGTGGCTCACGACTTCCTCACAAGAAATCGTCAACACCAAATTGGGAGTCGGTTTGGTGAGCAGGAGCAGGGACAAGGAGGACGAGGGCTTTCAGGGGATGAGCCACACTGGCTGATTGATGCGAGTCCGTTGGTGTGTGTAATTGCAGGCTACGGCCAGGGAGACCTTCATCGTCTGATCTCTAACGTCGCGGTGCCCACCGCGAGAGGCTAAAGCGAAGTAAGTGGGTATTTCATGATAATAAAAATTGCTACTTACCTTACCATCTTGTTACATTCTTCCGAATTCGAGCGGCCGCGGAACGTTGCTCGTCGGGGCCTTGTATGCCTAATCACAACATTACTTTCATTTAGCGGTTTCCACTGCCTCGCATTTCAACGGCTTCGCCCTGGGCAGTCGTTGTTAGCTTGTGTGACAATTTGGCGCGTTCTCAAGCACGTAGTTGAGTTCTCTCGTCCGCTGCTGGTCCGTTATGAGTGAGATTGACACAAAGAGACGGGGAGGTAACGTGTGGCCTGAAAGGTAGGTGCTGGATATTTACAGGCTGCAAGTTGTCAGATCGAAAGGACGCGGTTCAGCCAATGGCGAACAAATGTACTTACAAAACTAGTTTAGAGAACGAAATGAACCATTTCACTCGCATATATAGCCAGTCTAGTTCTAACCAGAACAAGACATTTCCATTTGGTGGTTTCCAATTGGCCATGGCGAAGACCTGAGCCTTTCGATACAACGCAAGCAAAATTCTTGCGCTAAATTTCGGCCTTATTCGACCTAAAGAAAGACGGAGTGTTGAATGGTGGTGGTGTTGAGAAGAGAGTGCACGGAACAAAAATTACCCGAAACGGAACAATTTGGACGCAAGTCAAGCAGCATCAAACCTTTCTCTCTTTCATTCCTCCATGTCGAATGGTCACCTCAGAATAATTTCTGTGCTCGCACGTCTCATAGCCTCTAAGTCTTCGCGTCTGGAGGTTCTGACAGTACTTGTGTTATTGTGCAGTCGAGGAGTTTGAATGGTTTCGGCAGGGTTCACTTGGTCTCTTGACCATCTCTGCATATAGCTGCAAACTGGGCTATGAATTTGAATGGTCTATGCCTCCAGACATTCTCTGAGACCTGAAAGCCATTTCCTACAAAATTAATCATCGCCTAGTCCAAATTGATCGACGCAATCCTGATCTGGCCACGTATCTTTGCCTTGTAACTGTCAGGAAGACTCTAGAGGACCTCGACGTCTTGCCGCACTTCCTCGATGCATGGACTCTTACTGCCGTCAATGGTCTTTATTTTCTTGTTCCCCTCTGCTCTTCTGCCTCTGTGTTTAAAGACAATGGTCTTCCAGACCACTGGTTTCAAAATGAACCAAGTGGCTACTACATATTCCTCAATGCGGTTCCTCAGATCGTGGTGCGTTACTTCAACGATGAGAGGCATTGACCACTCCACAGGTGTGTTGGGATCCCTTACATGACTGGTGCACTGCCCAATGGTCTCTGATTCTCTGAACAATTTTCAAATGACATTAGATGGTAAGTTTTTTAGCATCTCATTAGAGCTATCTTGACACTAATCCTCAAGCTATCAAACTCTTGGAAATTTGATTGCTTCCTCAATTGTGAGACTCTCAAGAGTTTTGGGGAGTGTTGGATTTCACCCTTACTTGGACACTTTACAATCTTGAACTTGGCTGTGGAAAAAAAATTGTTAGTTCTCACAAACATACAAAAGTTTCACTGATATTGATATAGAGTAATTCCCTGTGGTTGTTGATTGTAATTAAAACTTAAAAAACCGTATTTCCACTTGCAACAGAGGGTATTCTTCTCTGAAATCACGTGAGTTAACCTCCGTCTGATCCGGATTTCGGACACGTCTCTTGTCCCGAACGACATCATCCAGCATGGAAAAGTTCGCGACCCTCGAACCAGTCAAGCTTTATTCATCTACATTTCTTGGCCGCAGCACTGGACCCAAACCTACACCCGTGCAGCCCCTGGTGGGCCGACTTCCCGCAGACTTGCACTTTTTGGTGATTTCGCACCTTGAAGTTCCCGACATTCCCTTGTATAGCCGATGCTGTCGCGCTACAGCAGCATTTGCGAGAGATCAAAGATGCTGGGAGAAGAGATGGGCTGCGCTTAGGATCGACGTTGATCCAGAACTGAGAAAGGTGGTAGACTTCCTGGAAAAAAAGGCCAATGACAAGTCGGTGCCAACTCTTCCAGTTGACGACGAGTTCGGCGATTTTACTGCTGGAGATGCTTTCAACACGAATCATTTCGTTGGGACGTTCCAGGATCCACCACGCTCTCTATCTTATTCCATTGCCCCAGAAAAACCAACCGCGCTGACAAAATATAAGCGTGTCCATGTTCTGCTCAAACCCCTCACCCATCTTCTCTCCTCACCGCCTCACATTTTCCTCTCATCCCTTGCTGCACAGCTCACACCTTCAATAAAACCCTCAGAACAGGCGAGAACCTTGCGTCTTCTCTCGCTCTTCCTCTCTTCGCCAGTCTCGCCAGTCCGGCAATGGGACACACTCTTTCTCTCCTTGCGTAGTGCGATGGACAGGTTCGATTCACAGCTGCTTGCAGCATTTGACGTGGCGGACGGACGTGGAGACGAAACCGGCATGCGGGAGGCGGCAGAGTCAAGCTGGGAGGTGTGGGACAGGATGACAGGCGGGGACTGGGAGATGGGCAAGGTCTGGGCGGAGAAGAGGGAGATATTTTACCAGCAGGACAAATGGAGGGCTTTGGATAACTTTACGTACGTGCTGGTGTTTTTGATTATCTGATATTTTTTCTGATGTTTAGTCTGTGCAGTTCAGAGAAACAGCTTAACTTTGCGGCGATGGACGAATTTATGGACGATATCCTAGGTGCCATCAACGAGCACGGTGCTCGTGCAGTCCGCGTCTTCCCGCCAGCTTCTCAGGTTGTCCTGCTCTTCTCGGAACGTCTCGCTAACGAGGTTGTGAGTGCCCCCCGATTCCTTTTCTCGGATTGCCTCCTCAATGATTTCGTCATTGCTTTCGTTCATTAGGTCGGAGAATATATCACAACTCTGCTTGCCCATGCACGTGAAATCTCGACCGAGACTTACCTCAAGTCGGCCGCTGCCTCGTTCCGCGAAGCTTGGAAGATGGTGGACGCCATCATCCTAGCTTCCAAGCAGAGACCTGATGCCGTGATCGAACGAACAAAGGCGGAAGACGTCGTGTACGTCTGAATATTTCATTATTATTATCTGACTAAAGAGAATGCAGCTACCAAATGTTCGAAACAAACATGGACGAATACCTCGACGAAGAGGTAGAAGCTGTCAAACGTGCACTGGACGCGATCTGCAAAGGCTGGGACCAAGAAGCAGCCGCCCCGACCTCGCCGACCTCCACGTCCCCGCGGCACTTCTCGCACACCAACACGAACCCGCAGCACACGCAAAACCCTGCGCTCCTGAAACGTACAGTCCTAGCATCGTTTACCAATATCCTGCTGCTTCCTGTGACGATTGTGCCGCGTACGGTCGGGGCTGTTGGAGGTGCGATCATGGCAGGCGGAGGCGCGGCGGTGCAGGGTATTGGGATGCTGAACCCGCAGCGGTGGGTGGGTGGCGGGAACGTTGCTGTGGATGCTGGGTATTCGAAGAACTTGAAAGATGGGGGGATGTTGTTCGAGGTTGGGGATGACGAGGAAGAGGATTATGTGCCTGGTGTTGGAACGAAGGTTGACAAAGGCTCTGGTATGTCTGCGAGGTTTCTATCATGTCGATGGATGGTCACTGATTGCTCTCAAGTTTCGTTATCCCAACTAGAAATCACATCGCCGACTCCTCTGATGGGCCCGACATCGACATCACCTATGCCGACCTCGGCCTCTGACCCGAACCCAGAAACGGCGCAGCTGGACCTGCTACTCTCGCTGGACGTTGCACTATCTCTCATCCACGCAGACCGCGAGTCGCTCAAGCGTGTTGAAACCTTCGCTGGATACCCTGGACACTATGGGCATCGTGTGCGTGATACCATCGAGGAGGTGTTCGTGCTCATGCTGGGTGCGTTGGGGGAAAGGCATGTGGAGAGGGGATTTTCGAGGTGGGTTTGTTTTCAGGGTCTCAGGTGTTGGATGTGGGCTGATTTGAATTGCGCAGGGCCACGGAGAGAATGAAGGCGTACAAGCCTGCGGAGCACACGGAGATGTCGAGTGTCGCGCCGCTCGTGCAGTTCTTCGAGCTGGTGCATATTGGGGACACGATTCAGTCCATCATGCAGGTGTATTTCGACAAGGAGCTCGTACGTGCACCTCTGCTTGTCTCCGTCTTGATTGTGACCCATCCTACCCACCATAGGCACCGCACATTGACAAAACGGACTTCCTGAACGGAGTTGTGCGAGAGAAGAAGCGATTTGAAAATGCTCTAGATGACTCAGTCGCTGCTGGTTTGAACGCAGGCACGGAGGTGCTCATGAACCAGGTGCGCAATCCACCTCTTGTCAGGCCATCCTTTTCTCTTTCTAAGTCGACCCTTCGACACTTTCAGGTTGAGCACATTATCCTCACACTGACCAAAGCACGCGAATACTACCCACCTGAAGATGCACCCTTGGAACTCGGGCCAACGAAAGGATGCACAGAAGCGATACGGTGCTTGGAGAACCACTGCAAGCTGCTCAAAGGGAGCACAAGCAAGGAGGTGCTCGAGGTGTTTTATCAGGAGGTTGGGTTGAGGTTGATTGGGTATGTCCTTTGTTGCGCGTGTTTTTTTTTGTGTAGCCTGGTGTCTCATGGACCTATGTGGAAATCATCTAGGATACTGCAGAAGCACATAAAACGACAGATCATTTCGCTCAACGGTGGGTTCCAGGTCATCGCGGACTTGAACGTGTACAACGCCTTCATCTCATCACTCAAGGCGTGTCTTTGCCGTTTTAAGATGGTTGTACAGCTGCTAAGTATCTACATTTACTCAGATTCCAGCTGTTACTGCCGACTTCTCGCACCTCAAAATGCTAGGACACGTGTATATCGTTGAAGACGCGAAGGACCTCGCTCAGATTGTGAAGGACGTGGCGCGATATGGAGGGGCGTACAGACCTGAGGTAAATATTCGTATTCTTTCATCCATGGTCCCGAATATTTGCACAGTTATTCACGAAATTGCAGGATGTGTACGAGTTCATCCAGCGCCGTTCGGACTGGAAGAAGATAGAGAAGACGGTAGATAAAACGATGTATAATCTGAGCTTTAAAGAAGACTGCATCGTTTGCTGATGGTTTTCAAATGTTTGCGTTCCAGTAAGAGGACTGTCAAGCTTTGGTTTTGGCTTGATATCCTTGGCCAGGAGGGCATCGTCATGGCATCAATGTTGGGATATTTTGTGAGACTGCATGGGATGGGTTTGACCTCTCGACTCAAGGCGGGTTACCTTTCTTTTTTTATGAGCAAATTACACCTTGAAATCCGGCTCCATTATTACTTATAGTCCTTCACTAAGAGGAAATCATTGTTCAGGGTATTTCGCGTATTTGCCTGGATGTGGATATCACCAGAAGAATTGGCCATTTACATTGATTTCTAGATCGATTTCTGTCCCTATCGGATTTTTGCATGTCAACTTAAACTTAGGACCCTCTCTTGTCGCTCGCTTTCTGGTTTGTTCAGCTCTTGATATACCTATAGGTGCCAATATTTTTGGCTTGGTCAAACAATAAGAATACCACCTCATTAATTTGGTGGTAGGGTGTATGGGATGGGATCACTCTCGTGTGTAAACTTCAACAAAGAGGGTCTTATGTAAATCAACTATCTTTTGATCTTGCACAGCACTACGAGTAGCTATCTCGTTGATCAATTGCCATTTTTTCTTCTTTTCTTTCGCGTTTGAACATCTCAGTAGCGCCATGAAGCGTGGATTTCTGAACAAGCCCCAACGAAAAGGTCCTCCTGCAGAAACTGCTGCCACTTCAACCGCAAATAAAGACACCACGACTGAAAGTTTTACGGTTCCTACAAAAAATGGTTCGTTTTATCTTCAAAACACAAAGGCATGCAGCTGTAACTGAACTCTACAACGTGTGCCCCTTTCTTCAGAACAGCCAAAGCTGCAAAACCAGACTGTGACCCACGAAACGACATCCCCACCCACGCTAGAACAAGTAGTATTTGAGAAACTTACGTTTGTCACTATACCCCCACGTCGCCCCAATATATCAGATGATCGCGATGGACACGTAGAACTATTGGCACCCAGCTACGGTGGAGTGTCGGGCGGAGCACCCGACTCTCCATCGTGATCACCTGACCATTCCATACGTAGACACACATGTTCGTAGCTAGACTCTATCACATACCACTGCATCGTCCGAGCCAGCGACCAGCTCCGGACCCTTCCTGCTTCAGCCGGCCACTCCATTTTGGTGATGAGAGTGTGATTTGCTATCTCACATAGTCTTTTCGCGTCAGCATCTTTTGGCTTTACTTGCATTCGAGTCTCTTCGCGTCATCAAGCACCTGGGTTTCAGGTTTTGGTTTTCTTGGCTACATTGGACATTAGACATTGGATATTGGACACAGGACATAAGGCACAGGAAGTCAGCACTACACACATTTCAGACTCTACAGGCTCTACCCACTGCCAGCACATCATGAGCCCAAGCAACAAGAAACACAGCAAAACGAAGGCGAAAGCAACCGCTTCGACGACGGCCCACACGAGCAATAGCACCGTCAATAACGCATCCGCAGACACCGCCAGCCCCACGGCCGACACCTCATCATCAGCATCCGCCACCCGCGTTGCATTTCGCGACTTTATCGCCCTCGCGGATCTCAAAAACATCAAGCTTTTCCTCGATGCGGCCGCTCATTCACCAGATGGCGAAAACCTCAGGTCCTTATGGGATCGCGCTTTCAAAGAAGGACTCAAGATCTCGTATTGGCTCTATGAGGAAACTGTGAAGAAGCTAAATGAGACTCACAACAAGCGGTACGAAGAAGGATATTCAACTGGGTATGACGAAGGACGACAAGACGAACAAGGAGATTGGCTGGAAGATGGACATGGCCGGCAATGTTTCAACCCATCCACCCTTCGTGTTTTCGATTATTATGAGGATTCAAGCGTCCAAACCGATTCACCGGTCTCAGTCTCTACCGGCACATCGACTGTTGATGAGCATGCAATCGTTAACCCGCCACCTACCCTAACGGAACGACTAGCACCAGTTCCCGCCGTCATGGTTAGCAGTGGGATGCAGACAACAAACAACGCCAATGATGACTCGCAATCCCCGCCGCCCCTCATATCGCCGTTACCAGCCAGCCCCGAACTTCCTGCCGAAACTTTGTTACTCCAGCCTCCGTCAGCGCGTTTGGACTGGGCAGACGACGCCGAATCACTCCCGATTTCACCTAGTCAGCTGCCACCTCCTCGAGACCTATCAGTCCTTCGCTCATCATCATCTCCGAAACCGTTTGCCTCCCTTCAACGCCGCAATAAACACCGTCAGACTCACTTTTCTCAACCTTTCCGCGATCATAAACCGTTCCCTATTCCCCGCCTCACATCGTCCCATCGTCGCTTTCCCCACTCACGCATCCCTTCCGCTCACCTGAACCCGGACCCAGAAAACCAGAAGCACACCACTTCGCCATCGGCATTGAACTGGGAGGACGACCCACGACTTTCGGACCTCAGTCGTGCACTCAAAGCTTTAGGTTGGATCAGACCCGAAAAGGCGGCGAGGATGCCGCCATGTTGAAAAAGGGGGCAAGCAGGTGCAGCTGCACCTGAGACCTGGTTCCTCTCGATTCCATTCTATTCTAGCTCGCATCCTCTTTCCACGCATTTCCCTTCACTTCCTTGCTCTTGCTTTTCAGCATTTCCTTTCTTCCCTCGTATGCTTTGCTTCTCATCTTCACTCTCGCTGTTCTGCATTCCCCATTCTTCCCTCATGCTTTGCTTCCTTCTCATCTTAGACTGACTGATTTTTTTCTTTCATCTTTTCTTTTCTGGTCTGGTTTCTAGTTTAGTTTTGTAGGCGACGGGGACGTCGCCTTGTTCAAAGGGGGCACATGGAGTGTCGGGCGGAGCACCCGACTCTCCATCGTGATCACCTGACCATTCCATACGTAGACACACATGTTCGTAGCTAGACTCTATCACATACCACTGCATCGTCCGAGCCAGCGACCAGCTCCGGACCCTTCCTGCTTCAGCCGGCCACTCCAACGGGAACGTGCTGAAAAAAATTCAAAACACGCCAGGATACCCAAAGCCAGTCCCAAAGACCCCACAGAAGAATTATATTATCAAGCCGACGAAAGATATGGGCATCGGGATGTTTGCAACGCGCGATCTTCAGAAGGGAGATCTTATATTTGCTGAGCGCCCATACTTCTGCGCATCAGAGGCCGTCATAGCTAGCGATGTTTTTGATCGGGACTTGGCTACTTTGGCTAGTAGGAGGCTACAACCCGATGCAGCAGTCAAATTTTTCAGAGCACTGGGGGAAGAGCGGCTTGAGCACATGGTATCTAAAATGTCGGACGCGGATAAGACCAGTTTTATGCAGCTGGCTAATTCGCATGACGACGAAGAGGATACCGGACCACTTTTGGGTAGAATGCGAACCAACTGCTACACTATCAAATCCAAACTTTGGGATGATATTCACGCGAGCATTCCTGACGGAAAGGGTGGATCTAAGAAGTTGGGATACTTGATCGTGGGGAAGGACGCGTCTCGAATCAACCACAGGTGCAAAAATATTGCAATTGGGGTTACTGAACTTAACAACACATTTCTAGCTGTATGCCGAATTCCAAGCACTTTTTCAATGTCGCGTCATTCTCGATTCAGTTCTTTGCTATAAAACCTATCAAATCCGGAGAACAAATCTTCTACTCTTACTCCGACACGCAAAACCCTCTTGCCGTGCGTCGCGCTCGTTTGGAGCTTTATGGTATCGACTGCAAATGCTATGCGTGCACAAACAGCTCTCCTGAAATCGAGGCTTTTCGACGTGAATTCCCTCAAAGGATCCAGGCATTGATCAGCAAGTGTAACGATATGATCGGAGGACTTCCCGTGTTCCAACAAGATGTGCCATCCACGACCTTTACGCCTCGCAAGACAATCGACCCAACTATCCTACCAAAATTCAAGAAGGAAGTTCTTGAGCCTTTGTTGAAGCTTCAGGCTGATATCGAGAGAGAGGGTTTAGGTCACTACCAACAAACAACAAGTTTGTGGATGGTTCTCTCCCGAGCTTGGGAAGCCATTCCTGGGGATTATGCTGCTGAGATGAGGCAAAAAGCATTTGATGATTTAGGAGTACATCTCAAGTTGTGGGATCACTGAAAGTATTAAACATAACCTTTCTGAACTGAACAGATTTATTTCATAGTCATTGATATTCTGGTCTGATTAGCAATGTTGCTGGATTCTGCGTACAATTGACTTGACGTCTTCCCTGAATTCAGAAATTGAAATTGTCCCCGCGTCTACTTTTCCTGAAACATCCAGAGTTTCGAGGTAGCTGAGCGGCTTCAAATTTTCCTGTATCCCCAAATTTACTTTGTAATTGGCAGCAAACCGTGTATCCGTGTATTTTGCACATTAGTAGAATACCGAGGCTGACTGGTTTCTAGATGATGTGTCCTTTTCATTGACGTTATCTCGACCTTTACTTTGAGCAAAATTACAAGGGTTGCCGCGATGATGGGGTATTTCGTCCACAGCGATGACTGTGGAGATTTCATAATTGCTCGAGTGGAGAAGAATATCAACCCTGGAAAATTATCCTACAGTACAACCACAGTCCAGTGCAGTTGTCATGTAAGGGATCCCAACAGACCCGTGGAGTGGTAAAGGTAAAGCCTTCATCTTTGAAGTAACGCACCACGATCTGAGGAATCGCATTGAGGGTATGCAGTCGCAATTTGGTCCGTTTTGAACTCTGTGGTTTGGAAAGCCATTGTCTTTGAACACAGAGACCGAGGAGCAGAGGGGAAGAAAATAAAGACCATTTACGGCGGCAGTAAGAGCCATGCATCGAGGAACTGCGGGCCCTACAGTCTTCCTGACAGTAGTTGTCTAGTATCTCAATATATTTCTCAACAAACTCACTTGACACCTAATTACACACGTTCTAGCAAAGTTTCAGAATTTTAGGAGCAAAACTGTACTTCCTGCGCATTGCGGAAGCCCGGTTTGCACATAACTCCCGACGCGTGAATTTGGACGCGTTCGGTCACGTGCTTTAAATCGGTCCTTCGGATTTTCAATCGGTCTGCTCGGTCAAATTCGGTCCTTGATCGAAATTCGTCCGCTTTCGGAAACCCCTTGACATGGCGAAGCTGCCCATTCCTCCATGATGAAATATTCCTCGAATATTCATCTCTGAATTGACCTCCCCGTCGACACGTTCCGTAACTTCCAGGGCTCGGCGCTGGGAAGTTCTGATAGTAACTGGACTACTGTTCTGGCGATGACTTCAAGTTTTCCTATTACACAATCCCAAACCTAACTTTGTAATTGGCAGTAAACCGTGTGCGTTGCACGTATTTAGCAGAATACGGAGGCTGGCTGGTTCCTAGATACTCATCACTCTTTGCGACAAAAAGTAACAGGAAATCAACCTATTGTTCGAAAGGTGTGCCATTTTAGATTGATCACTCATGAACTGACTGATTTGTGTTGACGCACATTCATGTATTGAAATTTCAGCCTGTATTGGCTAGTTTGTCTCTGGACTAACCGTCAGTCACTTGTAAGAGTGGGAACCCAAATTTCCGCTCTGGATTTCACAGGACCTCCAGCGATTTTCCGTTGTAGAAGTCCTGTGGTGGGACCAATGGAATCGCTCTCTCCCCTAGCGTTACGTATGACGCGGTCACCCCCACAATACCCATAAAAGCTGGCAACGTGGCGCAAGAGGTCAGGTTTCAAGATTCAAGAAAGCATTGGATTCGGTAACAAGGGGATTATATCACTCCCTCCCTCTCGTCTCTCCTAACACCTTACGGCCCACGATATGGCGCGAGACGTCAGAGAGAATCGGTTAAGTTAACTGGTATGCAAAAACTCTCTCGTCAATATTCGAAAGCGTCACTCAGATGATATTCTGCTACTTGTTAGATCCTTTCATTGGTTGTACTATCAAAACTTCAATGCGAGCACTTTTACTCGTTGAGCTATTAATCAGCTTTTACTTATTTCCATCTCCGACTTCCTGGACTCTACTCGTTTTCAAGATGTACTCGACAACGAATATCAGCATGGATCTGGCGCAGTCTTCGGACCTTCATTATGCTGTCGATCATTCGAAAAATGTGTTTCGCAGTACTAGGGGATTACCCACATCTGGGTGTACACTACTGAATCTGGTAAGCAGCGCTTTTATGTAACTAGTGACGATTAGACGATGAAGAGGTTGTCAACAGATAGATGTAGGCTACCGAGATCAAACAAGGAACCCAAAAATGGGTGTGAAGGGAAGCGTGTAGAAGACGCGGAGATGGGTGCGAGGATTTGATCAAATGTAAATTTCGAACAAAAATCGTGAGCGAGTTAAACCTGGTTTACCATCAGATCAGAAAGGGTTGAGACTATTGCGACAGAAACTTGCCTTCGTGCTGGCTCTAGCCTTCCTATTTCCAAAACCAAACAAGCGCTTTACTTTCAGCGAAAATGGTATTTTCAGGTCGTGAATTTGTTTAAGCAATTGCTCAATCATTTCCGACGCTTCGGCAAGCCTCTGCTCGGCGTCTTCACTTCCTTGTGCCGCCGAACTCTTTTCCATATTCGCCAATTGTTTCTGCATCTCAAACGCTTGTGTCAAAGTTCTGCGCAATTCCTTGCCAGCCGCCGTCTCCGGAATAATTTTTCCTTCATCGCCAAGCTCCCTCTGGATCTGCATATAAATATTTAGCAGTTCTGTCCGCCTGAGACGCGAGAGTATATGGCAGACGACCGCCCAAGAAGAGTCCTCACTATCCCTGAACGAGAGAACACTCGCCCCGTTGTCAAGAACCTCTTTCCAGTGACCGTTTGCCAGCTCGTTTTGCCGGTTCTTCGCCAGAGTATCGTCCTTGGCATCGTTCAATATCAAGAGCTTCCTCCACTTCGTAGTTGTGATAACGACCTTGCCAAGTGCCTTATCCCCACACATCTCTCGAAACATTCGAAGATTGCGTTTGGCTGTCCCGGTAAAACGGTCATTGGAAAGATCGTGAACGTATATGACCCCGCCGAGAAGTGCTCGGTCATCCTTGTAGCTATAACCTAGATTAAGCGCGTTTATCCACCATGGAAGTAGGTCAGGCTCACGATCTCTCAAGCCAATCGGCCATGCTTTGTAGGATCTCTGTATCAGTCTTGAATGTATCATCAAATCCGGGAGTATCAACGATGATGATTCGGCGACCTGTGAGCTCAGGAAAACCAGGAATGGGATCGATATAAGCTGGCGTAAGTTCAGCGGTACAGGAGTCTTGAGTTTTCCCAACCTTCATAAGGTCTTTTCGGAGAACGGAATTTATAAACTAAGAAATTTTATCAGTAAACTACAGGTGTATTTCAGCGAGAACAGACCGTGCTTTTCCCAGCGCCTGTGGGTCCCATAACGCTGGTTGTACAGTAAGTTTAGGACGCTGATAGGAAGATTAAGACATACAGAATAACAATATCCCTTGGTTGATTTTTGTTTTTCCTGCCCATGCTGGATCGAGAAAAATTGGAATCCACTGAACACCTGTTTAACGACCTTTGAAAAATACCTTTCGCCGCCTGATCACTTTATCTAGTCCAGACAGTTCAATACTTGTTTCGACGTTGCAGGTTAGGTAGAAACATTCCAATGCCTCGCGATAGGTATGTGTTCCGGAGATGCACACTCACCACGTGTGCACGGCAACAGGTCTCCCTCCTGATGTTAGTTTTAAGATCTTGCAGATTGATGATCGACACGTCCCCGAATGCGGATCGGAGGGTAGATCATAGATAGGACCTCGCTGGAAGCTGCCGGACACAATTACGAAAACTTGAGGCAGCCTCACCTTGGCTTCGCCAAAGTTCAAGGCCCTGGAATAATTTCCATGAGCCAGTTCATGTAAAACACCACAAATACCATCCACACTTCAAAAGTCAAGTAGACTGACAAATGTTAACCCAGATCAAAAATCGCCGAGTAAAAAAGGATCTTGTCAGCGTCGGTTGGGTGAGATAAGCTGGTCACGGGATTGGTTTTGGCTGCCCCAGCAAACCCATGGGCGGACGATCCCCTTCACAATCACAATCCATCTCAAGATTCTCAAGATTTTTGACAGTCTACTTAGTCCTGCGTCGCAATTGCACGAAGACACGCGGAGAGTTGGCGGATAGTAACACAGCTTGTGTCCACGAGGCTTTGAGTCAGCAGGCAGGCAGACTGTTGCATAAACCGTGCAAGGGGAACAACATGTATGGGATTGACGCTTTGTTGGCGCCGTCTAACACGGTTCGAGATCTAAACTTGAAGTCGGCTCAAGAGGAAGCCTTACTCGTAAACCACACGTTGATCCACTGTGGACGCACGATAGACGTTACCTATCAAATAGATAAATCCTAGGATATACCGACATCCTAGCCTTGTGCGGGAGGTACGTATTTATATATTCTTTCCAGATATCCCATTCATTCATTTTCACTCTAGTACACTTAGCTTGTCTCATTTGCAAGCATTGCTTCGGATCTCTTCAATGGGGAAAAACGCGAAAAATCAGAACGACCCCATAGATATCGTCATCCTGTGCGTTAAATTATCGATCTTGCACTTATGTACATGTTTTAACTTTTGGTCGCAGTGTTACAGGGGTCTCAGGCGTCGGGAAGAGCACCGTAAGCTTCTAACTGTGCAAAGAACACACGCGCGCCTCTTAATTTGTATTTATCAGTTCATCAACAGCTTAATAACCAAACCCGACTTTATGCCCGTCGGCCATGGGATAAACGCTTGTACAACAAAACTATCTGAGGTAGAAATTCAAAACCACAAGGGTCACCGTGTATTCATCGTCGACACACCGGGCTTCGACAATACTAACATTCGAGACTCAGTCATCCTGAAAGAAATTGCACTATGGCTCAAAAAGCGGTACGACCTCACTGTGTATCAGACCACTCGAGTGACTGAACAATAGGTTTAGATGGCCTAAGCAGTCGATTGATGGTGGTGTGATCTATCTGCACAACATTCAGGATGATCACCACTATAATATGGCTGACACGGATCTTGCAATCCTTCGCTCCTGCTTTGGAAAGTCGCGGGAGACACTACAAAGGATCGTTCTTACTACCACAAAGTGGCATGCGTCGAATATCGATAAGAGCGAAAGCCGACGAATCGAACTTATGGAGAACAAGTGGAAAAATTTGATTGAGGGTGGGAGTAATACTCTGAAATTCGAAAAAGACTCTGAAAGCGCACAGAAGATTGTCGAAGTCATTCTCCAGAATTGTGTGGACGAAAGCCCAGACTTCGATGTCAAAGCCAATTTGGACAAGTTAATAAAGATGCAAGGGAAGACAACACATCATGGGGCCCCGCCTTTTCGTCGGTTCATTGGTTTAATCAGTCGGTATCTTAAATTCAGTTAGCTGACTGTAGTCACATGCATTTGCTTTTGCCGAAAAGGCATGCAATTATTATCGCGCTACAACTCTTCCGAAAGCTTGACGAAACCTCTCGAAACCGCACCTGACAGACAGTCCTGACTGCACACTGAAAACGGTATTCAGAAAGATAGTTTACCAGCAGAGAACACTCGTGCGACGACAGTGTCCTGAACTGTAAACTCTCAAGCCCTTTCGCAATCCTCTTCAAATAGGAGCATAGAGGATGGTTCCTAATTCGTCAATCCTCGAGATCTGGGAACCAAGAACTGGAAATGATGTCAATGTGGTCGCCAGTTGCGGCTTGCTCAAGGCATCCTCTGGACGGTCTCTTGGGAATGATATCGAAGAAGATCAGTGATCGGACGTCGATTGAAGATGCCTTCATAGAAAGTCGTGCATTTGTAGGAAGCATGAAACGAGGTTCTATTGAATGTCGAGTTGTCAGCAGCATGGCAGCCTCACCTTTCGACTGTATGAGACCTCATCGTTATGTAAACCGACTGTTTCTCATCATCAACCTTTCACGTTCATAGTCCCCAATTCGCGGTATGGTGTGACACCTCACAAAAAAGCGTGTCCGGGTCGTCAGGCTTCGAGCATGCACTGCCAGGCCACAGCAGCCAGTCGTGATTCTTCAAGTTGACTGTGTTTGATGCTATGCGAGATCCTCTTGGACAACCAAGTGCACACCCTCGAAACAACGTTGTTTTCATCAATCTTTAGCGTGCGGATCGGAGGTAATCTATAATCGATGAGTTAGGGCTCCCCAAATGCTGTGTTTTGAGCCAACGCATTTAAAGTCCTGTTTTGTACATCCTTCCTTGTTATACCCTCGTGTATACCGACTCCTTTACCGACCACGACGTTACGAGTTCCGCTGTAATGGGGCAAAAATCGAAGGAGCAGCCTGCCGACATCGTCATCTTGTAAGAGCTGCCCTGAATTTTGCTTCTCTTCTATTTACTCGCATCTGTAGCGTAACTGGTGTTACAGGAGCTGGAAAGAGTACTGTGAGCTTTCAATTCAAGTGGCGAAATTTCATGCACCCCTGATCCCAAGTAATCAGTTCATCAACCACCTATTGCAGGGTGCTCGTATGCCCATCGGGCGAGGAGTAGACCGGTGCACAAAAGAATTGAAGGAGTTTGAATATGGCGAACACCACGGTCGTAAAGTCTATATCGTCGATACACCAGGCTTCAACAATACCGACACCACAGACATGGAGATTCTGAAAAAAATGGCAGCTTGGCTCAAGAACAGGTCTGTTTAACGTGTCTATGTCATCCGTCGAGAGGATATATTAAATATATTCGTTTTCTCCAGGCGACCAATTCAGCTTATCGACGGAGGCGTGATATACCTACACAACATTCAGGATGACCGCTTTTCCACGCTGGCCGATACAGACCTCTCGATATTGCGCCACTCCTTCGGAAATTTGCACGGAACTTCGCGAAGGATAGTTCTTGTCACAACGAAGTGGCATCAATCAAATGTTAACGAAAGTAAGAAGCGACAACTCGACCTTCAGGCAAAGCCGTGGAAGGCTTTACTTGACGAGGGTACAAGTGTTACGGAATTCAAGAATAATCACGAAAGCGCCCGTGACATTGTCGAAACTCTCCTCAAGAATGGTCTAGACGTGCCGCCGAGTTTCGATATCCAGGCAAAATTGGATGAGTTGTTAAAATGTCAGACCGATACACACTCAGATTCCTCAAGCAGCATCTCGAATTTCTTGCGCTTCTTTAAACTATTCAACCGACGTCGTTAATGGAAGGGCATTACTTAGGACTTCCATTTGTTTGACAATTACTTCGTTTCTTCTATACAACTTGTGTCAATATAAAATTACCGGACCGTGGTTGTTCTTTGTTGGCCCATTAGTTTGTCTGGCTACCCCGCCGCTACCCTATAAAGCAGTGATCTTTGCGACCAGCTTCTCTATTTTTTCGTCCAAAATCTCCAGCACCGCCTGCAAACTCGGATGGTTATTACCAGCCGGAACACCCATAACAGTGGAAGGAAGATGATAGGAAACGACGGTGCCGGTTCCATCAGGTTTCTCGAGGATCAACAAGCGCGGTGGTATACTGTATGCAGCCAGTGGGTTATGTTTCAAAACAACTGTCGCTGTCAAAGGATTTCCAAACGCATAAACGACCATTCCTGGCCTCTCGACTCCGTCGGCCATCTTCAAGAACTTGTAGTGAGGGATTTCCATGAAGTATCTACGGGCAGGAAAGCGTCAACTCGTCAAGCCCATATCTTAGCATGGATGCTTGACTTACAGGAAACCAGTCCCAGCAGTCCTTTCGGCCACGAGCGTCTTCCATTCGTCCTGACTCTCGGCCCCCATGAGCTTGGCGATGATATCCTGTGAACTGGCCTTGTTGATCTCTACCTCGAGACGCGCAACTACTTCTGCGAACGGAACAGTTGTGCTGAATTCGACATGCTTCGTTGTAAATGGGGTGACTGTCATAGACATTTTTGTGGTATTTGATGAACAACAGATAAAAAGGCGAAGGTTGGGAAGAGCTTGAGTCGGGCGGGAATTTGGGAAAGCTCTATTTTATGCTCGCTCAGCAGGTAAGCCATCGTTAAGCGATGGGCGATCTCGGACTTTCATTGTGGCCTCCCAGGTAAAATCAAGGACTGTTACTGATTTCGTGCTCGATTTCTGTCCGATGCTACGAGGATATGTAGGCTACCCTTTTGTTCTTTTATTATCCTGGGCATCGGTGTGCGGTTTTTGTTCCAGGAAAAACACGGCCTGCTTGTAGTAAAGCTCTCTTTATTTGTCCAAAGACATGGTAATATGCTATCGGCAAACGATTTTTGTGGCCACTCAACAGCCACTATATCATTTAGCTGCTCTATGTCCGGCTGAAAGGTTTTTCAGTAAGAGTACGCGGGTCTAGACTGTCTTTGAGGGCATTTTCGATAGATGAACTCATCACATTTCGACAGGCAAGTAAATTAACTCGAGGGAGTAATAGATTATACTCTGAAAATAAACATGGTTAGCTGAACATTTGGGGAAACGGAGAACCGCAAATAAATTTGTATAGAAGTGATGCAATAAGAAAGAAAGGTGTAGAAAGACAGCTTGGGAGACAAAAATTTGAGGCATAGAATATGTAGTCTTCCAAAATGGAAATTCCCTTTCCATTTGTGGAATCCTTCTCTGATGGGACGCGGACGTTTTCTTCTTTCTATTCGCGGCATTTCGGTATCAGCTCCTCATTTCACTTTTTTTTCTGCCCTGTCTAGAGCAAGAAAAAAGTAGAAGAGAACAACAGTGACTCCGATTTCAGCGTAATGTCTTCCATCATGAGGTTACTGCCTTATGGACCTTTCTCTCGGGCCTTTCAACATTGATCTATATGAACCAAGACTTCCAGACTTATACAGGCATTTCCATCACAGTTAATTACTTCTCCCAGAAATCCCTCTGGACATGATAGATTAAACAGCAGTGATCCTCGTGGCTATTTTCTCGATTTTCTCGTCAAACACATCCAGTGCCCCCTGTAGAATTGGATCGTTGTTTCCATCGGGCTGGCCCATGACTGTGGATGGGAGATAATAAGAGACAACTGTGCCGGTGCCATCAGGTTTTTCGACAACGGACAGGCGCGGTGGTATGCTATACGCGGCTTTTGGGTTCTGCTTCAAGATCACATGCCCCGCGAAAGGATTCCCAAAGGCGTAGACGACCATTCCAGGCTTGTCGACACCGTCTACCATCTTTAAAAGCTTGTAGTGCGGAAATTCCGTGAAGTATCTGCCGATGGGAAATGAGTGGGTGCATGAATCTCGCCATGCGTGGCTTAAATAGTCGAATCAGCTTACAGGAAACCCGTCCCAGCGATCCCCTCAGTGACGAGCGACTTCCACACCTCCGGGCTCTCCGCCTTTACGAGCTTCCCGATAATGTCTTGCGAGCCGGCTTTGTTGACCTCTACATCCAGCCGAGCTACTACTTCAGCGAAAGGGACGGTCGTTTCGAATTCGACGAGTTTCGCCGTGAATGAGGTGACCGTCTTAGGCATCTCGAAAGTTTAGCGGGGTCAATGAAGCAAGGGGGCGACGCATTCGATCGATCTACATGACTCCCCTTAAGTAGTCCCCGGTTGAAACCTGGATCCCATGACAACTTACCTTGGTCCCTAAATTGTAATTAGAATTTAGTAGAAGCTTTATAATTACACATCAGCAGCTGCTCTCGGGTCCACTCCTAAAGTCGGCAATTCCTGGTCGAACGGGATGGACATGAATATTGTCGGAAGGTATGTATGTTCAGAATCTTGCCAGGCAATTATTTTGAGACGTTTTCTCAACATCTATTCTAGAGACAGCAAATACATGTTGCTGTTAATAGAAAGAGTTGGAGAGAAAGTTGCAAAATAGGGGTCAAGAATGCGGTCATGCATTTCCTAAGACAACAAGGACTGACATTACATTATTCAAGTTGTAACAAAAGGTATCAGCAACATGCGAGGTAGCGTATGCCAGTATGATTTTGTCTCGTAGATAGCAATAAATGTCCATTTTCTCATGACCGAATGAATTGTCCGTGGTAGTTCGTAAGTGCGTGATTATAAATACGTATCAGTCTTACCGCAGCTCATGCAACAAAGTCCAAGAAGCGCCGAGAATACCTAAAGCAACATCAGCCACCTCAAGTTGCATCCCCCTTCCATCACTGCGTGTACCCTTTCTGATAACTGTCCGAATATCCTTCATCGCGGTCCATGCTCTTCACAGGAACATAAACAGGCGCTCCTCGCGTTGCAGCCGACCCCCTCTTCGTCGACCCACGGCGTACACATGCAAGGACACCAAGCACGATCAAGACGAGACCGACTAGGAGGTTTGCGCCTAGCAGGCAGAAGGCGATAAGCCCGTATTTCTTCACCAGCGACGCGTCAATGGTAACGATGCCATCGCTACCTCCACTACCACCAAGGGCGAGGTCGACCTCGGAGTCAGGCCCAGAGTTCGACTTGATCCTCGAGCTGTCCTCATCGGCGGAGGAAAGACCATCGGCACCAGCAGACGTCGGAGTCGGGCCGGCAGTGGAGGCGGTAGGCGCCACTGGGCCTGCGCTTGTAGGGTCGCCGCTGCCCGTGCCCGTCCCAGTGCCCTGCAAGATGCCGACGAGTGTGGCTGGGTCCATCTCGGGAGGGAGGGTCGACATCGTCTTTCCGCGGATGGTGGCCACTTCGCTGATCGCCTTCGCAGGGTCGATCTTGGAGAGGAGCTGGATGTAGGGATCCTTGGTGGTGCCGTCTGGAGCAGTATCGCCAAAATCGAAACTGGTTGAAAAAAAGAGTCAGCTGCCGACGAATGAAGCGAGGATTTTCTACGAACAGCGCGTATACGTTACGAAGGAAGCTATCTCCCAAGGAGATGTCATAATCGTCACCACCCCATCTGTCGATGCCCTTCAATGCAGATACGCAGGCTACGTAGTCCTTTCCGTCGATAGTGAGCGGGTCGCTGATGGTGCTTAGGTCAAGAGGGTGGAAGGGGAAACGAGCTCCGCTAGAGGGAAAAATTAGCTTTCACAGCCAGAAATTAATAGCAGAAATGCCTACCCAAATACGACCTCAACATGGGAGGTGGTATTGCAAGGAATCACCCAGATCCGCCCATCCGCACCATCATACAGAGCGGCGCCAGGGATGCTCGAGTAAATGCCATCATACATCGCCACTGGGAGGATGGCATTCGGGTCTCCAGTATCCAACAACGTCTGGCTAGATCCTGCGGGGACGCTTGCAATGGTAGACACCACATCGATGGACTTGCCGTCCACGAACAAACCATCAAGCAACGTTGTCCATCGATCACCACCAGCCGGGAATTGGGCTAACTTCGGTGTGCTCGTGATGTTCGCGTATTTTGGTAACGTCTCTCCAATCGTGAAAGAGCCCCCGTCCGTGTCTTCCAGATCACCCGTGCGCGATAAATCGATAGCGATGAAGTTGGGCTCAGCCGGGTTTTGGTGGAAAATATTCTGCAACACCGATCGACCCCATGTCGCGTCAGGCCCATAAAGACTTTTGATCTTCTGGTTGATCGGCGAGGCGGTGATGAAGTCAAAGCTCAGCCCCATGAGGCCGAACACCCCTATCTGCTGGAGGTTTCCAATGTCGGAATGGACAGCATTCATGAAAGCTTGTTGCTCGATTTTGTATGTTCCAAACTCGAAGGGTGAGACGCCGATAGTGCCAGAGGTCCCGTACGACCCATCTCCGTAACGGAGGTCAATCTCGATACCGGTGTCGTTGAATGTGCCGATGCCGCCTGGAGGGATCACCCTGTGGATGCAGATCAGCCACATTTCGACATAGATCACATATTCCACTTACCAGAGATCCGTGCTTCCCGTATCGAGCGCGACTTGGACCTCTGCAAGCAAGATCTCGATCAGTATTTGGTAAAAGTATCCACAGATGAATGGTGGAACTCACCAACGTTGTTGATGGTTATGTTGGTAACATACTGTTCTCAACGCGTCAGCAGGACGAAAAAGGTCACAAACATGCTCTTACCCGGATGTCGTGGAGGTTGTTGACGTCTTCGCTGTCTGTGGCCGCCTGTCCGAACGCGAATGTCGATGAACTGAAGGGAGAGCTGACTGAGATCCCCTGCGGTGCACGTTTGTGGAAAGGCAGCCTCAAGGCGCCTGCAGTCGGGGAAGAAAGAACAAGAAACAAAGAAACAAACGTCGAGAAGGGGCTGGAACTCCTCATCGTCCCTCGGCAAAGCAAAAACTAGTCGAAGGACGGAAAGTGACGGGAGGGCAAGAGGGGGGAAACGATGTTGGAGGGGACAATGTGCCCATTCTTATACCAACCCTTGCGCACGCTGAGGGTCGCCGTTGATCCAAGCACAGCCGTCGCTCACAGGTCTGCAGTTTTATTTGCGGCGTGATTACAATTGGCCACCCAGAAAGGAAACAAGCGGACCTGGCTAATTGGTTTTTTTCGTTGAACCCAGGTTCGCCGCCAGCGCCTGATGGGTATTGTTGGATAGAAATAAATGTTCTGCACCCCAACACCTCTAAATTTATACGGAAGGGCGAGCTGGTTGCAAAGATTCGTCTAGTCGTCCTGGTCAGAACGATGCAAACATGTTCCAACGCCACAATTTGCCTCCTGCCATTCGCGTGCCTGATGGCTATTTCCGCACACAACCTCAAATGGCCAGTCTTGGTCTTGGCATTTATGACGATCGTCCATTCATTCAACTGCTGGAATTGCACAAAGAGGTAAAAATGGCGATTGTTGCTCGAAACGAACGATGAGCGTTGAGGGATGCACAGGAATCATGATAGAAAAGAGAAAGCCACAGCGTTCGGATGATTCTGGAACTCGGGGTCAGTCACCTGATTATTATCCCACGTGTCTGCGACATATCAATAGGCGCCCACTGCTCACTGACCAGTTCAAGCTTCGCGAGCACGTTAAGTATATAAAGTGTACCCTAAGAGTATTACTCGAGTCTTCAATGTTCTAGAGCCGGCATCTAACACGAACTGTCTTCCTGATTTCTAGTGCATGTAGAAATATTTCTAACTACAAAAATACGCCCAAAACACGTGTAGAAGTCTCTCCATGTTGGTCTAAGTCACTTCTTCCCGATGACGTCTTTCAACTGAGTCTTTGGAATAGCAGCAGGGATGGCCCGACGACCCAATCTAGTTAGAGTCTTCTGCTCGTAAGCAAAGGCAAACCCAATCAGCTCAGATTCAGAGAAAGCTGTTCCGAGGAAGGAGAGCCCGATTGGAACACCTGGAGCGGGGTACATCGTTAAGGGACCACTGGATTTGATAGTAACGTTGTCCGGGTGGAAACCCATGGGAACTATTAATAAGGCGGTAAACGGATTGATTTTAAAGAAGAATGGACGAATTACCTGTAACGACGGGGTATCCTGCACGCGCTAAAAACACCTCGATGATATCAGATAATTTAAGTAGGTTAGATGAAAAAATACAGTACCAGCAGGGGTGCACGAGAAGCCCGGAGCTGGTAAGACGATAGCATCTAAATTATAAGCCTTTAAAGTGGCATCAATGCCGCGCGTAGCGCCACTCTCTACATTCGAAGCAAGGGATCGGAAGAAAGTCACGTTAACTCCCGTAGTCTCCTCAGACTCTACGAGACTTCAAAGAAGGGCCGATTATCAAATGAACATAACACTGAGGACGAGCAAACGAACCCATTCTGAGACTCGTAACCCTTGGGTTTTTCGAGGTGTGGATGTGCGTCGTTAAAAGCGATCAAGTCCGCTAAACTTCGAACACCTGAAGGGTTTTCTAACAGAGATTCAAAATAAGAGTTGAGTTGAATCTAAATCGGATTGCTCCGTTAACATCTTCGTTAAAATGCGATCATTCGAGAACGTTCTGACCTTAAAGTCCACCGTCAGGACAAGGTCCTCGTCATCAGAATTCGCGATGTCGTCAGCCGATGGCATGTCTGCCGGGTCGACAACTGTAGCCCCCAACGATCTGATCGTCGTCAATGCCTCTTCAAAGAGAGCATTGACACACGGATCATTTCTGTTGATGCTATCGTCGAGGAAAACCCGTCTAGGCACACCAATCCTCTTCCCATGAAAGGCGTTCTTGTCCAGGGCTTGGGTATAGTCGGGAACAATACTGGGCTGTGCGAGAGTATAATTGTCTTTGGGGTCCTTCCCCGCGATGACGGAGAGCACAATCGCGGCGTCGGTTATCGATCTGGTCATTGGGCCAACGCTATCCTGATGTTCAGAGACAGCGATAACTAGCAGGAGAAAATCACGACCTCGTAAATTTAGTGAAGGATGTAACGTACCTCCTGCTCGTGACGTCAGACCAAGAGTCGGTTTGATGCTAGCGAGATTGTTACGGCTTGATGGACCAGTGATACTTCCATCCGTTTCTGTACCCAGAGTTACAGCCGCAAGTCCAATAGAGGCTGCAACTCCAGACCCGGACGAGGACCCGCCTGGGTCCGCATTTGCAAAGTAGGCATTGGTGCATTGGCCTCCTCTTCCTGACCATCCCGGACTTAATTTACCCCTGAAGGAAGAAAATTCAGAGAGATTCGTCTTGCCTGATGAAAAAGATCAACAATAAGAATATTGACGAAATGTCACCGTACCAAGTATGATGGCTCCAGCCTTCCTGAGTCGCTTCACAACTCCTGCGTCCTCGGGAACAACAGACCCGAGAAGACTAAAAGATCCAGCAGTAGTGTTCATGCCTGAAATGTTTTATCATCCAGACCCTCATACATCCAGATGAATTCCACTGACCTTCCGAAGCTACAGTAGCAATGTTATCCTGTGATATGATGGGGTGAATATAATTCAATTCCCTCAAACTTAGCAAGCAGAAGAACTAACCTTCAAAAGGACAGGAATACCGTGCAGGAGCGATCGCTTTCCCGACCTTCTCCTTTCCCTATCCAAGGCTGCTGCTTGCACCAATGCGGACGGGTTAATTTCAAGAACCGCGCGAAGGGCTGGACCTTTTAGGTTGACCTCCTCAATACGAGCGAAATACGCCTATTTCCTTCAACGAATGGAAGCAGTTGGGTATAGGGTAAATGCTTACCTTGACCAAATCAACACTGGTGAATCGATTCGCGTCAAGACCCGCCTGAAGTTCCAAAACAGAGGCCTCATAGAGGTCTGGAAAATCATAACCTTTCATACTGTCGCTCTTTGTGCGCGTGAGGACACCTGGCGCGATTTGCAAGCAAACGATGACGACTAGCAGTACAAAAATCCATCGTTTCGTGATGGAGATGATCGAATTTGGGGTTTGCTTTTGGTCAAGTTCAGCGGGGGCTTGTATGGGTTGCTATGAAGGTCTATAAGCTTTGAGCCATATATTACTGTGTCATAAAAACAGCAATCACCCTATTCTTGTCCTCCTTCAGTGTGGTTTGCCAAACGTGGGGCGCTGAGACGAAGTGAGATGAAGAACGCGAGCTGGTTGGAGATTCTTTGCCGTCTGAGTGACTTAAAGAGTCTTCAACTCTACGCATCTGTTTCGACCACATGCGCTTGAGGAATTAGTGGAGGAAAGGATTGCATTACAGAATATTCTTGCAGGCGAATTCTTGTGGCTTCTGTTCGGAGACTCAATTGACATGTTGAACATTCACCCTGCAAAATCTAGACCACCTACGTCACTCTTCCCACGATAAAGCCCCAATCTCTTTCAGTGGCAGTGTCCGGAACCCTTCCGCCTTCTTGATCTCAAATAAACGGTTTGTTGGCTTCCGTCCGCTAGCTGCAGGTGCACAACGATGTCAAGGATGGTCCTTCAGCATGGAGTCTCCGAGTCGTCAGGTTAATCCAACGTATCCAAAGCGGGCTCCTGAACGATCTGCGGTTGTTGTCTATAATCGCTGCGTCAAGTTTTTAAGAAATCTTCGTCGTATGGTTGTGTTCTCTCTCAAGACCCTGGTGTTAAAACTGATGCTTGGTTGGAGTTTACATAGAGGAAGCGCATCACAAATCTCCCAAAAAAAGCCACGACGTACTGCTAGGCCGTCGGCACGTCTATGGTCATAGCACAACAATAAGCGCGCACCGCGCGTCAAAATGTCACGTGCGGGGAAACGGGGGAGAAAGAAATTTAAAGGCGTAGTATGTGGGCTTTAATTGTCCGTGCCTCTATTGACAATGTCCAGAGGCTTTAACTTCTAAAATCTCATTTTCACGTGCGTGGTTGCGTTCACACCGCTGACTCCCATGTAACCCATTTGCGACCCAGGCTGTCAATTATCAAGAACGTAGTCTTCCCGAGGCAGGCTCAACCAAGTAATATTGAGGTATTGGCAACAAAATTATGTTTGGAAGAATTCCGAACAATAGCACAGATTTTTCAAGACCTCTGGCATAGTTCAATTACCTGAGCGAGGCCCATGATGAAACCCGTCCCACATCAAGTTTGGAAAGAGATGGGAAGATACAATTCGTCAATGATCGGTAGGTCTAATCAATGGTATTGACCTCCTCTTATTTTTGACTGGAACTTCTTTGATTGAAAAAGAGGGGGATTAATGGAGAACGGATTTCACACTAAACTGTGGGCTACCTTCATTGAGAGCAAGGTGCCTAAGTTCTACAATATTAATGTGGGCTCTTCTCGCTGGATGTCTGTCATATTTTTGGAGATGACCTATGAAAAAGCATGGGAGCCGGGCACCATTTACTGAACTATCATAAGACTCAAGCACCCTCAAAAATAGACGCTGTATCCCTCGGATGTCTCACCGAGCGATCCTCAGGAGAACTCGAACCTTTTACCCGATTATACCACTGTTCACAGGCAATCAAGCTGACAGAAATCCACAGATGAAGATTGAAACACTGGGAAGAGTGTAGACCATAGCATTCTGTGGTCACAAGTCACCAAACAGTCGGGAAAGGCGGCATAGCGTGAACTCTAGAGGTTCCCACTATTGATTTGTTTACTGCTTTAGAATTTACTTGATATTTGCAGATACTTTATTCAATGGAAAATTCCTGATGTATTTGCGGCTCTTTCCTGTAGGTGTTTTTCATAATTCCGTGCACCGTCAACGCAACTGCAGTTGAGTTCGCAGGTTCGAAGTCAAAAATTCATAGAAGATGGCGTCGAACAGGCAGAAGAGAGCAAAAGCCTGAAAAAGAGAAGGCACACTGCTCGATCGGTATACGTAATGTATTCCACATATGGATATAAAGTCGCGCGCTCACTCAGGCACCACCTCAAGGTCCTCAACGTTCCGAGTCAACCTTTCACGCAAATTTCATGTCTTGCTGGTCAATCCTTCGCACTGTTCGACATACTTTCTTGCAGCGGAGGTCTAAGGAAAATGACTTAAAACAGTCACAGTTAGGGTGATCAGCACTGGTATGTATAACTAATTTTATCTGCATTGTGGTGCATTTGGCACCTTCCTTATGATCCAGGAACTATTGACGCTCAGATGCGACATTCGGGAAGCCGAGGCTGGAATCGTTTGTCTAACTGACAAAAGAGTATTCGAACATCGGAATGTCATCTATTCTCATCCACTCTACGTGAATGGGCATTTGTGTTAATGGGTCGGACAGCACACTCGTCGCATGAAACTTTTTCCAACTTGGCCTTTTCACCCATGACCATCTTTCGTGGCATGTCCAGGAAGACACTACGCTGGACCGAGAACCGGGTTCTTCACTCCGACAGTGTCTCACGAAGCCATGTTGCAACATGTTCTAATGAAATTCCACCTCATCCATGGTCCCGTCGCCTTGGTCTTGTTGTAGGTGTTCCGCGGCCTCTCACAAACTTACATTCTCTGCAATTTATCCATTGCTTTGGATTCGCTTTGAGCTCCCAGTTGGCTTCAAGTAGACGTACCTGCCCACGACCGATTACTTTGTCTTGTGGTTTCGCTTCTATCCCTGGTCATCCGGAAGTCATGCCGATTCTTTCCATTCGCGGATCATTCGAGTCGTGGAACATCTACAAGGAAGACCTCAAGCGCCAGCGCTGTTCCGCCTTATCGCCGCCTCCAGCCACATTAAAATGTTGCGTGTGTCAACTTTCGTGGAAGTACGGGTTGGCTTATGGTATACTCAGGTTTTATTTCCGGTGTCTGTCAACCTCTGTGCGGCTGTACCATTATACTCAGTGTTTTGAGCACCCTTTTCGGTTGACTTTAGCTCTTGATGCTCAAATAACGCCTGGACGGCAGCTTCCAAGTCGCCGCACAATAGCCTGTTATGAGACTTCTTTTCGACGGCGACCGCCCTATAAAATCTCGTCCTCTAGCTGGTTGTCTCTTCATCCCTTTTCCCTGAAGAGGTCGAATTTCCTTCCGACTGAAAACTGAAGAAAAATATGATTCCTACAACCGTCACTCTTTTCTTGGCAATTGCCCTTACTTTGATAGACTTTGCCTTCGCCGCAAAGTTTACGAATCCCGTCTACATCATCTCCAATGCGGAGACCCCATCACTGAAGTTGCCTGGATTGACACCCGTCGGTAAAAAGAGGGTTAATAACTGCCTTCCACCCGTGGGTTATTTGCCGACCGATATATTATGAAGCAAGGATTCTAACAAATTGTCTCTGACACTAGCTACTCGCTCCTTTGGATATTGGCCTTATTGTGACTTGTCCCTTTGATCCGGACTCGGGTTTGTGCTCGGAAACCATCGCGACTGCCACCCCCATAGCCCAGTCATTGGGTCTCAATATCACGACCAAGTGGTAAATCTTTCTCTCTCAACCCAACGTGATCTAAGCCTAATATTTCGAAAACAGTGGGGCGGACGAAGAAACAGACGACGACTGTGTTCCCGACCTCTTGAAGGCATTTGCCAAAAATAGCACCCAGTCTATGCTTGTCATCTGGGTAAGATCCATCCTTTCGTCCGACATGCTACATGTACTTTTTCTTATGATGTACATATAGGACTTGGATGATATGGACTCGCTCTTTGAGAACTTAGACGTCGACGACGGGAACGATGATGACGATGACGACGATGACGATGACACACCTCAGTAGGAAATTGATTGCCATTTTCCCTCTCAATTTGACGCAGTTCCTCTAGCTTTGACCTGCTCACCACAGTTGTCAAGAACAAGGTATCGAGCGTCGTATCTCAAGGATGCCAGGGTATCGATGGTCAAGCTGCTGGGACCTTTAGGCGATCTTTGAATTACAAGAGAGGCTTGAAGAAGAGAAAGATTTCTTCGAGGATCACAGGGGTTTAGGAATTATTCCTTGTTGAGGCTGAAAATGCAGCAAGACCGAGGAGGAAGAACAAAATTTGACAATCATTTGTCGTCCACTCTTTTATTTTATCCGATATAGCATCGTATCGACCTTACTCGGAAATTTTTATAAAAATTGATACATCGATTCCATGAGAAATATGACCGCCTAACGAAGACTTTATATAAAAACCGTACTACTATACAAGGAAATTTAAACTCTTCGACTTGTCTTCAACTTTCTGATGAGGGAGGGCTTGGATAAAAATAAATATGGAACATGTGCATAGTAGAATGAATTCAACTATGAAGCCCATCGCGTTGAGTGGGTACAGGCACGATTAGGATACCGTTCAGCGGGACTCTGTGGATTCAAGCATGATCGGAATTCAAAATGCCCAGTTTATTTTCATTTTATTTTTTATTTATGTAATTTTTTTATTCCCTCTTGATTCCCTCTACTTACCGTTTTGCCCGCAACCATGATGTTCCGTCGAGTGGTCCTTCTGTACCAACGCAAGAACCCTCTTTTCACCTGTGTCTCCGGCTCAAAGTTCTACGTGTCCCACTTCCATCTAGTTTCGCATGGCAAGACAATTTTTTCGACCATGATTTGCCATGACGTTGCCTCGATGTTGCTGTGGTACGGAAAACGTCCGAATGCAGCCTGAGGTATCTTTACCATTTCAGTCTGCCCCATTCAACAGAGCTCAAACTTTGCTCAAATTTATTTTCCGAAGGCAATGCCCCTCTAGGTCGATTATCGCTAGTTCCCGTCTTCTGTCGACCAGGTCATTAACTTCGGACTTTACTTGTTCAAGCTCGCCGTTGTCAGCTCTCAAGACCTTGTCGGAATACATACCAAGCTGTCTCCAAGACTATTAAACGACAGTGGCTATTATCCCAACGAAGTGGGTAATCAGTGCTAGCGACCTGCCCAGGATGATACTCATATACCCCGGAAATTTGTCAGAGCTGTCGTTGGACAATTGACCGACATGACGATGGCCAATTCCCCTCTGCATGCTTCCCCCCAAACAGGTTTATAAATTACTCGACATTTTTCTGGGTTTCCTGACGACTGTATGACCTAAATTCAGGTCTAAAAGCACTGCCTTTCCTCTGGCCATGGTCATACTTTGCATGGTCCTAAAACGCTATTTCTTCGGGTAATGTTTGGGCTTTGTCTCGACTTTAAAATCGCCCGACTCGCTATCACCGACACGAGTTGTTGTCGGGTTCTCGTGATTGCCAAGTTACAAATTTGGAACTTGGCGCTTGTCTGAGCAGGATGACGATGAAATCGTTCATAGCCCTGGGCCATGGCTCATTCGCCGTTATCTTTGACTTGGCCTGGAGCTAGTCAAAGTTTTCTTTGCGCTAAGCCACACTTACTTTGCTAAACCGGTTTTTATCCGAACTCTAAGGCATATAAAAGCGGCCAGTGGAGAAGATTTTCTTACCAGTCAAACCTGACAACTTGAACCGGTTTCCACCATCAGCAATGCTCTTCAAAGCGTCATTCGTCGTTCTCAGCTTCTGCTCCGTAACATGGGGCCAGCTCGTTGGTACCTACACTGCAGAAACACATCCTGCGCTCCCTTTCCAACGGTGCACCAAATCTGGTTGCACAACCGTTTCTTCCGGCCAAGTGGTACTCGACTCCAACTGGAGGTGGGTTCACAGTAAAAATAATTATACCAACTGCTACACCGGCAACAAGTGGGACAACGCCCTTTGCCCCGACAGCAAGACCTGTGCCCAGAACTGTGCTCTCGAGGGCGCCGACTATCCAGGCACCTACGGTATCACCGTCAGCGGCAATGCTCTCACGTTGAAGTTCGTCACCAACAACGCGAACGGCAAGAACATCGGATCTCGTGTCTACCTCATGTCCAGCGACTCCAGGTATGAAATGTTCAAAGTCCTCAACCAGGAATTCACGTTCGACGTCGACGTTTCGAATCTTCCATGTGGTCTCAACGGTGCCCTGTACTTCTCCCAGATGGACGCCGACGGCGGCCTGGCCAAGTATCCAACTAACAAAGCCGGTGCAAAGTATGGAACTGGGTATTGCGACTCTCAATGCCCTAAGGATATTAAATTTATCAGTGGAGAGGTAAGACCGTTTTCGCTGAATTGGTTGTCTTGAAACTTACACAGTGTTTTTAATTACAGGCAAACAGCGAGGGCTGGACTCCTTCTTCCAACGACGCCAACGGCGGAAACGGGAAATACGGGACTTGCTGCAACGAGATGGACATCTGGGAGGCCAACTCCATATCCGCGGCCTACACCCCTCACCCGTGCACGGTCTCCGGACCTTACCGCTGCTCTGGAGCGGAATGCAACACGCCTACCGATCGCTACGGCGGCGTCTGCGACCCCGACGGCTGCGACTTCAACTCCTACCGCATGGGTGACAAGTCGTTCTATGGCCCAGGACTGACGGTGGATACCAAGAAAAAGTTCACCGTCGTTACACAGTTTATCACCTCGGATGGCACCGCCAACGGCTCGCTCAAAGAGATTCGCCGCATCTATATCCAGGACGGAAAAGTCATCCAAAACTCCAAGACTAACATTGCTGGCCTACCTGTCTCTGACTCTATCACCGAGCAATTCTGCACCGCACAGAAGACCGCGTTCGGCGATACCGACAGCTTTAAGTCCAAGGGCGGCATGGCTGGCATGGAGGCGGGTCTGAGGAGCGGCATGGTACTCGCGCTCAGCATCTGGGACGACCACAATGTCAACATGCTCTGGCTCGACTCGACATACCCCACCACTTCGACTTCGCCTGGTGCGGCCCGCGGAAGCTGCGCGACGACTTCAGGTGCCCCGCAGATGTCGAGGCTAATAGCCCTAACGCCTCGGTTATCTACTCCAATATCAAAGTCGGTGACATTGGCTCGACTTACTCCTCCACTGGGACTACCCCGGGGTCTGGCACCACTACTCCCTCCACCCCAACGACCACCGCTCCAGGTGCCGTTCAAACTAAGTGGGGTCAATGGTAATGTTTTATCCTCCTCTTGAACCAGGAATTTTGCTTATGGGTCTGCTTCCAGTGGAGGTCAGAACTGGGTAGGGCCGACGGCTTGCGTCGCTGGATCCACTTGCACCTTCAGCAACCAGTGGTATAGCCAGTGCCTTTGAAAATACTCGTCCAAGGAAACACGTCGAGTAAAGATGCCAAGCTTTCTTATAAACATGGTCCCTTCCTCCAATGTATACTAGAGTAGACACGAATTAGCGAATGAGTTTTAATTCGAAATTAAAAACTACGACACGGGCTGCGGGCATGCTTGGGAAGCTAACGGATACCAAAATGGCAGATTACTCGACCTCGCACTGGAAGACGTAAATGTTAGAAGGAGGATCCAGGTAGGTCACTCGAGGAAAACACACGACAATTCCATCATCCGGAAATTCTAGAATCTGGGCACAATCACGACCTATGCTAGTTGCATCGCTGTTCCAAAAATCCTGTGAAGGTCCTCCTTCATGGTTTAGTTCGCGGTTCGAGAGCAACACATTTTTGACTATAATTTGCATGTAAAGCCTTGAAGACACCATGGTGACTCTACAAAAATGTTGACTGAGAGGCAAGAGCTGCTAAAACAACCTTGGCTCACCTTCAATGACCTTAATCATACCGCAGATGAGCACAGAAGATTGGATGACTCGACCAAACGAGACAAATTCTGTCTTCTGCTTTAAATAAAATCCGAAGCAGGCAGATTCTATTCGGGTAATTCTGTTTTATCTTTGGAAGATCTAATAAAATAGGTGTCCTTCAAGGCAAAAACCACAATAAGTAGATCGTTGACTGGTCTAGTGGTGGACAGTTTACCTTTTTCTAGCCCGATTCCCGCCTATTTAGCGTTGCAGTAAAGCCCAACTCCCACTTCGTGAGCCTTGCTACAAGCCTGCAACTATCTGTGAAATATTTGCATGCAAAATAGAATCGAATCAGGGTGGTCAAAGGAAAAATAAGAAAGATAAGATATGTCAAAGTTTTTGCGTGTTTTGCTGCAGCCTTTTCCTCCTTCCTGCCACCAACACCTGATGGCCCCCCGCCCAAACGTGGCTTCGAAAGGTTCTTTTGGGCCCCCAAATGACAGTGCGACCTACAGAGACCTCCTTCTCTTCGAAGAGAGGCTCAAAACGAATGCATCCAACCTCCAGCGACGAAAATCGCGGTATCAACGTGCGTGCGGCCACGGAGAGCATCGGACCAGGATTTCATACGATTTTTCGCAGTGTTTCTGTTCCAACTCCTGCTGGTCATAGCGTTTCTGCTATGTGAAGTGATTCTTCCACCACAAATATCCCTTCTTTCGATACCTTACAGGATGGCGCTGCAACGGCTCTTTCCCGACATATATACCCCAGATACCGAAGTCATGCTGCATCCATATTTTGCGAGTGGTCTTCTGTTCGTGAGCGTAACCACGCTCGTTCTTTTCTTTGCTAGTGGGATGTATTCGGAAAAAATTGCTTATGCCAACAAGTGAGTACAGTTGTTTTGCTGAAAAACCCTTTCATTTATAATTTATTGATGCAGATACGTACCCCATGCCAATCGCGCTCTTCGGTCGTTCAACATGTTTTTGAATGTCAGAAAGCCACCACTGCGTTCAAAATTTTACTGGAACCCTCTATCTTTTTTCTTTCCTCGACCGAATGAACCCTCAGCATCACGGGCTGCCTCACCGACCTCACGAAACCGAGCCAGGTCCTCATCAACAACCAGACCAATGCAGACAATTCCACCCTCCACCAACCCACGAGGAGAACTCATCTTCTCGTCTCGCGTCGACAAGGTTTTCCGTGATGCATACGATCGGTATCGGTCAGCGTTCGAAAGGCGGCGAGAGGAGAAGGAGTACAGCGAGCGGCGGAAGACGTGGTTGGGGAAGCTGATGTTCTGGGAACGACCGCCCACGCCTGTGTCTGCTACAGCTGGTGGTGGTGGGTCGCAACCACCGTCGCGTGCAGCTTCAAATGCCTCGTCTCGCGGAAGGGCATCACGGAGCGGGACACCGCCTACGACACCGGGTAGTTCGATGGGTGGGGGGATCGTGATGAGGCAACGTGACAGGAGCGACTCACCATTGCGGCTTGGGACGTTACACAGTGGATGAGGAAAAGCGTGTTTTCGTAGGAATTTTGCATTGCTTTGTATTGTTAATCATAATTTGACCGTCTGTTCCACGCGAATTTGCTTTGCTTCAAAAGGGACGCAAAAACACCTCAACAGTCGGTATCAATCAACTTGGCTCCTGCTGATAAGGAGATACTCGTTCAGACTTGTGGGCAAAGTCTCGGCCATTCGTTCATCGTGGTCAGTAGGTCTCTTCCTTTGCTATTTAGCATTCTGATACTTAATGTTAACATTTACGTCTGTCAATACAAGAGCCATGTACGGTGACATTGTTTATCAGATTTCCTAACTGAATTGATATTTAGCTCATACGTACGGGTGAAAATCGTCCCAGGTTTACTACATTGATCTTTATTCCCTCTGAAGGGAAAATGTAATCACTTAATCCATTCGAAAATGTTGGGTCACAAAGGATGGATGGAGGCAGACTTCTAATGAAGCGTCGTATGCAAGACTGCATTTATTTCTGCGTCACTTGCGGTCATTCAGACGCAAGGCATCCCGATTATGCTCTTTCTTGGAACGAGCTAGCCATATCTATCTGACAATCTTATGGAATTCGACAGATAATGCGCAACCAAGCACAGTACGTGAAAAAATTACACCACACTCTCCACAAGGCTCTGTACAGAATCCGACACCAGGACAGCATTTATTTGCACAACGTAAGTTCTCCATTCCACAGCTTTCCACTGCCTCTTTGGCCAGACGTTTCTTTCTTACATCAAAAAGTTCTAGTCTAGAATCTCGGGGGATTTGCCGTAATGTGCTTCTCGATCCGCTGGTGCGTTCAACTGTGAATTGATTCGCCCGTTTCAATTCAAAAAAGGACGCTTCTCTAGGTTCTTTCTGTACTTCTGAACAGCATGCCTTTTCTCGTGTGCAGCTGTGCGTCACATCCGACTCTACTCGTCATAGGAATGAGGCTAGGCGAAGGGTTGAAGGCGGTAAATTGCCATGGTAGGAAACGTGAAGGTGTACACCAGGGTTATAGCTGAAGGGCTTCTACATGCCCTGTCCGACCCCACGGACGCGTTGTCGCTTCCTTAACCTCTGTTGGAGCACTCCTACACGAATCTGTTTTGCTAGACCGCGGCTTAAAAAATCAGTGGGCACTCACTTACATCCCTTTATGTGCGCAATGCTCCACAGAAGAATCGCTGTTTTTCTAGGTGTCATGAACGCACCTCTTTGTCAGTGCATGGCCAGAATTATACGTCAAGCCTCGACCTTAGGAAGTCGCCAAGCAAGTCGACGGGGCAATACAGACAGTACGCGCGATATTTCCAACCTTTTGGTTAGTCAAGGTCAAGCAAGTGGCGAATCCTCCTTTGCGGCAATAGGCAATCTTGGTGATATTTTTCCATCTAAGGAAAGGTCAACTGAATTCTCATTGCAGTGCCGTCAGATGATTCGTTGATTGTGGAAGATCTTACCACATATGCCCATGGACGACCCTCTTTAAAACCCAGGTCCCAGAATGCCGCGTCCCTTACGCTCCACACTCTCAGAATCTGATGTCCAAGCGCTTAAAAGCTAGGCATTGGACGCGACAGCGGATGAAGCCCGTCGGAATAAACTCGTTGAGTTTCGTTGTAGGTTTCTTCTACCGACTCCACACAGAAGGAAAATTCGGAAGTTTACGATTTTATAGACTTTAGCTTGGGAAAAGAACGCCGTCAGCTAAAGCAGGGCTGATAGGGCATATTAGGCGACTGGGTTGGACATGTCCTTGAAGACGGGGATTGACTGCGATTGTGTCTGAATTCCGGAAACACCGGGACGGCTATGGCGTACCACATCATCACGGGTTTTGATACGATGTTGAAAAATGGCACTTCAACAGCAACCACCATCGGCCAATGTCTTTGTTAAAGGAGAAATACGTCCCTCTAACTCTGTCTCGCCCGAGCTGAGCTTATGTATTAATACCAGGCACACGAGGAGGTAATAGCTCTCAGATTCGATCTTTTGGCTGCGACTGCCGCTCTTCTGCTTCGGATTGCCCGATCGCTTCGATATATAACCCAAGGACAAGTCCCCTGTGCAAGGAATACCCCATCGTTCGCCCACTCACGGAACACCCGTTTCTCCATGTCGGAAGGGAGCGGCTCCTTCACTGTCCAAGATCCCCACAGCTCCCTTCATCCGAGTTTCGACAAAGAAAAACTTGAACCAGGTGTCCACGACAAACCCGGTGATGCCAACTTTGTGGAACCATCAAACCGGGGGCTAGTTCATGTATATGACGGTGGAAGACGTGCATGGTTGACAATAATTGGCGCGTAAGTTTGACCATCATGAGTCGATGCCTGCAGAGTGATTACAAACGTTCACAGGTGGACGGTTCAATTCTGCACATATGGGTTTGTGCCTCCACCTATAATTGTTTCCTGTCAAGCCGCACTCACACGTCTCGATTGAAGCTACGTTTCTGCATTTGGAATTTATCAAGATTACTACACCAGGTTTTTCTTGAGCCAGGAAACTCCTTCGAATATCAGGTGAGTTTCCATGTTGTATCCAGTCGCAGCCAGTCCGATATGAACGCTCGTTTTTCTAAAGTTGGATAGGAAGTTTTCAACTTTTCATGCAGTACGCTCCGGGGTTTTTGATTGGAAGAGCGTTTGATGCGGGATATTTGTGGGTTCAGTCCGCTTGCCCGTACCCCGATGGCAGTGATGTCAGAGTGACTCTTTTGACAGCCACCACATGATAGCTCTCGGCACGGTTCTTCAAGTCTTCTCAATGCTTATGTTGTCTTTGGCTCGCCAGCACCATTACTACCAGGTACTCTACAGACAGAGAACACTCAAAAATTTGCTCATGACGACATTTAGGTGTTCTTAACGCAGGCACTGGGAATGGGCATCGGGCAGTCTCTTCTTTTTCTTCCATCATTGACTATCATTGGACATCACTTCAAGCGTCGCCGGGCATTGGCCACGGGGATAACAGTCTCGGTAAGTAGATTCTTGTCATCCTCATGCCCGTCCAGAAACGATAACCGGAGATTGTTGACTGGCAGGGTGCTTCCGTCGGCGGGATTGTATGGCCAATACTATTGAATCAGCTCAGCCAACGAACTTCCTTCGCCAATGCTATTCGGGTGACGGCGGCTCTGAATGGCGTCATGCTTTTTGCATCAAACTTTCTAATGAAGACAAGTCCGACAAAGCAAGGTCCTATCTCACGGAATCCGGACTTCAGGGCTATATTCACGGATTCCGCGTACTTGGTGTCAATCGCATCGTAAGGCTTCTTTTCTTTTCAAGTTACGGAAGTTGACATGACGTAGGGCATTTTGTATCAACCTTGGGCTCTTCTTCCCTTGTAAGTTTAACCTACTTGTCTGTTTCTTCATTCTAAAATTTCATGACTTGGATGGGTAGACTTTTACTTGCAGCTGTATGCTGTCGATCTTGGGATCAACAGCGCCCAAGCTTTCTACTCCGTATGAATTAGTCTTGTTCCAGGCAGCCACAGCCTTGCTCATTACAGTTTATTCAGATAGCTATCGTCAATGCCGGAAGCGTTCTGGGACGTCTCCTGCCGAACTTTGTCGCTGACAAAATTGGGCCGTATAACATGCTCCTCCCATGCTTGTTCGTCTCTTCGGCTGTAGCGTTCGCGATGTTTGGAGTTTTCAATTTTACTGGCGTGGTGCTTTTCGGCCTTTTCTACGGGTTTTGTTCTGGTTCATGTCAGCTCTTTTCCCCGATCAACATCAAACTGGCCATTGTTACTGAACAAGTATAGATGTGTCACTCATCCCCTCTCTCTTGGCTCAGCTAAGCACGCACGTCGGGGAACAAGGGTATGTCCGTCGAGCACCAATTTCCCACCTCGTTTACCTGCCCTCTGATCTAGAACTCGAATGGGAACCGCCTTCTCGATCGTTGGAATATCAATGCTCATCGGTACACCTATCGAAGGAGGGCTTTTACGAAATCACAACGCTCAATTTTCCTGGTCTAAATCCATCATCTTCTGCGGGGTAAGTCCCTTTGTTTTAACCTACACGCGTTCTTTGACAGACCATATATTCTTTAGAGTATGGTACTATGTGGCGCAATTGGAATGACCATCTCGCGCTTTTTATTCGTGTCTCAGGGCAGAGCTAAAGAAAAAGGGCGTTTCATTTAACGGCGTAGAACACGAACGACCTCTAAGTCGAGACCGGTCGAGGCCTATATTCAATTCCCATCACGATTTTTGACACTGCAACTCATACAATGCTCAAACTTAACACTAACTCGCGTCAAAATGTTTATTCTTCGTTGTACATAACCTTCCGATGAATTCTAGCGCAGAACCTATTTTTATCCACTTTATGAAACTGACGGGGAGTATTCTCAACGTCTTTAGAACAAATTCTTCGATAAAATCATCATTTATATTATGAGTCTCCCCCAAGTCATTTTCTTCCAGATATTCTTAAGTAAAACCACCACTCAAATGAACAGGAAGCTTGTACAGAAGATTGAATTCTGAATATAATTGACAATGGTAACGGTCGGCTGCTTCTTCAGTGCAATTGGAGTCTGGGTTTAGTAGTAAGTACTTCAAAACTACTCACTCTACCAAAATCGAAACCCACAGGAAAGATAGGGTTTGGCTATCAATCTACTGGCAACTTGCAGAGTCCTCATACATCTGGAAATAAAATTGTGGGCCGCTTCTTTATGGAGCTTGAGTCCTTGAGTACTGAAACTCTGAACCTCCTCAAAACCTACTACTATCAATGCTAGGTCAACAATTTTATTGGAATACCAGTGACAATAGAATTGCCGCTTTTATCTTACTCGAAATTCCTTCACTAACGGCGGCCCAATGAAGATGTTTTGATTAACTCAGAATATAAGTTTGGTTTGGGTTGGGATGGTGTATATCGATCTTATCTACCTTGAGATAAGATTATATTTTCAAACTCCGATCGAATAACGGCTAATTTTGAACCTGACATCGAAGATCTTTCTTCATCGGTTACCTCTTTTTACTCCTCTTCTGAATATTTGATGCCCCGACCTAATCGCTAAGTCAGGAGGAGAATGCCTCATAGTCATCACTCTCACTCAGGCCAATTTTGCAAACACGCGTCAGGTTTATTAAAAGACGTTGTCGAGGAAGCAATTCGACAGCGTTTTCAAATTTTTGGCTTGACTGAACACGTTCCACGATATCGGGAGGTTGACTTATACCCAGAGGAGGTAAGTGTTTCTCCTTTCGAATATATGAAGGCCATTGAAGTTCTTGGAAGAGACAGTTGTCTCTTGATGCATTGTCTGATCTGTTTAGCGACTTCCTGGAAGAAGCACACCGTCTCAAGTCATGTTATGACTCAGAGATTACAGTTCTGGTGGGACTGGAAACGGAATACATAACAGAACTCGACCTTGAAAACCTTGAAAACCTATTAGGAAGGTTCGGGGATCGTGTGGAATACATCGTCGGGTCTATTCATCACGTCAACGGCATTCCAATCGATTTCGATTTCCCAACCTATCAGCGCGCACTTGCGAGCTTTACCAATGAGACAGAAGGCCGACAAGAAGCGTTTCTCTTAGCTTACTTCGAAGCTCAATATGAGCTCCTCCGACGCTTCAAGCCCGAGATCATTGGGCATTTCGATCTTTGCCGGCTTTACAATCCATCTCTGCGATTTTCTGAGTATCCCCGTGCTCTTGAAAAAATTGAACGGAACATTCGGTATGCCGTGGAGTATGGTGCTTTATTTGAGATGAACGCAGCCGCGTTCAGAAAGAACTGGGATACGGCTTATCCCGCTGAAGACATTGTCGAGGTAAGGCCGGGTTCGCGGTGCATCGCCAGACTTATGAGCTAAAACATGGTTCTTAGATTATTCACAGCCATGGAGGCCGCTTTGCGTTGTCCGACGATAGCCACGGCCCACATGCTGTCGGGCTGAATTACGAACGTCTCTCAAATTACATGCAGTCCGTGGGGATATCCCAACTTTGGTATTTACAACAAACTGGCATGCCGAATGCCGCCGGACGAACAGTTCAGCCTGTCAAACTTGACGGAGACTGGTTAGACCACGAATTTTGGCGTCGAAGATCAACGTAGTTCGGCTTTCCTGATCTGCCCATTATCCGTTGGCGCGCCCTTCCTGTCCCCCTTCCAAAGCTCCAACGGATCACAGTGTACGTACGCATCGGTGGTGGGGTAGTTTCGGGTCCACAGCCTGCAGCTAGTGCCGCAGTCTCTTGCCTCCGAGTCCCGGTTCATGTTTTTCCTTGACGTATTCTGTCATTCGCCCATGTAATTCGACCGATTTCGATATACGACTACGATGATGACGTGTTAAATGAGGTGTGATTTCGATCATTTGCGTATGTTTCGCCAATCTTCTAGCTTCTGACATCAAATCCTATATGTTTTTATGATATCACCAAATAGGGTCCACATTCCAACATGAGATCTCCGGCGAACATAAGAAGATAGCCGTTAGAGTGCAGACATACGTTTGACGGGAAAGGTAGAGTTGTGATTGGTGCTCTGCATTGGCTCATCCTCTAATGCTTGATTGTCAGATTTGCCAAACAGATCCGTCGATCGGAGCACCCACATGTACATACCGACTTCCTTCCTCACCTAATGATTTGTTCGTCTTACTCGGATTCCTGTCATGAGGCTACCAATCTTAATTTATTTTGCTTCAAGGTTTCGGAAATGTCAAATCCCCCGCGTCGCTTCTCATTGCAACCATCCAAAGTGAGACTCTCAACGCTTACATTGGAGTTGAGGCCAATGGACTTGCCATGTGGGACCTCGGGAAAGCGTCATAATGACATCTATTCTACTTTTAATTATCTTCGATCCCGGCATAGATTCCTTACCCTGGAAGCGATGCCATCTCAGGGTACAATAACCAATTTAACCTCCATTTTGTCTCCCTCGGTTAGCTGGCGTTTATTCATTCCAGCGTTCAGATCTTGAAAAACGTTAGCGTGATCGCTGGCTTCTCTATTCTCTTTTTGGACGGCGAAGGTTTCTGGCGCCTCGACCCTTGGCTGTGTCTCTTACGAACTCTACCACTCACAGCACATTTAAAAGTGACGAAGGACGGAAAGAGTTGGCCAACAACTTTCCACTCAACGTCGTGTCTTGGGACTCGTATAAAGGCAACTGGGTCACGATTCCTCTTTTGTCGTCGTCGCTGACTTGCTTCCAGTTTTCCGACTTTACCACCGCCTTTACATTCCTCGCAATTCCGAAATGTGCTTCCGAGAAGTCCACTGCACGCGACACGCCTGTGGCCATGATCACCCTCAATCGGACAGTCGAGTACGCCTCATCTCGGTTCCACATCCGTTTACTCCATTTCTCAACCCGCCACTTGTCCTTTAGGTCGACTGTAGTTCCGCCACATGTCGCTATAGCCAATCTCACAGTCCCTCTTGCTCTCCCAAGACCTGTTCCTACACTTGTGTTCAATGGTATAGTCGGTTGACTCAGCGGCTTTGAAGGATACTGATGGTTTGGACTTTGTAGGCTGAAACCGGCGCGAAATGTCGTCAAAGCCACTTCTCCCCTACAATGTAACTTCTGCCGGAGGACGTGATCCCATTTTTGCTGCGCGTGTCGCACCCAAATATCCGTCACCGAGGGCTCTGCAGGCCGGCGCCTTCACTTACTTGATTGATTTCCCTCTGCGCCCGATCGTTGCGATTGACACCTTTTTTTCGAATCATTGCATTTGAAGATCACTCAAACCACACCATTTCCTTGATACCTATGTCCGTTCTGTCTTCAGCCTATACCTAGAGCCTTATAAAGAATATTTAATTTGTTGAACTCACACTCTTCTCACACTCTTCTTCACCCTCGTCCCTTGGTCATGAAACATTGGAATGGTCGCAAGACAGTTGAGCCTTGATGTCAACGAGCTGGAGCCGTCTGCTGTCAGCGCCGTACGGTCTCGAAGGGCGAAAGGCGAGCAGGGTGACACTGCGGATGGAGGAATTGAAAGGTCTGCTTGACAGTCAGGAGGGACTGATACAAGCATGAGACGGTGGGCGCATCTAGCAGCAGTATCGACACTAGCAGACTGATTTACACCGAGGCAGCAACCCGGAAGATTTCAACGCAAGATGCTGCTCACCCACGGGCAGTCCGAGCGACCTGATACTTATCTGCTCCTGAGAATTATTAACGGGTCCTTATTGTGGGCAGTTAATTTTGTCTGTGGTCCTGGGACCTCGGTACGTCACTTTTTGTTGTTTCACAGAGGACAAACCTTTTAACTGAAGTTTGAACTTAGCTGACAATTTAGACCAAGGGTTGTATTTTTGGACCAGAAAATTCAGTTGATAAAAAGCCATGGGGTTATGCAGGCGCTAAGTTCAAGGCAGCATGCCCCGATATAAAGGTCTCTAAACGTTTCACTTGAACCCGCAGCATGAGGTGATTTAAGTGTGCAGGATGTCGGAGACGAGACAGGTAGTAGACATAATATTCATCTGTCTGTCAATTTGGGACGAACGTGTAAGTTAATTCACGGAGAGCATATCCGCTAGCGGGAAAGGGTGTTCCGTGTTCATAAACAAGGATCCTGGTTGTTGTCCATGTTCCCTGAGGTGCGACTGAACGGAGGCAAGGCAAAAAAAGCCCTTTTTTGGGATCCATCAGGACGAATTTGATCAAAAAAAAAATACAGTTTAGCATTGACGTCCCAGTAAAAACACAAGGCGAGCCTGCCACAATTGTACGAACAGGACTCCTGTAGACCCGAAGAACAGCCCCGGTCCCTAAATTTGGCAGCGTGAACGTGACTAGAGGCTCAGATAGGAGAATTCGTGTTGTACCACAAAGGGATTGCTCCGATCCAACTATAAATCCAGATTCCAGGCAGGAACGCCGTGGCAGCTAAGACGGAGAGCAAAAGCAAGGCACAAGTAACCCAGAGACAAGCGTCGGCAAAGGTAGAGGACCTGGTTTTGACGCCTCTGTATCCCAGAAGCTTACGGTAAATTACGAAAGACCGCCCAAAAAAACAGATAGAAAATTTTCAGGCTATAACGCCTTCAAAAATGACCAGACAGACGCTTGTTCTCCATGAACAAGAGCTCTGGACACGGTCTGGCCTTTGGTTGAAGTTTAGGTCACGTGGTGTTATGCGAGATGGCACGCGTCGGGGCCAAATCCAAGGTTTTTGAATTTCTTTCTTCACCTCCACCATCGCGATTTGACAGAATATCAAAGCTTTTACGCGCAGGAGACTTAGATAGCCACGATGGCTGATCTTTCTACACTTCTTCTGGCATCGCTCAACCCAGAAAGCCGAAAACAGGCCGAGCAAAATCTTAGTGCCTTGAGCAACCAGCCAGGTTTTTTGACCCATTTACTTCAATTGGTGTTGGAACCATCGCAAGATCGCGCAGTAAGACTCTCGGGGAGTATATATCTCAAAAATGTCACGAAGCTCAGATGGGAAGAGGTGCGTGAAACGCCTATCCAAATTATCATTAATATCACTGAACGATGTCTGATCGATGCAGGACGTGCAACCGTTGGCTGAACAGGATAAAGCTGCACTACGAGATAAGCTAGTGCCAGCCATGCTCGCTTTATCTGCTCCTGCAGACAAAGCGATACGTGCTCAAGTAGCTGAGTCTGTGGCTCTAATCGCCGAGCTCGATTTTCCATTAAAGTGGGAAAACCTAATGGATGTATGTCAGTTTTTTCTCGACTATATTCCCATCTAACAGCCATCAATACTCCTTAGCAACTCGTTTCATCTCTTTCTGGAACAGATTATAATATAAACATTGGCGTATTACAGACAGCCCATTCCATTTTTCAGCAATGGCGCGCCCATGTCCGATCAGATCAACTCTTCACGGAGATCAACTTTGTTCTTTCGAAGTTTATGGATCCATTTATGCAACTTTTTAGACAAACGGCAACGCTTCTTCTCACCACACCTAGTCCCAATCCAGCCTTAACAACTCCGAAGGATAACTATGCCTTACTTGCGCAAGCGATGGTACTCCTGGTTGAAATTTACTACGACTTCACCTGTCAAGATCTTCCCCCTGCAATCGAGGATAGCCACGAGGAGTTCTTTGGTCCGGGCACGGGATGGTTCCAAGCCTTCTTGCTTTGGGATCCGATCGACTTAAGGACTGACGTAGGTGGAATCGTATATCCATTCTTCTGCAAATGCTCAATGACACTCAGCCAGACGATACCACTCCATCTATAACATCGCAAATTAAGACGGGAATTTTGGAGATCGCCGAGGTCAGAACAAAGCTTCCCCCACTAGAAGTAGTCTGATTTTGATTTATTATAGCTCTTTATCAAACTTTACCCGGAACAATTGCAAAAGACAGCCTCCGTACAGACAATAGTCCAAAGTGTATGGCTGTTAGTGGGTTCAAATAAATTACCAGGAGTGGCAGATGATGCTGTTAGTACAATTTTTGGAGCTTTTAAACGACAATGGCAACTGATCGACGCCAACTTAGCTGGTATCCCAATCCTTGCGTTTTATTTCTACCGTCATTCGCTCCGGTTATTATAAAGACCTCTTCTCTCGTGATACGATATCCCAACTCGTTCAAGGCGTCGTGATTCCAAACGTCGCTCTTCGTGAACACGACGTTGAACAATTTGAAGACGATCCGTTGGAATTCATTCGCCTGGACCTTGCGGTGTCGGCCACCGGTACCGATTTATCTACGCGCCGACAAGCCGCGGCCGATGTGCTCCAAGCTCTGGTTGGCAGCGGGTACGAAGCGGAGACGACGGAGATTGTAGGCTCGTGGATCAACGAAGGGCTATCCAAATATGCTCTAGATAAAGACAATAACTGGAAGGCTAAAGACAGTGCAGTCTATTTACTGACGGCTGTTGCAACAAGAGGCTCGACCTCCCAGGTTGGTCTTGTTCAGAATGATCTTTCTCCACTTTTTAATTTGACTTTATTAGCACGGAGTGACATCGACCAACGCTTTGGTCAACGTCGTACAGTTCTTCTCTGAACATGTCTTTTCTGATTTGGACGCTTCTCCAGGGACAGTGAATCCCATCTTGCAAGTCGATGCTATTCGGTTCTTGTTCACCTTCCGGAACCAGGTACCATATTAGTCCGCCTCTCCTGGGCTGTCAATTTCTAACCTCATCCTATAGCTAACGAAGGAACAGTTGCTATCCGTTCTTCCTCTTCTCGCCCGTCATCTTCGTTCAGAAAACTACGTCACCTATACTTACGCTGCAATAACCATTGATCGAGTTTTATCTATCAAACAAGGAAATCAGTTGCTGTGAGCCCTCTCGTCATCGTTCTCTATTATGACTCAACCGGGTCGTGTTTATCTGGAACAGGTTCACACAGACTGACATTCAAGATTCTGCTCTTGAACTGATAGATGCTTTATTGTCCAAAATTGAGACCGCTCGCACACCCGAGAAGGTCGCAGAGAACGATCATTTGATGAAATGTCAGTTGTCCTTGTTAGACGTCTGTCGGGTCTCTGCTGATCTTGAAATTAAAGGTGTCATGCGGATCATCGTGACTTCAAGACAAGCTCTGATACCTGGATATGAGCGTATACTAGGTCGTTTGGTCGCGATTTTGGGTGTTATTTCGAAGAATCCCAGCAATCCTCTTTTCGATCAATACATTTTCGAGAGCTTGTCTGGATTAATGAGGTGCCATCCCCGTTCTCATCATCAGAAGTTCTGGACTAAGCCAATTGTAGATTCGTCGTAGCCGGGTCTCGCACAGTTCTGCCGAATTTCGAACGCGCACTGTTTGGGCCCTTCACAATCATTCTCCAGCAAGACATTGATCGTATGACTTATTTCCGAACTCCTTGTCGTTGTACTCATGTGTCTTTATCAGAATATATTCCATATGTGTTTCAAGTTCTTGCTCAAATGCTTGAACTGCATCGTGGTGATCATGTGCCTGCGGAATATCGCAGTCTTCTGCCGTTTCTCCTTACGCCGCCAATGTGGCAACAGAAAGGCAGCATCCCAGGTCTTGTCAGGCTACTGAAGGCCTTCTTGTCTCAAGATAGTGCGCAGATGCTGGCAGGTGGTCAAGTCGCGTCAGTCTTGGCCGTCGCTCAGCAGCGCCTCATTCCCTCTAAACAGAATGATGCTTGGGGGTTCGAGTTGCTGCAGTCGGCGATATTGAACGTAAAACCGTGTGTTGATTCAGTTACTCTGCACCACAAATGAGCTCGCTGAACTTTATTTACAGAGCCGGCCTTCATCAATATCTGAAACCAGTTTTCCTGAGCTTGCTCACTCGGATGCATACGAGCAAGACTGATAAATATGTATATCTCTTTGCAAAGTTCTGGCTCTACACCATGGCGATCAATGTTGATGGAACACCTGATTACGTCATCAAAATTATTGAAGAAATCCAACCACAGTATGTCCCTCTCGCCTTGTGTGCCCGTGTCGCCGAGCTAATGACCCTCGCAGGCTCTGGTCACAAATATTGACGAACTTCGTCATCCCACAAGCTCCGAAATTCCCTCACAAAGAACGAAAGTTGGCTGTTGTCGGTATCACCCGACTACTTTGCCATAGTACCTTGATGCTTCAAGAGCCATCTATCAAGGCATGGTACGTATCATCTAATGCCTTCTGTCCCTTTTTTTTGCTTATTACTTTTACTAGGTCGGCCACCTACTCTGCTCTTGGAAAGCTGTTTAGCGAGCCTCAATACCTAGATACGAAACCAGATGAAACCGGTGATGCGGCAATCACTGCTATCGACCTTGAGGAGCAAACAGCCGGTTATCAAGCAGCCTACTCCCGCCTCGCCACCTCTGAGAATGCAGAAGTCGATCCTCTTGCTTATATTCAGAATCCGTTGCAATACCTGCAACAAGAGCTCGAAAAGTTGACCGCTAAATACGGACAACAGGTCCAGGCGTTGATCGCAAATGCTGAAGGCGGGCGGATCGGCTGACGGAAGTGTAAACGAAGTTCTGAATTAAAAATGTATATGACACTCACTTTCGAACCATTGGATTTATCATTGTAGAATACTCACGTCAATTGAGAAACATGTCCTCTCGACCTCGCACCCGATGTTACGTTTGATTAATTGCAATAATGATCTCGTAGATATGTCGAGACAGATTTGGAATACGAGACCGTTCCAAGTTTGCTGGTAAACATAATTCTGAAGATAGTTTTGCGGTATGTCGCCTTGTACACACCTCCGCCGGCACCCATTCTCGAATCAACTTGGCAGTATACTCATGTGTGCCCTGAGCCAAAACATTTAAAGCAAGTTCCAGGTTGGCTCGGCAAGCCTCAACAGTGTATTCAGGAACATAAACATTGAGACTGCACCCATGGCGTTTTGTCAACATTTCAACGGGTCATGATGTCGAAGAAGTCAAATGCCAGTAATGCCTGACAGGTATATACGACAGCTGAGCGGGACGACCTGATGCGAACAAGGTTTCTTGAGCCGCTGCTTTCAATGTCGAGTCAACCCTAGTTCTCCAGACATCTCCGGATGTGTCAACACGATTGAACAGAACTGTCGATCCTTCTTCGCTTCAGAAAGTCATTTTATTGTAGGGGTGTAACATCGTACAGTTCACTGGATAGCCGTCGGGTACTATTCATGATTGACGAGGTATCGATAACTAATGAATTACTTATCGGTTTTTCGCACTGTACATTCTTGACGTGAGATTTGGCAGAGATGAAAGTGGCGAGGACTATCTGAAGGGTTCATCTTCAAGACGCCAATAATGAAATGATTCCGTGACATACTCGTAAAACATTCCGAATCAAGAGTGAGTCTGGACAGCCTGTCCGAGTAAATTAGGTGAAGGCTGGGTAGAAAAGTGCCACGTACAGTTTTGCTTGCAAAAACTCTGAAGCTCTAGGGAGCCCTCTGAATCTTATAGCAGTCAAACTCAGCACCAACTATATTTACTCGTGTCTTGGCTTCTTTTCTATGGGTCGAGTTGAAGACTATCGGGCTAGGTCTTAATTCATTGAGCGGGCCCAGGGGATTCCATGAGATGTTTGAGGTCAAAAATGTTGATGAGACGCCATGTTGACCGACTCCTAAGAGAGACCCAATCTTCCTCAAGGTCTCGTTGAAGTTCTTGAGGTCATTGTAGGACGATCAAGCAGCTAGATTGTCCCAAAACATTGAACACATCAACGAGCAGTGCCATCCAGTTTTCACGAATTTTTCAAAATTTCCTGGAAAAACTTGAGTGTCAGAACTAGGTTGAGGCACTGAGAGTTGTTTAATATCAGGACTAACATGAAAAAAGTTGATCGTCGCCAACATGCAGGAGCAAAATGGAAAGTCAAAGATCAAAGTGTTTGGTAGAGGTGAACTTTTGAACCAGTGGCTGTGTCCCACCATGATGGATGTAAAATTAGAACCGTCACCGTTTTCTGTGTCTGTCCTCTGGGCCAGAACTTCACGAGGAGATGCAGAGATCAAATCAGGTTCATATTTAATCGAGGCCATTTATGAGTACATTCTCTTTTGTGCGGTAGGGTGCAGAACCATGTGTACACGAGGTCACTCCTTTTATTCTCCACCACAATCCTCTAAGCATTTCTAGAGACATTGGCTGTAGTATGGGTTGCTGTACTTGCACGTCGATCCTGAAGCGCATGCTGTTGGTCCGGTGTACCCGGTTCCACCACTGGAGAAGTAGGCTTCAGCGAGATATTATCGAGAAGAATTGACGAAAAGGACATACCATTGACCGTACTTGGTCTGAGTGGGAGCTGGGGCGGGTGTGGTGGTGGTGGGACGAGTGGTGGGAGTCGTGGTGGGTCGTACGGTGGTGGGGGTGGTGGTTGGTGTGGTGGTGGGCCGTGTGGTGGGGGTGGTAGTCGGGCCAGTTGGGGTGACGGAGCTGGAAGTGCCTTGGGAAGGGAAGGTCGAGCCAATATCACCGAACTTGATGTTGGAGAAGGTGACGGAGGCGTTAGCCTCACTGGTCTCGATGGTGGTGGGCACACCGGAGTCGGTCGGGCAGGTTCCACGAGCGACACCTGGGGAGGTGGGGTCGGAAGTGGTGGGGTAGTCGCTGTCGAGCCAGAGCATGTTGACCGCATGGTCATCCCAAACCGAGAGGACGAGAACCATTCCAGCAGCCATGCCCGTCGACATGTTCGGGAGGCCTCCCTTATCCTGGAAGTCGGTGGTGTCGCCGAACGCAGCCTTCTGGTCGTTACAGAACTGGGTGGTGATCGAGTTGTAGGCGGAGGACATTCCTGGGATGTTGACGTTGGAGTTGGCGATGACCTTGCCGTTCTGGACGTAGAAGCGGCGGATTTCGCTGAGGGTTCCGGTCACGGTGCCGGTGTCGGTGAGGAATTGGGTGACGACGGTGAATTTCTGGGTGGTGTCGACGGTCAGGCCGGCGCCGTAGAAGCTGGTGTCACCCATACGGTAGGAGTTGAAGTCGCAACCATCGGGATCGCAGACGCTGGCATAGCGGCTGGTGGTACCACAGGCATCGGTCGTGCAGCGCGTCTGGCCGCTGACTGTACAAGGGTGAGGAGTGAAGGCGGCAGCGTTGTTGTTGGCTTCCCAGACATCCATTTCGTTACAGCACGTTCCGTATTGACCGGTTCCGGCGTTGACATCGGAAGTTGAAGGAGTCCAGCCGACAGAGTTGGCCTACGTCGAATTGATAAAGTGAGATAACCAGCTACACTTAAAAGAATATACTCACAACTCCGTTAATGAACTTGATATCTCGCGGGCATTGAGAATCGCAGTATCCAGTTCCGTACTTGGCACCGGCCTTGTTGGTGGGGTACTTGGCTAAGCCACCATCTGCGTCCATCTGGGAGAAGTAGAGGGCACCGTTGAGACCACAGGGAAGGTTGGAAACATCGACGTCGAAGGTGAACTCCTGGTTTAGGAGCTTGAACATCTGGTACTGGGTGTCGCTGGCCATAAGGTACACGCGAGAGCCGATGTTCTTCTGAGCCGAGGTGGTGACGAACTTGAGGGTAAGGGCGTTGCCGCTGGCAGTAATACCATAAGTGCCGGCGTAGTCAGCACCATCGAGGGCACAGTTTGCTGCACAAGTCGCTCCATCGGGGCAAAGGGTCGCGTCCCACGTGTTGCCGGTGTAGCAGTTGGTAGAACCACTCGTGCTGTGCAGCCAGCGCCAGTTGGAGTCGAGGACGACCTTACCAGAGGACTGGGTGACGCAACCGCCGGCCGTGGTGCACTTGGACCATGGGAGAGCCGGGTGGGTCTCTGCAGTGAGGGTGCCGACCTGTTGGCCGCACACCATGGCGATGAGCGAGAAGCTGAGGAGGGCGACTTTGTTGAACATTGTTGCCTGTTAGACTGGGGTGAAACCGTGCAGTTGTTGAAACTGGTGAGGATGCTGGACCCTTGGGCAGTAGCTTTTATACGAGAATGCACGGAAAATGTCCGGGCTGGCCAGCGCCTGCGTAGAAGGGCGACATTCCATAGGAATTGGCTACGTTGGGGCCTTCTCGGAACATAGGGGTAGAGTAGCGTTTGACTCGCGATGGCTGGGTCACGATGGCTCACTCTGGCAAAGATACCATTGCCACGAGTGAGGGTATGAGTGTCATTGAGCACTGAAAATGACGGCGACGTAATTAGTTGCGATGCCTTGCGTTTGGAATAGACAGAGAGCAAACGCACCAAAGGAAGACCGAATAATTTGCTAAAAATTGAGCCGGAGAAGTTCCTCCAGAACAACCGAAGTAAAAGCGGAGGCTCGAAAACGAAAGAGAGGGGTATGTCTTTCGATGTGGTTGACTTTCAGATCCAAGGTTCAATCGTTGATTACCACCCAATCCTAAATACTGATCAGTTTTCCGTTTCGAAACTGTACAGAAAGAAAACAACCTTACTGAAGGATAGCGCCATTCCGCGCTTCCTGTTGGCAGAGCACCAGGACTTGCTGCCTCTTTTGATTTGAATTCGCAGGACATGGTCAAAATCAACGTTGCTTTCCATTGTTGTGGTTTCTAAAAATGGAACACCCATGCCGACACGTGTGAGGTTTATTTATAAGTTCGGTCGGATACATTTTTAGAACGCCACCAGAGCTGGTTCCTCTTGGACTTGAAATAAAGAATAGAAAATTTGGGCTTTACTTAGAGAACTTGAACTTGGTCTAATCATGGATCGCCCGCATATTGCGTCCCAAGTAAAGGGTTTTTCTTGACAATATTATGATATCATTCTCATGCTGCAGGTTATAATATTATTCCTGACATGGCATGACCATGGTCAACTGTAAATCGGAGTCCTTTCTCGGAGTCAGAGGACGGTATCACCTGAAATGCCGGGAATTATCCCGTCTTGCAAAGTCTTTTAATAGCTCCAACTGATTACACGGAACAAAACTGTAGATGCTATAATTAGACGAAGGTAAAAAGAAAAATAAAGAGTTAGAAGGGCGTACAGCATGTTGGAAGCCCACTTGATTTAAACCTCGGGGAAATGTTTTCTAGCGAGTGGGGTGGACCGGCGGGAGTGGGGAATTTTTAATGAGAGTTTGGTGTTAGGTACAGTATAGGGTGAAAGGTTCGTTTTTTTTTATTTCCTTGTGAGCGCCTCGCGTGAAGTACGTTCGTCTTGGTGCTCTTCAATAAAAATAAATCTAAGGAAAAATTTAAGGAGATGTGTTCGCAAGTATCCTCCAGATTAACGCCTCCGAAGCGGGGAAACTGTATCAACTCCGACGCAAATGGTTTCAAACCTTCAGATTCAAGCACTGAAGCCTTGAGGATGTCAGATATGGGTTATCACCAAAATATCGGTAGCAGTATGTCGATCACGAAGTGGACAGAACATCGATCGTTTCGCAGAAAGCTATCAATCATTCGAATACAGTACCGAGGAGCACCGATAACTAACGATTCGGAATTACACCTTGATGTATGAGTTTTTGGATGAGAGATCAACGATCTTAGGTTCATTTAGGCGGAATTTAATTCAGAATCTCTTCTTATTTAATAAAGCTTAAAATTTCATCAAAAAGTCAATTTTTTCCTGCGGCCGCGGGCTGAACGCAAGCCAGAATATAATCAGAGTGCTATGGAAATCTACGAAATATTCTATTAAGTATTGCTTTTCAATCGTTTTCATTTTACTTTCCTGGACCTTGAGATATAAGGAAGTCATTTCCTGGTTTACAGCAACCTCCTGACGGATATGGAACGAGGTTCACAAAGTTTAATGCAAGTCACGGTTCTCTGCAGTCTTTCCCTGCGAAGAAATGTGCATCTGTCGTCAGAACGTTGATTAAGGTGTAGTAAATACGAAAAAGGCTCTCTAGGACCAAGGGCCTGGTTATCATGACCACTCCGGACCGGAAAGCATCTTTGGACTCCTGGACACGTTCTCAGGCAAGTGGGCAAGTCACTGATTTTGCTGAGGTGGCGCGCGACGATTTAAGCGCACATGTACTCGCGTGTTATCATCGACGTTGTTTCCCTTTCGTCCTTGTTTCCTACGCTCCTATCTCTGGCAAAAAAATTTCCTCCTTCGCCTCTCCTCAAGCTGTTGCACTCCACGCATGTCTGCCAACATTTAACGCCAAGAGCATCACAAGCGATACTTCTCCAGGATTTTCATTTACCCAACGCGTCTCGTGTTCTGCCAGCCTCCTCATCCGTCCAGTGATGGAAACCCATCCGTCGCTCATTCGCCGTGCTTTCTCCTCGGTTTTTTCGTCCCTGCGATGTCTGCAGCACAGTTTCAGCCTAAAGCTCGGTGCTCTGCGTTAGCTGTTGTTAAGATCAACGTTTGATTAATTTGTTTGCGATGGGCACTGCTACCCAGGTACGTCATGGACGATTCTCGGGCGTTAAAAAATAGGAAAATACACCCTTGCAGTGTATTCGACATGTCAATTTACTCGTCGTTCATCTCATTCAACCCGCTCGGTGCTTTCTGTCGTCGTTGTCGGGCTGCAAGGCCTGTCCTCTGGTCCCGAACTCGACGATTCATCCAGTCCCTCTGGTCTCAGGATATACCCAGCCTCCCGATTATCCGAGGTTCGAGGCCCAACCCCTCCATACAACGAAACACAAGGAAATGTGTCAGGATCATAAGATTATCCAGGAGATGACGAGCCTTGAAATATTAATCTGGTGCGTTCTCTAATAGGTCGCACTACATAAAATGGAAATAGATCATGATGCGTTTTCTATTTATGGGACTGGGCCCAAATTAAGAAAGAATGCGCTTTGCTGCGGCTTCTGCGACTCGCCTCTTTGACGGTCTTCGAAGTCGCCGGAGTAGCCGATTGTCGATGATTTAAAATGCCAGAAAATGTCGGTGGTGTCGCAGTGGATTTTCATAAGGGGGAATAACACCAGGAACGGGGTGCGTCATACCGCCGCCTACACGAAAGAGCACTGCTGAGCGCACGCACCTGGAAAAATCCCTATTGAACCGCTGAAGCCCGGAAAAACACTCAGGAAGTTCAGAACACCCGCAACTGCGCACTCATCACGCGGAAGCGAGGTATCATGATCCATTCAAATTGGAATTGGTGTTTTAATAGCGTGCTTCTGCATACCTTAATTAGTTATACTGGGAGAAGGAAGAGTCTGGACGGGTGGGCTTGTGATCAACGAAGTGCTTAATATAATCCCGATCAGCGGAGCTGCTGGCTTGTTAATTGTGAGACTGGGTGAAGGCTTTGGGGAGGGTAGAGAAGGCCGGATCTGGTGGGTGTGCACGGAAAAACTCGACTCAACTGCGAGTATTGGTGATTGGGCGGGCGGGGTAATCGCGTAAATCTCCATCTTTTAGTGACAGGTAGGCGTACGTGAAGCCCGAGAACAACTATACTGTACTTTAAATCTTGTAAGTGGAGGATCTTAATTGATTGATACGAGTTACAACCGACTTTCCGAAGATCGAATGCTAATGCCGAGACGGTAGGTCCAATATATTCAAATATCCGATAACATATCCCTCAATGACAACCCAGTCTATTGTGAATCCTCAAATCGAAATCGTCCATGGGTGCTCATCTCATCACAATCACCAGCTCTTCATCTAACTCTCCTTTGCCACGAGCTCATTCACGATCTCCACGGCCCTCTTAAACTTGGCCTTCTGCTCTTCAGTAGCCTGCACGGAGCTAGTTCCCCCATCACACCCCTGCGGACCACCATTGCACCACATCAAGTCGTCGCTGCCCCACGCGATGCTGGTATCCAATCCGTAGATGTCCTCGCTCCCGGGCGGAACTTCCGTCGGCAGCTCCTTCAGGATCCCGTGCAGCTCGTCAACGAGCGCGGAGGTGTCGCTCTTCTGTATGCTGATGAACTTGGGCGCTATGTCCTGCAAGCTTGGGGTGCCTGAAGGACGGATGGCCGATGCGATGGTGAGTGATTCGCTGTTCAAGGGCCTTGTGATGGTGTGGATCGCATTTGGCGTCGGTGGGGCGAAACCGCCTGTGATACCTGTGATTTGTTTTCTTGTTCAACGGCTGAATTTACTTGGTTTTTTTAGAGGAATAAATACCGTTTTGAAGGCGTAAAGAATATTCTCCGACGGGCATGGTATAGCGATGGCGATGGCGGTGGTGGATAGTAAGTAAGAGCTACGAGCTCCGAGTCGGCTAGATATACGGTCCAGATATGATAACGCCATCAGGGCCAGTCCTAATTTGGGGTTAGGGCCTCCTGACGTCATCTCGCATTGCCTCGCTCATAAAGCACCTCCTTTCCCTGAATATTACGCTCAGCTTTCTTCGCTTCGCACCACCACCACCATGTCGTCCTCGAATAATTATTTTGGCGAACAAATCCCGTCTTACCCTCCTCAGACTCATGCTTCGATAAAGAGGAAAGAGGCGGTCGCCAAGCAGCCCGTGCCGACCCATACGATGTCTGTCCAGATTCCGCAGCAACCCCAAGGGGAGGGAGGTCAGCCTGCGGCGAGACTCCGGGGAGGATGCATACCCTGCCCGGTACGTTTTTTCGTTCGTTGAGATGTGTTTTCGTGACTGAGTTTTTGTTTGACTAGGATGGAGGGTGCTGCTTCATTATTCCTTTACCATGTTGCTGTTAAAAAATCGGGTATCGACACCAATACTCATTCCGCAGAACACGTATGGATGCGACCTTCAACCTTTCCGACGACTCAAGACCATGCATGATACACGGTTCAGCTTATCATTTGCGCTTTGCAAGGATCAGTGATAGACTTTTAATTCTTGCAAATTAATTTTGCGAATGGACTTAGTACGCCCGTCTGTATTCAGAGATTGTATTGCCAACCCTACTGTACACGTGAGAATAATATAAGGATGATAATTAGTGAAGCAAAAGTTTAGAGTTGGTCTTGGAATCGGAGGAGTCACCAGAGAGCGATGAGAGCTGTAACTACGTCATCGCGTCAATGTAGCTCAAATGTAGCTGGTGAACCACGCTCGTCAGCGAAACGTGGATTGTAATGTCAGCTTAGTTTATTGCGGTCGTTTCAACGACTCAAGTACACAATACTTGAACACCTGAGTGGATGGAAATTTAAGTGGCCACAAGTAGACGTTCTACCTGACCTTGAAACTGTCAAAGGAGATATTTTTTTGCCAACTTGAATGCCACGTAAGAACTAGTCCCGAACTTAGCGGAGGTGCAGACCGAGGCCCAAGGTGAAAAGGAATGCAGTTGGTCACCTGCTGGCTAGCAAAGTGCAGCAATAATCCAAGCTGTGTGGTATAATAAGTCTCCCACCCGAATACGCACAAGCCAGCTCGACCCGAGTCGGCAAGAAACCTACGAAGTTGCCCTCATTTGTTGGAGAAAAATTCAGCAGAAGTAGTAATAAGTGTGCCCTCACAAAAAGCACACACAAGGTACTGGAAAAGGGTAGATCAGGATGAACCACCTTGAATAAAAAGACGTTCTGACGATTTCGGATCTCCAAGAGACTCACAAAAATGCTTCAAGAGCGCCAGGAAAGAGGCCGGAACGCAAGGAGGGATAAGAAAGGATATAATGGCAGGGCTGAAGTTATTTGGAGAACCCATAGTAGGAGTACTGGAGACGTTGTCTTCATTTTGAGTTTCACATTGGTCGAGAGCAAGTCGAAAAGGGCCGGGAATATTGATGGAAGAAGCCGCGGCCATCAATCGGCAACCTTACCCAGTTACAGCACCCGTGTGGCGCATCGGCGCATCATTGATGGCATCACAGCAAGGGTCTACATTTTACCACAACCATATCATGACGCTCGTTGAGTCGACCGCCCCCATGTTCAAGGTAGGTGTTTCTCAGCGCCTATACGATTACTTTCTGGGCACCAAGAGGCTTACCTATCCAAATGCCAGTCCTTTTCACCCTCCGAGTCGTCTGGTGATCGAGGAACAAATTTCACACAGATCTATACTATCCCAATCCGGGAGTTTGATAATTCCAGGAGTTTGACAATGTCAAATTTCTCCCTCATTTTTTGCCCTACACTCTCAAAACTTTGCAAATATACACAGATAGACCATTACATTCAAAATGTCAAAAAAAACCCAGAAATTGGAGCCTCCTTGGAGTAGAACTGAGATACAGTGATTTTGATTACGGTAAATGGGCCAATGTATCGAGATGTTATCCCAGATCTACAAAGACTGGACACTCCTTTCAGCCCAAATTTTTGAAGTATCATTCATGAATAGTAGGCCATTGACTGTGTAAATTTATGAGATCAGGAGTCCGTTCCTTCGAGTGCAATGCCAGTAGAAGTGATTTCTGGGTTTATGAAGAGTGACTGACGTGATGGTTTTGAAACGCCGCCCAAAAAGTGAAGGGAGAAAAATGATGACAATGCGTGCGGAATGTGAACATTTTGAGATGTGACTCCACGTTACATCGTTTTCAATCTCCTGGAACCTTTCGTTTTTGAGCACCGGAAGCGCTCCGCCTTCGCCTCCCTTCAACTTTCTCGAAAGATTTTTTGATATTCAAGTGTAAACCAAAAATCCGCATATTTTGGGAAAGTTTGGGGACAGACAGTCCAGTACTTGCCGAGTAAATCGCCAAATACACGAAAAGCTGTCAAACTCCTGGAATGGGATAGTAAACCCTCCTTTCCGTTCCTCTGTCATCTCAGGCTGGTTGTCCCATTCATTCAGTCGCCTTATCATTTTTCTCAAGCTTTCTCAAACCTGAATGGTCCCCCGACTCATAATTACATGTACTCGCACTCCGCGATTGTAGATTTGTATCCCGAACCCCGACTCGGGCCTTGGAGCTCGGGAAACCCCTGCATGGATTCAACCAACTTCGTGCTCCAGCTCAGCCCCTAGAAACGATACCATTGCTCTTCTTCTGCGTGGATTCTAATAAAATACCCTTGGAAGATTCGGAAGCCACATTCTTTGAACTAGAGATGGATTCGTCAGGTGCAGCTGGGCTCTCGCTGATGTGGATCGCCAAAGCTGCGACGTGTAAAGTCGTGTTGAAATTTTTGTCGTCTTCTGTGCTGACCAGACAGAAGTTGGTGCTATCGTCTTTCAATTTCTGGAGTTTTTCAGTCAGTTCGTGGACGAGATAGAGTATTTATGGAAGTGAGTAGAGTCATAAACCTCGTAGCTTCTGCACCTCGACTGAATTCACTCTGGTTCACAGAAGTCGGCTGCGACTCATAACTTGCCTCTATGCCTGGTGCCGATATTTCCCGCTCTGTGGCCAGATGTAAGTCTTAACCACCAGCCACCTTTCTACTCATAACCTAACCCTCATGGCGTTGTCCCTCTCCAGCGTCAACCTAGTGTTCGCGGAAATGGTCCACAACTCCCCCAGCACCCAGCTCTGCATGACAGCCTTCATTCTGAAAGCCATCATAGCGCAGCTCACGACGATCTGCGTTGAAGCGATACTAATGGTCCGGGGTGCGCCAACCGCTCGCTCTTCACAAGTCATTGTTGTTGGGGGTTCTAATTTCTAAGAATAGTGCATGCGCTGTATAACAATAGCCGACGCAGCGGGATCCTCCTTCTCGTCGTCCTTTTATTCGGGACGATTCTTGAGGTGACGGGGGCGGTGCTTTCATTGACTAGTCTTAAAGCTGGAAGTGGAGGAACTATTTGTACTCCTGCTCCGTGTTCGCCGCTTCATCTGGCTCTCTTCGCGTGAGTGCTTAGTTTCGCGGCCTCTATTCTTCTATTCCTTTCTTGTTCACGACCGCCATATGTTTGCAGAGTCGGGTGTGGGTTAATTCAGGGCGTCACGCTGTTCATGACGGGTTTAAAGATTTATCTCTCTCGCAAGAGAGGGTGGACAAGGACGCCGGTGGTTTCTCTTATGCTTCGCGATGGAGTTTCGATATTCGTTTTACTTGCTGGTCTGTCCTCTCTTTTTTGTTCGTGTATTTCTTTAATTTATTTTGTCGTTCCTAGTTATTATTTCAAGTCTCATTGGCTTCGAGGTCGTCCATAGGTTGAGCGACGGCGTTCTAGTCTGGGATGCTGCCTATTCGTACGTCCAATCATAGACTTTAAGTATTTCCTGGACTGATTATTTTTCATCTTTTTGTGTTTTCGCAACAGGTGGTATGTGTCCCTTGTGTCCATCTCGGTCAGTTTTTAATACCCATTGCTCTTGCTTGTTTTTTATGCTAACTAGAGTGCAACATATGGCAGGGATGCAGGATGGTTTTGAGCATGCGCAAGCTTGGTGCTAGACACCCGCGAAGTCGACAACTTGACTCCGAGGACAGTCTGCTAGAGTTTTCTACAATCATATACACTGAAGAACTTTGTCATGGCTAGACTTTCAGCACTTTCCAATTATGAAAGTTTCTATTCAGAACTGAATATTTAACATTAAATGGCCATGGAACCAATGGACAGTCATTATTAATTTTTTGCATCTCATTACTTATACTACACCTGCATATTTGTAAGTCAATAATAGTTCACGTCAAGTCCAAGTGGGTGAGCAAAATTGACGCGCAGAATCCAGACGCGAAGCGACACGTGATAGTGTGAAGCACGTGACTCTGGTTGAAAACGCGTTTGCAGCGGCTATTTTTGGCCATCCCGCAGACTTCCTCTTTTCTTCATTGACTCCCTACTCGCAATTCTCCTGAAAGGCTGTGATAGGCGCTGGAAACAATGTTCAATAATCCCAAGACTCCTTTACGGCATCGTGCTCGTTCAGAGGCAAAGACTCCTTTGACACCGTCAATTTTGACCGGAATGTCCAACGTTTCTCTGGCTTCTTCACCTACGAAGCGTAATTCTCGCCCAGGAGCACCTTCAAAATCCAAATCGGCTACAGGGCCTTTTGATACAACAAATCCATTTATCGCACCCCAACCAAAGTCGCGGCCTGCTTCGCCAGTGAAAAGGATCGGGTCCAGTGGCATACCGAACTCCGAGTCGTTTCAACGCCAGGCAAGCGGGGGTGTGATTCGCAAAGGAGGTGTTGAAAGCAGGTTGGATGTTGTCACAAGAGACTATGTACCTCCGCCGAAGCATGAGATTAAACGGTCCAAATCCACGCCTGCTGTGGTGAGTGCAATTTTTTTCCTCAATTTTCCTTGATTTTTTTCTCACAAATTCCTTAGAACCGACAGGCAAGCGATAAACGTGATCGGTTCATCACAAACCGCGAAACGACCGATATCGCAGCCGTCTCCGCCACGCTGGAACAGCTTTCTTTGACCCACCAGCCAGGGTCACCTGGACACACCGCACGTTTAGCTACGGCGACGGGGCTGCCCTTAACCCGTCGAGTCCTGGGCTATCACGAACAGCCTCCATCCGCCTCTTCGTCAGACACAACCTTGGCCCAACAACGCGAATTCGCCAAACCTCTGTATGCCCAACGTCCAGGAGCAATCGCCACATCCACAGGAGCCATAACGAACAAATCGCGAAAGATACCCACGCAGCCGGAACGCGTGCTCGATGCGCCTTCGATGGTGGACGACTTCTACCTCAACCTGATCAGCTGGTCCTGCCAGAACGAGCTGGCAGTCGGACTGGAAGGGTGCACGTATATCTGGAAAGCGGACACTGGCGGCGTCGTTCGGTTGGGTGAGTCCCCGGAGGGGTCGTACATCTCCAGCGTCGACTTCTCGAACGACGGCGCGTTTCTGGGCGTTGGGCAGGGGAACGGCGACGTCGAGCTGTGGGACGTGGAGACTGCGCGGAAGCTGCGCACGATGAGCGGACACCAGGGACAGGTCGCGACGCTTTCGTGGCATCAACACATTCTGAGCTCGGGGTGCAGTGATGGGAGTATTTGGCACCACGACGTTCGTGTTTCGCGGCACAAGGTTATGGAGCTGCTCGGGCACACTGGAGAGATCTGTGGTTTGAAGTGGAGGGCTGATGGAGAGCTTCTGGCGAGTGGGGGTAATGACAATGTCGTCAACATCTGGGATGGCAGGCTTGGCGATGTTGGTGAAGGTGCACGAGGCAGTGCGAAGTGGACGAAGAGGAATCACACTGCAGCCGTCAAGGTAAACTTTTCTTTTACAACCTCGAACTTTTTTAATAAGATGTGTTTTACAGGCCATTGCATGGTGCCCCTGGCAGCCCTCCCTGCTCGCCTCGGGTGGCGGGACAAACGACGCCACGATCAACATCTGGAACAGTACGACGGGTGCAAGGCTCCACAGCGTGCGCACGCCGTCCCAAATAACCTCAGTCCAATGGGCACCACACCGCAAAGAGATCTTCACGACGCACGGGTACCCGACGAACTCGATCATGGTGCACGCGTACCCGAGCATGGAGCGGCTGGCGGAGATCCGGGATGCGCATGACTGCCGAGTGCTGTTCAGCGCTGTGAGCCCGGCTGGGGACGTGGTTGCTACGTGCGCTGGGGACGAGAACCTCAAGTTCTGGAGGATTTGGGAGGTGCCGAACGAGGTGGGCAAGAAGAAGAAGACGGTTATTGGGCTTGGGGATGAGGTTGGTGGTGGGAGGAAGAATTCGACCAAGGAGGGGATTTTGAGTCTTCGCTAGGGCTGAACTGCTGAGCTCAGATGGGACTTTCGATGTTATGTTGCTCTCGTCGTCGGATTTGGACATCGTACTTAGTTGTAAATAGCTGTCGTGCAATAAAGGAATGTCTTGGCTACACAATTCACTCGAAGGAAGAATCGAAGACAGTCCCGTCTTGTCATGACAATGCAGGCGACATATGACTCTGAGTCCTACTAATTCTTGCAACTCAATGATACCCCTGTCATAATGAATCTCATCTCTTATAGTCCCTCACCACAATTTCATGGGTTTGTTTTCCTTCGTCACAATCCTAAGGTGTATATAAATAGCTAGAACTTATGAAGTCCTCGCACGAGTCACAGGTAGAATATAATCTCTCGAAATTCTTGTGGCCTGTTTGCAACCTGACTGTATTTCTGATAGTCAATGATATTTGGATGGGACACTTCAGAGTTATATCCTGCCTGTATTTCTCACAGCTCAAAAAAATTCGCTCATATTCTGCTATCATAATTTCAACCACTTTATATTCGCTGTCGTCGATTATCCTAGTTTTGCACTTTAGCTGATAGTGGCCTCCTCTTTAAGTTGTGGCTGATGAAAGGTGAGAACTATCACAGCAAGACAATTTCTGGGAAACTCACTTCACAAAATGGTGCCACAGGACACCAGTAGGATCTTTCAGTACTCTGACGTACACTGTTATATCTGTAGATCCATCCTCGATTGTTGGGCGGTTATGACCCTCTTGGACGCTGAAGAGCTTGCGCAACTCGCTGAATCGTGTGAAGCCCCAGTCACGTTCGTCAGCCACAAAATGGTGATTAGCATCTACAGCACTCGTTATTAACATACAGTGCAAGCACAACAGGACCTGCATCATACGCACGGCTGACTGTGAAGATAGTTGGATCTTGAGGGTTTGAAACGGCAAAAGCAAACTGGACACAGACGTGCCACCCCTCCAGTAATTTCTTGGGCTCAGCATAATCAAGGTACACCGAAATGGTCTCATTCTGTGGGACGGCGTTGGGCAATCCGAAAGGAAAAAGGAGAATTCGCCTGTCGTATTCGCAACGCAAAGAAGGGCGAGGGCGTGAGTCAACTGAGTGCCAACAAATAAGGTAATTGCCTGACCATTTATGGCCACCACACTCAAAGTGCGGACTGACCAACTTCTTGTCAAGTGCATTCCAACCATTCAGTCGCCAGGTAAAGGCCTTGAAATCTTTGACATTAATCCCCAGATCAGGCATGCATCTGGCGGCAAACACCTCATCTGAACGACGCCATTGGGTCGGCATGTATGTGGCAATTATAAGAGTGCAGAGCGCTCACGATCGCGTACTGATATCGCTTCATCAGTTTCCCTAGGATAAGCACCGTTTTGTTCCTCAGCAGTGTCGTTCTACTAGGGCGCTTAGTGGGGAAAACAAATGTAGAGTAAGCTTAAGACAAAGACGAACCATATTAAGTAGTTCCCAGAACGACAGGATGGGGATAAATTAGAGGTCAACTAACGAGATACAGCGAGACGCAAAAGTTGTGTTCTGGATCTGAATAAAAGACGAAACTTGACAGGAATTATATGGAGCGGAGTCACGTTTGAATCAGAAAAACAATTTAACAAACGCGTCAAATACGATCACGTGCCCTGTTACAACCAGGCTTTTTTACTTAACATTTTTCTTTTCTCAATATTACATCCAAGTACTAGGGTTATTACAAAAATAAAAAAGATGGTATGTAAAGGAATTCCTTGATGACACGATTCA